>OZ024721.1:43770876-44370876 GCA_964016875.1 Fallopia convolvulus
CTCCCCCAACCCGAGGCAAATCCTCTGTCGAGTGGTAGATTTGGTGCGAGAAGAGAGAAAAATCGGCCGGATTAGTCCGACAATCATCCTTCATAGTGGCGACGAGAGAAGGCATGGAGGCGGTGGAGTATGTCGATTTCTACGAGGGTTCCACAAGGGAATCCCAACAAAGACGCAGGGTTTATGAATTTGGTAGAAAAAAGGAAATAAGGAAAAAATTATTAAAAAAATCAACACACGCACACTTAACGGGATTTTAACGGGAGATGTCCCACGGGTGGTTAATTTTTAACGGAAGTGATTTTATGGGTGGTTTAAAATAATTAGTTATTGAACGGGTGGTTAAACGCAATATGGCCTATCTTACGGGTGGTTTTCGACAAAAGACTCTTTATTTTAATAAGAAAAGGAAAAGGTAGAGCTTTGGCTTCAATTATTCTCCATGGTATCGGAGCAAAACAACAAAATACAACCCTAATCCGTTTTTTCGGCCGCCCTTGTGCTGCCACCATAGCCCGCCATGCGTTGTTGATCTCCAATCCACAAATGATGTCCGGTTCAGATGCCGAAAAAGAGACCAAGGTCTCCAACGTCAAACTAACCAATTCTCCTTATTAACTTCATCATTCAAATCATCCCGGGATGAAGATATGCATTGTTGTTCTCAAAGGGAACAATTATCAAGAATGGGAACTATGTTTGCGCAACGCTCGTCAAGCAAAGCATAAACTTGGTTCCGTGATGGTAGTATTTTGAAGCCTAGCAATCTTGATGACATGGATAATTGGTGGAGCGTCAATTCCATGTTAGTTGGCTGATAATTCAGTCAAAGGAATCCATCCATTCCATAGTTACATATTTCGACACCGCCAAAGAATTGTAGGATGACCTCAAGCAATGCTTCTCAATTGGAAATGACCCTAGGATGTAGCAACTCCACTCCGTTGCTCCGATCAAGCACGATGCTCTCAAACGGGCATACCATTGCTTAGTATTATGGCTCTCTAAATAAGATATGGGACGAATTGTCCAATTATACTCATATTTGAATTTGTACATGTGGAATATGTGAATGTAGTTGGCCTTCTAATGCAACAAAGGACCGAGACGAAGAATGGATCCATTAATTCTTTATGTGTCTAAACGACGTCTATGGAATTGTTAGGTCAAATATATTGGCCCAAGATCCATTATTGGGTCTTAATAGAGCCTATGCTCTTCTCGTCTAGGAAGAACATCATCAAAGCATCACCAAAGGCCGCGATGACAAGGTCGAAGGCGACACCTTTGCCGCGCAAGGAAGTCGTGGGCAGCAACAAGATCGACGAGACTCCACCCAGGGCAATGGCATGGATCGTGGTCGCGATGATGATCATAGATTCATAGAAGCTAGGGTCGGGAGCAAGGAGACCGGAGTGACTACGGTATCGACAGTTTTGTACTCACTGTTGGGGATTCGAACATGAGGCACAATCGTGTTTCAAGGTGATAGGATATCCCGAGTGGTGGATCAGCGAAAGATCAAGCGAAGGCAAGACATTGAATCCTAATTCGGCACCTTAGCAAACTACTAAAAAAACCCCGGAAGAGGGCGAGTCGAGACCTAGCTAACGTCACTCAGAACAATGGGCAAGGATCATCTTAGGGACAATCATTTAGGACTACAAATCAGGTTAGGACCAGCCTATCCGACTCTCAGTGGTATACTTTGTAAACTTGCTTCAATTCGTTAATATGGGCTCATCAAATCACCTGTCATGTAAGAATTATTTCAATTGGATTTTAGATATTGTGGCGTCTTTCCATATGATTGGTGACCCGTCCTGGACATGTCCATATGCGAGCTTGGGTCAGGCCAAATTCAAAAAAAATTGAATGTCTCGGTCTAGCCCGCTCATATGGGCCAAAAGGTATTGTCCATACCCGCCCATGAATGTGGGTTGGGTTGTCCACTAGGCCAGCTCGCGATCAAACTATTAAAAATTAATAATAAAAAATATTTAATTAAATTAAAAAAGCTTAAATTGAGAAGTGTTGTTATATTTTAACGAAGTATAAATTGGAACGGGTCGATTAATTGGGCCTCACAATGAACAAAATATATCTTATTCTAATAAACCAATATCAAATTAATGACCGATTGGAACATCAAATTTATAAGTCAATTTTCTTTTAACAAACATATTAATCTAACTTAATGATAAATCGAGGGTTATTCTCTAAGAAATAACATTCACGACTTTACATATTTATAATAAATAATATTTTTCATAATAATAATAATAATAATGTGGATTAGGTCGGGCCCACCAGCCCGTTTGGGCCAAAAAACCAGTCAAAACCCGCCCACTTTATAATGCGGGCCGGGCCAGGTCAATTGGATCAAACCCCTTGTCCAAACCCACCCATATTTAAAGGCAGGTTGAGCGGACCGACCCGTGTTTGAACAGGTCTAACTCGTCCTTGCTAACAAATTTGAAACATGTGGCTTCATCCACAATTTTGCTTCCTGATGGAATGTCTACTACTACTGATACAACATGAACATTGAAATTGAGTGACCATTTGATTTTGCATGGTGTGTTACTTAGTGCCAAAATTGAGTTGCAATTTAATACTATTTACGGAAATTTCGCCTGGTGACCCTCGGGTTAAGGCAATTTCGCATGGTATCCAACATTTTTCATTATTTCGCTAGATAACCCTCAGCTTTCCAAACTTTTCGCCCCGTGTCCAATCTTCAATATCAGCCCCAAAAACGTGAAGTCTTAGGGTTAAAAGGGGAATTTACACCTGCGTCTTCTCCTCTCTCCTCTCTTCACGTATGACTGGAAGAGAACTTCGATTCGCCCGGATCTTTTGCAGCGAAGGCCTGTCATCGAGTTCTTCTATCCTCTTTCAGTGAAGTTTGGCGATGGTCTGGGACAAGTTCATTTCACACGGAGGACGACAGCGCTGATTGGAAAAGCGGTGGAAGATGACGTGGCCTGGGACGACTTCGTGCATACTATAGAGAGAGTGGTGAGTGGTGCTTCGTCGGTGTTCGAAAGAACTTTTTGAGGTACAGTTTTATGCTATAAATCCTCAATTGCAGAAATTTTAGGTTTTCAATAAATTACATGGGTGTTCCATAGATGTAGCTTTTCGAATGCATACACGGATGCTTTCAATTCAGAGCAACTGCAGTTAAAATTAAAATAATGAATTTACTGTATTGTTTTGTATCTGAAAAATCTTAAAGACCACCTAGCTTATTGTTAATTTGTTATGGGCTGCTTGGCTCTAGCTTATGGCTGACTTTTGTGATAGCAAAATGGAACAAGATGTTGAAACTATACTTAGGGTCCTGCGGGCTAGACCTCTGGGTATCATAGATTCATAGAGCACAAGTTCAATGATGATGAGATACTATAGGCACAAACAGTTGTAAAAAGAGCAGTTATTAATCGGCAAACGAAAGCAAAGTTGGAGAAGGGAAGTAACACACTGAAAGATTATGTGGATTGAGGGTCCTTGTCACACTTTAGTTGGTCTTTGTGTAGCGAGAAGATAGAGTTGGATTTGAATATAAAGTAAATTATGTAGCTCGAGAGGACCTCTTGACTCTCTACTAAATGGCGATCAGTGAAACTTAACAACAATAGATATTGAGTTCACTCTATGGTCCTGTAGCCTCAAGAATTGTTTGGAGGCCAAAAGAAATGAAGTCTTAGATGATTGCTTGAAAATTTGAAGCTATATTATTAATTCCCATTGTTTGTATATTCATTTTCGTTTTCAGGTAGTCATCCTTGTTTTTCTTTCTTCTGATTTCATTTGAGATTGAGAGGATATCACAACTAATTTGTTTCAAAATTGCTTTGAATTCTTTTCATCAACTGTTGGATTGGCTCCATGTCTGCTGAGTACTGATAAGTTGTTTTATGGAGTGGGATACACATACACTACATGTGCTCTTGCTGAAAATCACTATTGGCTTCTTGTTGATCAAGTTTCTCACAACTTCCTTGAATTGGTATGTCAACGATTATTTCAATTATAGTTAATTAACAAAATTATTATAGAAGAGATCCATATGTGTTTCAAATAAATTTGAGAAGAGCTTTGCTACTTTCTTATTACTGAATTTTTCATAACACTTGTGTGCTGGACTCCTACTATCCTTTGTTTCCTATTTGTCTATTCAGATTTGAGCTTTCATTTGTACTAATCATCAGGTGACCAAATCAAGATTTGCTCCTTACAAAAATAGTCATTTAACTAGTTAGGGCTCTATATATATAGGCTTATCTTTGTTCATCAAAAGTTTGTAGCCTGTTAGCTCAAATGGGAGAGTATTGTGTGGACGCATAAAGATGTGGGTTCGAATCCCACACAGGCTTTGTTCGGTGCAATGTTCATTATTCATATAAGTAAATTAAGTATTATGTTGATGCACAAAGATGTGGGTTCGAACCCTTAACATGTATTTACGAAAGAAGCCTATGTGGGATTCGAACCCACATAATGTGTAATACACATTGCTCTACCATTTGAGCTAATAGGCTAATATAAAACAAATGTCACCAAACACAACAATACTAGTCTAAGTAAATGAGGGAAAGCATGACTTAAATCATCAGTTCAACAAAATCAAGTGATGCCTAAACCATTAGTTCACTTAAATCACACATCCAAGCAATTCAAAAAAATTACTCAAGCAAAGCATAGACACTCCCAAACCAGCAAAGTCACAATACATACTATATCTTCAATGAGCATTGGATAAAGATAACACTCAGAGTTATTTTCATCATCAAAGTCACAAAAATTATATCTTTGAAAGAAACTGAGAAGAAGTGAAATTAGGAATGGTTGGATGAAATTCTTGGCCTCTAGCAGCATCGGGCTATACATCTTCAGCACTTTCCATATCCAATGGAGTATTAGAATTTTTACCATTGTCACAATGCCACATTTGCTGCCGGCTTGCTCCTGAATTATTTTTTGGTCCTTTATACCAATTGGGATAGCCTAACCATTGCTATCATAAATGCTAAATATACTCCCTAACTTGTGTTGTCATAAACTAACTTATTAAACTGACGCAAGAACCAAACCAAGCTAACTCAACTACTAACTAAGCCGTGATTACATACATCTCACAGAAACAATCCGAGATCATATCACAATCAAATAGTTTGAGAAAGCCACTCAAAAATCACAATCAAGCAGCAATCGATTACATCAAAATATAAAATAACTACAAGAAGAACCAAAAATCACTCTATAACATCCCAAATCATACCAATTTTGAAACCCTAAGTTAGATACAAAATTTTGATTCTCAACTAAATAGCATGAATATGCTAAATCCCTATGCTTTAAAGTTTAACCATAAATCATAAAAATGTTTACCTCAACCATATCCTTAGAAGTAGCAATGGTCATCGTCATCGTCAATCGCAGACACCATCGACCACCGCTTTTCGTCATCGTTCAAAAGGATTGAGAACACCAATAGCAGCAACGGAAACCAATCCATAAACCAATCCATAAATTCAATGTCGACTCGGTCCCCTCACTCTCCCATAATGCCTTAATCTCAGCAACAAGCAGTCAAGCACCGTTGTTGTAACGATGTCGCCGAGCTCGCCTCCCCACTCTTTTACACGCAAACCTTCGACGACCTTCTGAAACGGGCTTTGTATTTTGATTGGATTTAACTTTTTTTTGGGGATAATACTAACGTTTGGTCATGGGGCGAAAAGTTTGGAAAATTGAGGGTCACCTAGCGAAATAATGAAAAATGATGGATACCATGCGAAATTGCCTTAATCTGAGGGTCACCATGCGAAATTGCATTGCCACTATAATTAATAAACTATGTTTCTTACAGGACCAGACTTCAATGACGCTTTTTAAGCGGATAAGGAGCAAAAGGAGGTCTATTGGTTTCATGCATCTGCACTATTAGCGCGCATTTCACATTTGGAAGCCAACCCGCCTGCCCTTTGGCATTCTCGTGTTGGTTAGCCCAGGAGCGTAGTCAAGAATCCTAGTCAGTGGGGCTAAATATATAAAATACGACGGATCAAATCCAACATTAACATCGGCAGTAGAAAGATTTGCCATTCTTGACGGATCAACACTAGACAAACTCGGAACACTTAATTGATCGGGATTAGAACTAGAACTTATATTTTATGAACCCCCAATAGTTGGAATTTTTTTTCATTTCATGAACATTAAAGAACATGAACATCAAATTATCAATACCTAAACCATAACGGAATTCACAACAGTTGCAATGTATTACTAAAATCAATGCACAATTCACAACAGGGATTCGAGGACGAGCAGCTGAGCAGGCATTCGAGGAGACGACCACGATGTAGTGCCCAGTGGGATCAGAGAGTTATGAAGGCGAGGGCGCAAGGCTTCGGGCACTCTCAAGGGGCGGAGTTTCAGACTTTCAATTGTGCGTGTCTAAAGGCTCTAAATCTCTTATGGGAGTGACGGAGCCTGTGTCTAAACCAAAAAAAATTGGGGTTTTTTTTGTATATTTTTTTTGAATGTTTTTTTTTTTATAAATCTCAGTGGGGGGTTTGTAGCCCCCACTGAGCACTACGTGCATACGCCCCTGGGTCAGCCTCCTCTATCTATCCTTCGTAATTTACTTTGTGTCAAAACAAATGGTCACCTAGACCCGTGTGATAGTGGTTATCATGTAAAACAAACTCGTTCTTCATTTCCTATTAGTAACTCGCATGTTTTTGAGATTTTTGATTTAGTTAAGTGTGATGTTTGGGGATCATATCGCACTCCGTCTGTTGCAGGTGCTCGTTATTTTTTTACTCTTGTTGATGATTGCTCTATGGGATTTTGGATTTATTTAATGAAACATAAAACTAAGGTTTTTAATCTTATTAAGAATTTTTGTGCTATGGTTGAGAGACAATTTGATAGAAATGTCAAACGCTGACAATGGAACCGAATTTACATCTATGCCTTATTTTGAACAAAATGGTATTGGTTTTGAAACATCTTTTGTTGAGACTCCTCGACAAAATGGTCGGGCTGAACGAAAATATCGTCATATTTTAATCATAGCTCGGGCTTGAAGGTCGCTGCATTGATATTGGTGACGTCAAAGTTCAGGTAAAAAATGCTAGTATAAGTATTGCCGAAGGAGGAGGATTCTCTTGTGTTTACATGGCTCGGGATGCGGTAAATGGCTCCAAGCAGTATGCATTAAAGCACATGATATGTAATGATGAGGAATCACTAGAGCTAGTGATGAAGGAAATCTCAGTGATGAAATTGCTAAAAGGGCACCCTAATGTGGTGACTCTCTATTCACATGCAATTATGGATATGGGAAGGACAAAAGAAGCACTTCTGGTAATGCAATTCTGTGAGAAGGCCCTAGTTAATGTCCCGGAGAGCATGGGAGCTGGTTATTTTCAGGAGAACCAGGTTCTCTCAATTTTTAGACAGCAGCATAAGTGCACAGAACTACAGCAGTCAATATCGAAGTTTCTCAAAAAAACAAAAATAAAAAATGTCAATATCGAATATGCTGTCACAACACACAACTCTCAACTATGTCAAGTTGTCAACCTATGTAATTGTCCAGCGGAACTAAAACAAATTATTGAGGGTGTAAAATAAATTTCATCAAACTCCTTTTACAGTTTACCACAGGAAATCCAAGGAAATGTATTTTAATCTTCTTCATCTACGCCTGAGCCTTCAGAATCTGAGCTACTACCATGGGCGACACGCCAAGTATCTTTCTTCTCATCCTCCTCATCATCACTGTACTCACTTTCATAATCATCATCCACAACTTCTTCCTCGTCATCTTCTTCTTCAATTCCTTCGTCAGCATATTGTCCCTCGTCCATCAAAGCAGCCCCTCTTGTTCCTGCACGGCTCCTCTTAGAGATCTTGACCTTTAAACCCGTCTTTTTATCACATCCAATCCAAGAATCACACAAACAATAGCAAGTAAGGTTGTAATTTCCTTCTGCGTGTGCCTGAAATTTACCCATCACCAACCTTGATCCATTTTTCACCCTGTCAACAGCTTCTTTGACAGCAACGTTTATCTCCTTCACACTCGCCCCAGATCCCTCCTTTGCCTCTTCAATAGCCTTTGACACGGCCATTACAGCTGCTGGCTCGTCAATGAAGCTTACCTTTTGGGACAGCCAGACATCATTTGAGGTGGGGTCCGCAAGTAGTAACCAGAAATTCTCTTCCTTGGGGAAAGGGTAGTATGGTGAGTGTGGAAGGGCTCCAATTAAACCATTTCCACGCTTGAGAGTTACCCAAGCATGTAATGTGACTATATCGCCCTCCTGAATTCCATCTTCTCCTTCTGTCTCGCAAGAAATGTCAATTGATATGGACGGTACCATGTTGAGAACAGTCTCTGCATCCAGTGTTTCAGCTTCAGAGAAACCGGCCACTTGGGTTAACAGCTCAGAGCGCTCTTGTGGAGTCATGTCAAGGAGATCTTGGAATGTTCGGACTTTCTGAAGGCACAATCACATTCCCATACAAAAAAAAAAAGTGAATTGAAGATGGTTGCTAACTTTTAATAACATTTACTACTCCATAGTCTACATATCAAGTTAACAATTTGCTTGTTCCTAGATGCTACAAAGCTCCTTTTCTTATTAATGTGGACATACATTTTAGGTGTGTGCTTCTCATCTCTTAACTCTTACATTGCAGCTAAAAGATGGGAAATCATTTGTGTTTTCGTCTTCACTACTACATAAAAAAAGGGAAAAACTAGGGAAGCTTACATTTAGGCTATTATTATTAGGCCATACTCATACAAGGCTCACTTTTTGTGAGGATGAGATAGTTGAGAATTGCAACAGAAAGTGCACAATAAAGAAAAAGAAGTTTGGAGAGCAATTATGATTTCTTATCCATATTTGCATTGCTCAAAAAACCTGACATATGACAATCTCTTATTAGACTAAAATTTATACTGCGTGCATGTAAAGGCATCTAAGCTTGATCTTGTGGATTAGTTGGTAATCTGGTTTGATATGGAAGTGTTAAATTAGCTACTGTTTTTTGTTGTACTAGTTTATTGGTTCAAAGTACCCATTCTGAAAGTCAGATTGTATAGCCTTCCTTGTCATCGTGGAGCTTCTAGGTGAACTTTAAGAGCTTTCCACATTGGGAATTATTGCGTCTTTGTTCTCTCAGCTTAATTTTACAAGTACATGATTGTGGCTATGATACACAAAAAGATCCCACAGAGCTGCAGGGCAGAATGAAAGTGAAAGAAATGCTATCATGCTAGTACTTCAATGCAGAAGAATATATAGGAATAGTACCTTCCGTGCAATCTTTTTGACAATGGACTCATTGAAGTGTGGCAACTGCAGAAAAGGAGCAATTCCTTCACTGGATCCTCCAACTGGCTTCCTGGCACTAAGTGGAACTGCCTGCAACGTAGAAATTGTCAGTAAGCAAACCTAGAAAAGCTATCAAAAGGCATCACTTAGTGATCATGCAAAAGATAGACAAAAGATGAGATACTGAACAAATCTGCAATAAGATAACAGAACATAAAAACTTCCTCCTTGGTCCCCTCATGCAACTCTTATTTGAATTGCAACTACTAAAGTTACATAAAGTTCTATGTGGTTTTAAATGACAAATGATTGATTCCTGGAAGAAATAAGGAAAAAAGAAAAAGGAAATAGAAGGTCAATCTAAAATAGCTAGAGCAAATTACCTGGACAACACACTGGCAAAGCTCCACCACTCCTATTGCTGGTCTCAACCATCCATGCCCGTGAGGACTACGCGGTAAAACAGCTAACTGCAAACACAGAAAATCCAAAAGGCTATAAATTTGGGGCACATTGAATGTAATAAGCATGTGCAGACCAAGGAATGCAGACACATTTGTTCAACATGAAAAAAGAATCCATATGCAATACAATCAGTAATATCAACATTCAATAATCAGGAAAAAAAAACAGCATTCTACGCAGCCACTAATGCATCAAAAGCTAAAATAATTCAAGTCCCTCACCCCCAATCCCAAGTTAAAGGAAAGAAAAAGCAACAAACAAAAACCTTCATTAATTCTTCAAGAAGCCTAGGTGCAAGTTGGAGCATGCGTCTAAAATCAGCCTGAAGTGATGGGGATAATTCAGCAGTCTCACGTGTCAGATGAGCTTGAATCAACAACTCGGTCTGGACATAAGGTAAAATGAGAAATATATTAATGAAACCATATAACTGAATCTCTCACACTAAGGCTGAAAATTATAATCAATCACCTTTACTAAGGCTGGATGCTGCTTCCAAAACTTTGCTTGCTCTTGCTTTATGTTTTTTAGGTCCAAGTTCAACTCACTTCTAACCAGCATAAACAATTTCTGAAAAGGATCAGCATCACTTCTCCGAACCGGAATCTCCATATATTCAGCAGCCTTTATGAATACATCCATAACTTTACTGTATAGCATAATAAACATTAGGTGGTGTAAAAATACAATCCAACTAAGATGTTTAACTGCTCGAGTAACAAAACTGAGCAGTTTGCTATGCATATATATTACATATTGAAAGATAAAACATTAGTTAAACGTCCTATCAGAAGTGAAAAAACTTACAAGAACTTTAATGTTAACTACTTTTGAGTTTACTTCTATACCACAGCAATTAAAGTAAACATAAGCACTAATGTTGCTCCAAGAAAAAACATGTATTTACAAACCAATTAGCGCTAGTTTATAAGAGAGAGAATATTGAGAATATATTACCTTGGTGCTAAAGAAGGCTTCAGTAAGTAGAAATACGCTGATAATGTCTGATGCATTACATAATTGCCCGTATATTTTGATGAATTTGAAAGGTAAATGACAGCACCCATTAATGGCAAAATAATACAAACACCAACAATACCAATTAGAAGTATTCCACCAGATGCTCCATCAACATTTAGCAAAAAACTAGGGAGGGCAATCCCCATTTGAAAACCCTGATTCAAAAATATTCAGACATTTGTTAACATCTATAGTAAGTTTTAGATATGTGGATCAAATCATACATTTGCCTCAGATGCTTCTTTGCATCTTTTGGTTTAATATATTACCTGTCTACCATCAGGGTGTCCATATTTCTCAAAGTTCTCACGAGCTATTGGGTCTGTCAAAGCCTGATACGCTTTTGATATAAAATCCACAAAATACCTGTTTGCCTCTGTACGGAAATGATAATAAAAAAATTGAATACAATAGAAAGACTTGCCAAGGACCAAAGCAAATAAGTTGATGTAAACTCTAGAAACAGCTACTACCTGGATCTGGATTTTTATCAGGATGGTACTGAACAGAAAGCCTTCTGTAAGCCTTCTTTATTGCCGTTTCTGTTGCTCCAGGTTCCAAACCTAGAATACTGAATGGCTCAAACACTTGCATCTGGTACACAATTCAAAGAACTTAGTGGATAGAGATTTTGGATGCTGTATGGGACATTGTATTTCCAACAACAACCCACCCCCAGAAGAAGAAAAATGTCAAAGAAGTGCATCAGGCAAAAAAAATCAATATATTTATGCATACCACTAAAATCTGCTCAATAAGGTATAGCATACCTCTTGACTAATGTGTTTAATGTAAGAAACTAGGACACCCATGACGATCCATAACAACACAAGGGTCAGATTGCTGCATGTTGACAAGTTTGATATCTGGAAGAGGGGAAGGAAAAATAAAAAAGACAACAAAACAAAATAAAGAATTAGGCCTGTGTCATCAAACATCAGCACAAAAACAATGCTGGGTTAGATGACAAAAGCTTACCTTCTTGAAGATGGACTTGCGGTATTTCCCAGATCGGGAGCAGACAGAGCACTGGCAATTGATGGGCTTCGACTTTTTGGATGCTGCACGGCATAACTTGACCATTGTATATGGCACCAACGGTATAGCCATTATAGTCAAGATGAAGATAGGGAATAGTGCACTGGTTTCCTCTGATGCAGCCATGGTTATCTTCTAGTCAAAAGAAGCTCTTACTTCAAATTTGGAAAGCCTGCAAAAGTTACATGAAGAAAATCTAGTCACGCAGGTGAACTCAAGAAAATAGCAGGAATTATGGCATCAGAATGAACAAGTTCATGTCAATCAAATGTTAAAAGTGAAGACACAATCATAGACCCAATTAACAAGCCTTACAATCATAAGCAAAGTCAAATAACAATTTCAAGAGATCTTAGGCAATGCAAGGTTCCTTGTCATAGTGGAGTTACATATCCATTCAGATTATCTAATTCTGTTCATTGAGTTACTTGAGTTTATGCAAGCTCAACACGATGCCATTTTCTTAATCTATCTGCTTTATACAATTGGAGGGGTTGATTATCTTTTTGGCATTTGTTATTATATGGTGTATAAACTATAAAGTCTCCTTTATGCTATGAAGAGTGGAATCAAGAATTGCCAAATCAAATTTCACTCATTTATGTGGCCAGGGGCTGATCAAGAAATCATGGTTTACATAATGGAGAAAATTACTGTTTCAGGCTAAATAAGTAGATCGAAAGCAAGTAATCAGTTCTGACCGCCATGAGGAATTTGGGTTACCTAGCAAATTACAGAGGATCACTTTGCAGTGAATGAAGCCCATGGAAAATACATTCAATCCAGAAAAATAGAACCAAAGAGCCAGTGATCACGTCAATCAGATTGCAAAGAACCCTAGAAAGTCAAAAATTGTAAACAAAGACCCCAAAAAGCGATGATTCAATCAAGCTAGTACATGATGAAGAACGTTTTCCATCAGAATCATCATCACCTAAATAAACGACAAGATCTGATTTCGACTGCCATAAATTTTTGGGGAAACACGAATGTTGAAAGAAAATTTTACCTCGACAGTCCGTCCAGATGTAGAAATCAAGAGGCTCAGGCGAAGGTTTCTGCTCATCTCCCGAAAACCCACTTCGCCACAGAAAACCCCACAAATTCAACCATCGCGGTCATCAAAAATCAAAATTACATTGAAGCCCCCGTTTAGAATCTTTAGATTGCAGTATTGCACAATTTAATGCAAATTGTATTAAATGATCCATTTATTATAATTATATTTGTAATCTAATGCACTAAACTAGTTGAATTCCAGTGATGCTCACGGGATTATTTTACTAAAAATTATACAATATTATGATATTAATATAAAATTTAAAACACTTATATGTAATATCGCAATGGTATTATATAATTTATAAAAAAATTAAGATTGTACCCCATATTTTATCAACATATAGATAAAAAATTATATATTTGATGCTCGAGTCTTGTTAAAAGATAAAAATATATTATGCACAAAATTAATACAAAAACAATAAATCAAGTTATTATCACCATATAGATAAAAAATTATATACTTGAATCTCAAATCTTGTTACAAGATAAAAAAAATATGTATAATAAAATCAACATATAGATCAAGTTATTATATTATTAAAAAATGGATATATAGAAAGTATGATACAATTGATTATAATATTTATTATTAAAAAATATAACATTATTTTATTCAAAAAATGCCACGTGACGCAATTTTTTCAACAGACATGGTTTATGCTTTATAATGTATTATGTAGATTAATAAGTCACGTTGTACAACAAAGACATATTTTTCAGAAATTTCACTCTTTTTTAAAAAGAAAAAAAAAAGAAAAAGAGTTGGATGGCTTTGAAATTAAATATGGAAAAAATTTATGACAAATTTGATTAGAACTTTATTAAATTAAGTCTTCTGAAATTTGGGTTCCTGAAAAATGGGTTTGTCTTGTCATGACTTGTATCACTAAGTATTCTTCCTCAATGCTTGTTAATAATAAGCATGGGGAGGAATTCTCGCTGCAATGTGGTATTAGGTAGGGAGATCCAATTGCTCCTTTTATATTTATTATTACAATGGAATATCTTGTTCAAACTCTACAACTTCAATCTACCCTTGATTCTAAATTCGTTAGTATCCAATTAGTTAAGAATGGAACGTGTTTTCCCTTTCTTAGTTTTGCTGATGAAACTTGTTTTTGCAAATGCTTCTCATAGTAATATTAACTACATAAAAAACTTTTTATATAATTTTACAAGAATTTCAGGTCTTTCGATTAATAATCATAAGAGTAGTTTCCAAGTCTCGGAAAATATTTCTCGTGCTTTTGTTTTATCTCTTGCTAGTGTTTAAAATATTCAAATAATTATGTCTATTGAAAAATACCTTGGTATTCCTATTCTCAAAGGTAGGGTCCAAAATTCTATGTTTTTAGAATCTATACTAAACTTAAAAAAAATTATCTTAGTGGAAAGTGATAGCTGGCATTTAGGTATGGTTTAGATGCATGTTTACGTTTGTTTTGCATAGGTTGTAGCTTAGTTTTAGCTTAATTTCTAGGATTTAGTGTTTTCGGGTAGTTGCACTTATTTTGCTCGGTTTTCCAGGTTTTTAGATAATGGAGCAAGATAGGGCGTGATCCGAGTTGGCTATGGTGGTGCATTAGAGGGTCAAGATGAATATTGAAGAGATGCAAGTAAGGATTACAAGAGCCAAGGTTGAAAGGAACGAACTGAAGGAAGAAGTGGCTCAGCAGCCATGGTGCGGGCGCGAGAGAAAAGGGGCGCGGCCGCGCAACCCCGAGATATGCCTACGCACCATGTTTTCACGTGGGAGAGTTTGGCCGATTGAATGGGCTTCGACATGGGATTTTATGATATAATTATAATTTCTGACGTGTTAGATATAATTTCGGGATATCATGGTCTTTGGATGTCTTAAGGGTACATTTAAACCTTGTCTTTGACTTTTCTTTGCTAACTTTTGGATTTACAACTTGGAGGCTATGGTTTCTAGAGAGGTTTTGTCAAGAGATCTTTGAACCTAATTTAATTGTAAGTTTGTTTTTAATGCTAAATTTATTGTGTCTGACTAGTTAATTGAAGTCATGATTTGCATGAGTTGTGAGGCTTACTTGATTCTCAACAAACTTGAATAGATCTTATTCCCTATGCTTAATTGAATCAAAGTTATTCTAGGGTTTTGTTAGCTTGATCACCTAATAGAGTTTCTAGGTTAATTTACAATTTATCTGATTGATTCCCGATCAGGATTCGTTAGATAAAGTAGATTCTATAGTTGTTTAGACCCGAGTCAGGCTATTCAATTATAGAAGGGAATAAATTCATATGATGTTGTCTAATTGAATCTAGAAGGTCTTTTAGGTTGTTAGATGATTAGGGTTGTTAGACTGGTTGTTCTATCAACTAAACTTGAAGTTTGGATAAAAAATCCACAATAGATTATTCAAGTGAATTGAGAATCAAGAGAATCAATGATCAACAAAGTAATGCCATGATGGATTTAACTAGTTGAACACACTTGTCTCATATTGATAAAATCGTCCTTGCATTCATAGTTAGTTTTAATTTGCATCATAGAATAGAGTTTCAATCATAAAACACCCCATCTTTGGTTACTTAGCACTCAAGTTAAACACACTCACACGAGTCTTTGTAGGATCGACCCTTACTTACCGCTCTATTGAGTTTGGTAAAGTTAAGGTTTCTTTGATAGGTAAATCGAATGAAAAATACCTCATCAAATTTGGCGTCGTTGACGGGGGTCGAACCCGGGTCACCCGCGTGACAGGCGGGAATACTTACCACTATATTGTCGAAAATCAATACCTTGAAACATTCAGTAGAGCGCGGTCAAGAGAAGCAAGGTGCGCGACCGCACAGGTAAGGACCCGAGCACGCGTTATTTCGATAGTGGGTTGGAGTTTTGGAGCGCAGGATGGCATGGAGATGTCGCGACCGCGTCATGTGCGCCGCGACCGCGGCATAAAAGCGGCGCGATTGCGACCCTTGTTACAATGCCTGCGCCGACGATGCTTGAACTGAGTTCCGTTCCGAAGCTTACACGCCTATTCCACCATTTCCAAAGGCTCTGAAAGAGACCCGAAAGCTGAAGAATGAGAAGAGACTCTTTGAGATATTTAGTACACGCGGGGTAAATGTGCCATTATTGAAATTGATCAAAAGTGTGCCCCGCTATGCTATATTTTTGAAGGAGAAGCAAGTTAAAGAGAAAGAACATGTATTTGTTGTGTTTCAAAAACGTTTGCCTGAGAAGTGTAGTGACCCTACCATGTTCACCATTCCTTGTCCATTTAGTGGTATTCCCATCCCACCTCTTGTAGTGCCACTATCTAAGGTTTTATGAATGTGCTATATTTCACAGGGGTGTTCGCCCAATGGTAAGTATTGTATTATCATTTTCCCTTTCTTTTCTTGGATTTATAATGTGATTGCTTACACCTTGCCGGCATGGACGGATTTGGAGGGGCGTGGACGGATTTGGAGTAGCCGGCGACCATGGATTTAGCCAGCGACCATAGATATGGAGTAACCAAAGAGAGGTCGGCCCTCTTCTCATTAAAATCAGAGAAATGAGACTAAAAGGAAAAAATGGAAAAAAAAATAAAAAAGGAAAACGAAAAAAATTTGTACAGTGCAGCGAAAGAGAAAAAAAAAAGAAAAAAAAAAGAAAGAATTTTTTTTGTGCCAAGTGGGATCCACAACATCGTTATTAATACTCTCACTCGCTCAAAAAAAGATAAGATACGCGCACATTGCCACATCAGCAAAGATGTGCTCAATGTAACACCCCTATTTTGCAACATTGGGTATTACCGCCAGTGACCTCGGATTTTCCCATCCAAAGTCACCCAAGGCTTTAAGGTACAAAATACAATTTAAATTAAAGCGGAAATCTCAAGGAATTATATTACATCAAAAAATGCTCGAGTGTTTGAGGCTTTAGTTCAAGTTATTACAAATGCATTATTTGATTAAAACTTAGTATGAAATTCAATAAGCAGCGGAATAGAAATATTTACAAATTCTCGTTTTTAAAACAACTGGTGGGGCCCGAAAAGGTGGGGATACCTTTTGAAAAACTTCTTGAAGTCTTCCTTCAACTCTTCTAGCCTCCGTCTTCCGCCTTGTTGTAATGCTTCACTAAAGTCTGGTATTTCCGCCAAAGGCAAGAGATACCAGGCAAAAATGCAGAATAGAAGCGGGTTAGTCTAGGGAGACTAAGCAAGTGGGAACGGATAGGTCTCATGGGTGGGATTGATATAGTAATTTCCAACATGCTTAAAGGAGGAGGTATTTTGTGAGCTATAACGTTTATGTGGAGCTTAAAGAGAACGAGAACATAGTTCTTCTTGAAGAGATAAGTATTATGTTATACGGAAAAGGATACTACGAAAATTGTAGTCCGTTTATGAATATGAAAATAGTTGGGAACTTTTATTTCACACACACAACTTTTTAAAAGAAAGAACTCCATTGACTTCATCGAGTCTCAACCAACCTCATCAAATTCAGAGTACGAATAAGAATTCAGGTTGGAATGACGATCCTTCGAAATTCGGGAGCAAGTTATCCTAGTTCATCCTAGTCCATTTATTAATGTGCACTAGGCACTTATATTTTGGTCATAAAACATTGCACTTCAAGTGAAGAGTTTTAAGTGTGGGGGTTGCGAAGGCCGATCCATTAAAAGGAACGAAGTTCCGGCACCTAGCTAGGGTAGAGTAGACCCCCTCAAAGGAGGAACGACTGCGGGATCATGATCCAAGTACCGAGCGAAGAGAGGGCGGAAAGCCATACCACTCCATAAGTTATGTAGATGTGTCGGAGCAAAATCCGCACCCCTGATTCTATCCTAGTCCACAACAAGTCTCAAAAAGAGACTGAAACAAACAAGGCCACACACAACGGACCTAGGTTGAGTACTAGCGTTGTTGAAACCCGATATAATACGCGCTATAAACGGGATTTAATAAATACTAACTCTCGGGATTTCGTACAACCGAACGGTTTTCGTACGTGGATTATTCCTCCTCCCCACCCCTCAGCTGATTGTTTTTGTACTCTTTACAAATAAAGCTTTTAGACTTTATACCGTAAATAGCGCGATCTCACTCGGAGATCAAACACGTCGAACTTTGGCGAGCGAGATAGTTCTCGAGCCAGAGGGGTTTGTCGACCCTTTATTTCGTACCACCACTTTCCTATATATAATGTTTCGGTGACTTGCTTGCCCAACTTTGGTCGATGTGGGAAGCTCATTCCAAACTTTCCACGATAAGTAAAGTTTGCATCAAACGCATGGATGTTTTGCATGGCTACCTTTCATTGGTTCCCACATATGATGATCATGGAAGGCAATTAAGACGAATTTGTTGACTTTGAATTTGTTATCACATGAGCTTTGTTCTTTTGATAGAACACGAATATATATATAGATATGGTAGTGGGCGGCTTATTTATTTGACAACTTGTTAATGGGCCAATCCAATACATTCTTCTTTTTAGGCCCATAACAAATGCCCATTGGTTTGCCAACTTGTATGTAGCTCAAATATACATGAATAAAGTCACGATCACACCATGGCGCCTGTTTTGATGCTCAAACACGTACAAACTTGATTTCATACATGCTTTGAACAGAATGCAATGCATGTATCCATGCAACGCGAGATCTAATTTAACCCATTTTGAATAGCAATTAAGCTATATATATAGTTTTATCCCTGATTATTTAGCGGTTATTTCGCGCACCATCACAACCCCTTGGCTCGGTGTTCTCATTCCACGAGGGCAACAAGACAATAAACAGGTGCGCCAACATGCATAAGATGTTTGCGCTTTGTCGGTTATAGCCATGCAACGCGATCCAAACCCTGGATCGGGTGGAGAGAGCGCACTTTGCCAAGGGAGTTAGGGATTTTGCCCCCTAAAGTCGAGATTAGGCACCGACCCCGAGCCTCGCTCGGGCTGCACACATTTTAGAGAGTTAGGACCTCGTCCTTTGAGAGTTAGCGAACCTCGTTCCCTTAGAGAGTTAAGACCTCGTCCTTTGAGAGTTAGCGAACTTCTTTCGCTTAGAGAGTTAGGACCTCGTCCTTTGAGAGTTAGCGAACCTCGTTCGGTTAGAGAGTTAGGACCTCGTCCTTTGAGAGTTAGCGAACCTCGTTTTCTTAGAGAGTTAGGACCTCGTCCTTTCGAGAGTTAGCAAACCTCGTTGGCTTAGAGAGTTAGGATCTCATCCTTTCGAGAGTTAGCGAACATCGTTCTCTTAGAGAGTTAGGACCTAGTCCTTTGAGATTTAGCGAACCTCGTTCGCTTAGAGAGTTAGGACCTCGTCCTTTTGAGAGTTAGCGAACCTCGTTCGCTTAGAGAGTTAGGACCTCGTCCTTTGAGATTTAGCGAACCTCGTTTGCTTAGAGAGTAAGGACCTCGTCCTTTGAGAGTTAGCGAACCTCGTTCGCTTAGAGAGTTAGGACCTCGTCCTTTGAGATTTAGCGAACCTCGTTCGCTTAGAGAGTTAGGACCTCGTCCTTTGAGATTTGTCGCCAATCCGAGCCTCGCTTGGGTAGCGCATGCTTTTTGAGATTGGGAACTCGTCCCCAAGAGAGTTGTCGCCAATCCCGAGCCTTGCTCGGGTTGCGCACGCTTTTCGAGATTTGGGACCTCGTACCCAAGAGAGTTTCCAACCCCCAGCGGGAAGCGAGGGGTGGATTAGCGCACTTAGAACCGAGAGTTTCCAACCCTAAGCGGGAAGCGAGGGGTGGATTAGCACTTCAGAACCGAGAGTTTCCAACCCCAAGCGGGAAGCGAGGGGTGGATTAGCACTTTATAACCGAGAGTTTCCAACCCGAAGCGGGAAGCAAGGGGTGGATTAGCACTTTAGAACCGAGAGTTTCCAACCCCAAGCGGGAAGCGAGGGGTGGATTTGCACTTTTGAACCGAGAGTTTCCAACCCCTAGCGGGAAGCGAGGGGTGGACTAGCACTTTAGAACCGAGAGTTTCCAACCCCAAGCGGGAAGCGAGGGGTGGATTTGCGTATAGCGTGGTTCGACAACAACCCCGAGCGAGAAGCTCGGCGGTTCCGTGCATAACTAGGTTCAACGGCAACCCCGAGCGGGAAGCCCGACGGTTCCGTGCATAACGAGGTTCAATGGCAATCCCGAGTGGGAAGCTCGGCGGCTCCGCAAATAACGAGGTTGGACGGCAACCCCGAGCGGGAAGCTCAGCGGTTCCACGCATAACGAGGTTCGACGATAACCCGAGCGGGAAGCTCGGCGGTTCCGCGCATAACAAGGTTCGACGGCAACCCGAGCGGGAAGCTCTGCGGTTCCGCGCATAACGAGGTTCGACGGCAACCCGAGCGGGAAGCTCGGCTGTTCCGCACGTAACGAGGTTCGACGGCAACCCCGAGCGGGAAGCTCGGCGGTTCCCCGCATAACGAGGTTCGACGGCAACCCCGAGCGGGAAGCTCGGCGGTTCCGCGCATAACGAGGTTTGACGGCAACCCTGTGGCGCCGCACCAGAGACTGCGGGCAAGCCTGCGAATGCCAAGGGCGAACCCCGTGGCGCCGCACTAGAGACTGCGGCTAAGCCCGCGAACGCCATGGGCGAACCCCGTGGCGCCGCACCAGAGACTAGGGCTAAGCCCGCGCACGCCAGGGGCGGACCCCGTGGCACCGCACCAGAGACTAGGGCTAAGCCCACGCACGCCAGGAGCAAACCCCGTGGTGCCGCACCAGAGAATACGGCTAAGCCTGCGAACTCCAGGGGCGAACCCCGTGGCGCCTCACTAGAGACTAGGGCTAAGCCCACGCACGCCAGGAGCAAACCCCGTGGCGCCGCACCAGAGACTACGGCTAAGCCTACGAACACCAAGGGCGAACCCCGTGGCGCCGCACCAGAGACTAGGGCTAAGCTCGCGCACGCCAAGGGCGGACCCTGTAATGACCCTCATTTTTCGGATGGATTTCCTACTCAAGTTGAAGATAGTTGCGTGGACGAAACTCTTTTAAGAGGGTACTATTGTAATGACTCTCATTTTTCATAGGAACTTGCTGGTTGAGTTTAAACTAGTTTCGGTACGAAACTATTTTTAAGGGGGTACTATTGTAATATCCCTCATTTTTATAAAGGGTAAAAATGTAATGTTACATTTACTATTAATATAATAAAATATTTCCATAATTTATTTTCTTAACGTTATAACATTATAAATGTTATAACAGTGGTTCATCAGTTTAAGATGATATTAAAGGTTACAAAAAAATTATTGTCTCGTATTATAAATATTAATTATGAACGATAAGAATTATGGTTTTATGATTAGTATTATATGACAAAATATAACCATGAATAATATGAGTCTTAGTTATTATTTAACATTATAAGATAATAATTATAAGCGACAAAACTTATGAAGAAGTGTGATAATAATATTTCTAAAATTTATAAAAATGTTTTTAAGAAAAAAAAATTATTAAATAAATTATAAAAAGGTCATATGATATTTAGATGAGTTATTAGAAGTCCTCAAGTCATGGTGGAAGGGGCATCTTTATCACTTTTATAAAACTAGAGGGGTTGTTTGTGCAATTATCCGGAAATGGATTAAAGAACTCAAGGGTTGTCTTCAACCTTGAACCCGAAACTTCAATTGATCATAACTTCTTCGTTTCTCAACGGATTTTTTATCCGAAAGATGTTCCGTAAATCCCATGACATGATCAATCAAAACCCTCAATCAATTGTTCAAAACAATACAACTTTGGGGGCCAAAATTATGTTCGTTCGTTTTGACCTAAAATGGCTAAGTGGGTTGTTGTTGCTTTAATTCAATCAATTAAAGGTGAGTCCAAAGTTAATAGGCATTGGATAAGTCGTGGAAGGATAAGAGCATGATTATTACGCAATTAGCTGGATTTATTCCGCCATTAATCTTGGGAAATTGAAGGGATTGGATAAGAACAAGTCATAAAGAACACCATTGATATGGAGGTGATCTTTGAGCTGATTCCGGATGCGTTTGAGATCGATTTGAGCCCTATAAAAACCCACATTGTATTTCTTATTGTCATCTACAGTCTTCCTTCACAAATCATCTCTTAAAAACACCGTTTGAAACCACAAAATTCCGATTGAAACTCGGGTAGTCGAGTTCGAAACAAAACAGAGCAAGGCTCGGTTTTTGGGCTCTTTCTCATTCTACACTCAACGAAAATTAAATCCGAAACCAGATCCATATTCTACACAAAATTGCATATAAAAACCTGCATTTACATGTCCAAATCCATCCTCTAATGTTTCCAAAAACTCGATCAAACACCCGAGTTATGCCCAGAAAATCTGAACGATATACCCTCAGTAAAACGTGAATATCGCCTTCATTTCTCAACCTTTTTACGATCCGTTTAAACCAATGTAAACTAGACTTCGAGACGGTTCTAGGGATACCAACCATGCCTCAATCCGTTGCCGAACCATCGAGAACGAGTTGATTGAAGTTGCCTCTGTTTTTAAGATGCTGCTGCGCGTGAAGGGCATATGATGGACGCGGCCCGCGGGCCCGACCCGGCCTGTCCGACCCTCCCTTGGTCTATTGGGTATTTTATGGTATTTTGAATATTTTTATTTAATAAATTATGGTCAAATTTTATAAAAAATATGTTTAGTTAATTTTTATAGTGGTTCAAGTGAATTTCAAAATTTTAAAAATATTAACCTTTATCGTAAAAACGATTTGTAGTTGTAAAGTTTATATCAAATATAAACTTAGTCATGTTCGTCATTCATAAATCAACGGCGTTGGGTTACAAAATAAATTGACGGTAATTTATTTTGTGGTTGATTGAAACAGGAACAAGTTCGAGTCGTAATCTCGAGTGATCGTCTTTCCAAGGCAAGTGAACTCGGTTCCTTTTCCGCATTCGTTTTAAAAGCATGATTTCTATCATGATATTTTTAATATATATTGGAAACTTCTGTGTGAATGAAATGGAACATAGGATTGTATTAAATTCCTAGATTTAATGACTGTTATTCCTAGTTATGTTTTAGGCTGCATTAGTTATGAATGTAGGCCTTATTGCTCTGTGATGCTATGTGTATATTTATTTAAGCTCCACTTTAAGGAGTCGAACGTAAAGTCTTATGACTTATATTATATAATAATTAATTCTCGCTAGGTCATTTTGTTTAAAACCCTAGCTAAGGTCATGACCCATATCCCTCAACCGCTGAGGTGTGTTTGCACTTTTTAAGTGCCATGGGACGTAGGTGCCCGTATATCTTAAAGAAGTATTCTGAGACCGTTGTCTCTTCTAATCAATGTACGTAATATTCCAAGTGGAATTATTCTTAATCTTTAAAAGCAACTCAGATAAGTGTACTCGTTACACAAATTAATATGGATAGGATGGTCGGTACAAAATGGGAAACCGTCCTCGCTCTCGGGTTCCGTTGTCATCTGGTTCCAATCTGAATTCGCACAACACGTATGCGGTGAGGTTGGTTGAGGTGCGCGGGGTCAACGAGAGTTTAATGAACCGACTATAACGATCTGTGTGTAACAACGTTCCCAACATATTTGCATTAAAGTCTATGAGTCGTCACCTTTGTGATGGTCTCTTCTTTTCTCTTTCGAAAGTTCATAACGTTTTCCGTGGAAGGATGTAGCTATTGGGTTTCGACCGGCTTTAATTCGGTTTTCGATACCCGTATCTACACTCTTTTCCTAAATAGGAACCAACTTAGAAAACCCACTTGCTTAGTCTGTCACAAGACTAACCCGACCGTTTATTTTCTTGCACGGTCGGCTGGTGTCAACCGTATTTCTCGTCGCGGCACATCCGACAATCTTTCCATTCAGGTTGTGAGAAGTATGTTGAAGATGGGACGAGTTGCAGTTGGATATTTCTATCAAAAGTTACAAGGTCAACTATATTTTTGAGTATAAGTTAAATGTGTTTAGGGTTTTATTTCCTAGATAATGTATAGGCGCAAGAGTTATCATCTTGATGTAATTTCAAATACAAATTTTTATGAAGTTTTCCGCTATAAGATTTCGCTCTTCCTTAAGGAAATAAGTTCAATAAAAGATCAAAAAATTCTATCACATTTTTATCGAGCATTATGTTTCAATTTCTCTTGTTTATTATGATTAATTGTTCGGATTCAAGCCTTGGGTGGCGTCGGACTTCAAATCCGAGGTCACTGGCGTGTGACATTCCCGATGTTAAATTGGGGTGTTACAGACCCCGTGGCACCGCACCAGAGACTAGGGCTAAGCCCGCGCACGTCAGGGGCGGACCCCGCGGCGCCGCTCCAGAGACTAGGGCTAAGCCCACGCAGGCCAGGGGCGGACCCCGCGGCGCCGCACCAGAGACTAAGGCTAACTAAAGTGGGAAGAGGACACACTTACTTGATTACTATCCGAGAGTTAGGTCGGATAGGGAGAGCAGGTTCCCACAGACGGCGCCAGTGTTGAAACCCGATATAATACGCGCTATAAACGGGATTTAATAAATACTAACTCTATGGATTTCGTACAACCGAACGGTTTTCGTACGTGGATTATTCCTCCTCTCCACCCCTCAGCTGATTGTTTTTGTACTCTTTACAAATAAAGCTTTTAGACTTTATACCGTAAATAGCGCGATCTCACTCGAAGATCAAACACGTCGAACTTTGGCGAGCGAGATAGTTCTCGAACCAGAGGGGTTTGTCGACCCTTTATTTCGTACCACCACTTTCCTATATATAATGTTTCGGTGACTTGCTTGCCCGACTTTGGTCGATGTGGGAAGCTCATTCCAAACTTTCCACGATAAGTAAAGTTTGCATCAAACGCATGGATGTGTTGCATGGCTACCTTTCATTGGTTCCCACAGATGATGATCATGGAAGGCAATTAAGCCGAATTTGTTGACTTTGAATTTGTTATCACATGAGCTTTGTTCTTTTGATAGAACACGAATATATATACAGATATGGTAGTGGGCGGCTTATTTATTTGACAACTTGTTAATGGGCCAATCCAATATATTCTTCTTTTTAGGCCCATAACAAATGCCCATTGGTTTTCCAACTTGTATGTAGCTCAAATATACATGAATAAAGTCACGATCACACCATGGCGCCTGTTTTGATGCTCAAACAGGTACAAACTTGATTTCATGCATGCTTTGAACAGAATGCAATGCATGTATCCATGCAACGCGGGATCTAATTTAACCCATTTTGAATAGCAATTAAGCTATATATAGTTTTATCCCTGATTATTTAGCGGTTATTTCGCGCACTATCAAGCGCATTACGAGATAATAAATATAGTATCGTCATATCTAAACAATAAATAAACCTAAGTTCATCTATTGAGCAAACAATCAGTTCCCAGCACAGAGATGAATATATTTCAAAGAGATGAATATATTTCAAAGGAATCGAAGATATAACAAGGGTAACAAGGAGAATATCCGCTTGCCTTAGTTTCCGGCTTGACTAACTGACGTCGGATCTAAGACGGATTGTTACTCGATAGATTGACCTAAAACGGGTTCACAATAAGGAAACGTAATATTAACCTTTGCTATTTCGTTTCCAACTTAACTTGTTACAATAACCCCTTTTTAATAAAGGAGGTAACTTGTACTATTATATTCGTATGAAAATATCCCAACATGCCTAATAATATTATTCCATTAATATTATCACGTAGAGGATTATTTATAATTTATTTTAAAATTATAAATATCTTAGATGGCATGCTAGAATTATTTTTCATACATTTCTTATAAATTTTAAGAATAGGTCTTAAGTAAAACTTCCAAATTAATTATAATTTATAATAAGATAATTTTAAATAAGATAATAGATAATTAAATAAGGGTCGGGATTATACCAACGCGACGGGACTTGGGCTCGGGGACAATTTGGCTGGTCAAAAGAGATTTGGGCCGAAATAGCTCTTCTTTCAATCTCCAAGCTGCTGAAATTAGGAGAAGGGGTAAATGGGCCTTCTTTGGCTTGGTTCCACTTGGCCCAACCGGAGCTACATAGCCTAGAAGCCACAAACGAGCCCACGAGTTCAGGCCCGCTCCAACTCTTATTCCTCTCCCTGTCTCCTTCTTCGCTGAACCAAAGCAACGACAACAACAACAGCACGAGCGGCAACAGCAACACACCAGCGGACACAGCAAAGCACGACTTCGACTCGGTGGGCGGCTCCGGTGGTGGTGCGACGATGGCGAAGGTTTCCGAAGGTGGTCGGACAGGGGAAAGAGGGGCGGGAAAAGGGGATTCGAGATCTGGAAAAAAAAATTCAGATTTGGAGTAATAATAAAAACTTGCGCTTGGACGAAAATCGAACGAGAGGAAGAAAGGGTGGTTGTTGTGCTTCCTTCTCCTGCCCTCGCCCCCTTTAAATAGCCCCAAAAGAAAGGCTCTCCTTAGGGAAATTATGGCGGTTAGTAGAGGGGTTTAGGTCTAGGCTCCTTGGGAAGGTGAGGGGGATGGGGAAGGGGAAAAGTGAGGCGATACAGCGGCGGACGAGACATTTCCGGCGACGAACCGGCGGTCCGAGCCCTCGGACTGGACAAAGGACGGAACCGATGGTCTCTTAAGGGGAATGGGACAAAAAGTGGGTTTAAGGATTAATTAGGGGATTAAAATAATAAAGAAGAGTGATTAGTATAGTGGTTGGGAAGGAGATGGGTGGAAAGCTTAGAACGAGAGGTCTCGGGTTCAAACCCGACCTTTTGCACTTTCAACATTTAATTTTCTTTTTATCCCAAAAATCCACTATCTTAACATAAGCAAAGAGTTAGGGAAATTATTAAAATTCTTGTATAAAGTTATTCTAAAGAAATTATTATTTCGAAGGAGAGAAAAATTAATTTTTTTATAATTAAAAATTTATTATTGAAATTAGAGGTTATTACAACAGAACCCGCTTAAAAAAAAGTTTCGTCCCCGAAACTATGACAAAAACTAGGGCGGTAACAAAAGAGTACGATTACACACGAGGAATATCGTTCACGCTTACAAAGAAACAAAAGTCTTAGTACCCCCTTAAAGAATGTCTCGTTCTTTACTTAAGGTAACAACAGCTCGGGAAAATGTCTTTGCACATTCTGTTCAGTTTCCCAAGTCTCCCAAGTTGTCCTTTCCTCGCCGTTTTTTACCAAAGCACCCTGACCAAGGGTACTTCCTTCTTGCGGAGTTGCTTTACTCGGCGTTCTAAAATCTTCACTAGTTGTTATTCATACGTGTCGTTTGATTGAATTTCCTTGTCATCATAGTTGAGCACGTGGGACTCGTCATGTACATATTGCCTTAGAAGTGACACATGGAAGACGTTGTGGACAGGGTGTGCTGACGGCGGCAGTGCGAGACGATAGGCTAGCTTGCCTACTATTTCAAGTATCTCGAATGGTGCCACATATCGGGGATTGATCTTTCCTCGTTTTCCAAAGTGAAACACGCCTTTCGAGGGCGATACTCTGATGAAGACTTTGTCACCGACGCGGAATTCAATGTCTCTCCGCTTCAAGTCGGCGTACGACTTCTGTCTACTCTGAGCAGTCAACATTCTTTGTCGGATCAGAGCAATGTCAACTGTAGTTCTTTCGAATAGCTCGGGACCTAGAAGGATCTTGTCAGCATTGTCGTCCCAAATGATCGGCGCATGACACTTACGGCCATACAGAGCTTCAAAGGGAGCCATTTTTATAGTCGAGTGCCAACTATTGTTGTAAGTGAACTCGATCGAGCTTAAACTGACATCCCAACTCGGTGTGCAGTCCAACACACAGGCTCGGAGCATATCCTCGAGAGTTTGAATAGTCCTTTTGGATTGACCGTCAGTTTGAGGATGAAAAGTTGTACTGAACTTCAATTCGGCACCCATAGCAGTGTGCAACTCCTTCTAGAATTTGGACATGTAATGACCGTCCCTGTCCGAGATGATTGTCTTCGAGGTACCATGGAGACGAACTATTTCATGGATGAAAAGTTCAGCTAGCTGTTGGACTCCCCACTTTTTCTTAATTGGGATAAAGTGGGCGCTCTTGGTGAGTCGGTCAACAATGACCCATATGGCATCTTTATTCCTCTGAGTCCTTGGAAGTCCGGTGACGAAGTCCATGGCAATGTCTTCCCATTTCCATTCTGGCTTTGGTAGAGACTGCATCTTTCCCCCTGGCCTTTTATGCTCAATCTTTACTTTCTGGCATACTAAACACCTTGAAATAAATTATGTCACTTCTTGCTTCATATTTGACCACTAGAAGTTTTTGCGCAAGTCCTTGTACATCTTACTTGCTCCCGGATGGACTGAATACGCAGAAGAGTGTGCTTCTTTGAGGATGATCTTTCGAATCTCTTCCACAGCAGGCACGCAGATTTGATTTTGATACCTGAGTGATCCATCATTTTGTATGATGAACCCAGGTGCTTTGCCTTGTTGCACCTCCCCGTTGATCTTGATAAGGACGACATCCTCAGTCTGCTTCTCTTTAATCTGGTCTAATAAGTCAGAATGGATTTCCAAGGTGTTCAAGCTACCTTGTTGTCTTCCAAACCAAACTTCTATTCCAAATCGGGTCAATTCCTGTTGCAAGTTTGGTTGGAGTGTGAGCATGGCGATCAAAATTATCTTCAAGTGTCTTTCGGCTCAAGGCATCGGATAAGACATTGGTCTTTTGTAAGTGATAAAGCAATTGGATGTCGTACTCTTTGATCAATTCCAGTCATGTTCTCTATCTCGTGTCCAACACCTATCCTTTCGAGGACTTGACACTCCTTTACTTTGAGCTGGCAAAAACTGTGGTTGACCCAGAACGATCGATACACCAACAGTTTTAAATGTAATGCATCCATACATTACTCATTGACTTTATTGAAAAGTTGCCTCGATAGCTGAGAAACTACACCTTCGCCTTGGAGAGTTCGAGGTAAGTCATCTCGCCCATTGGAAGTTGAGTGTGGGCTCTAGCTAAACCCTATCACTCATGTGTTGTGGTCTTAGTTGGTCAAGTGGTCTCATCCACCGACTCTAGTCAACCTACGATAAGCTTGGGTTATCTTCGCCAAACGTAAAAGATTGGAAATGCTTATAGAGTAAGCATGGGATGAAAAGAGCGTCACGGATTCGCGGGAGAGCAAAATAAGAAGATGACTATTATGTTCTATAATTCTGGAACAAAGTCATCGTAGTGGAATTCTTAGAAGATGAATCCACATTCGAATTCGTGATGGAGTAACGATTGGATGTGTGGATGTCATATCTTGAAAAGGAGTATTCCAGTTGCGAACTTCTAATGAAGTAACTAACGTACTAAGTGAGGGTTATGTGGTAGAAGGGGGCATAAGCTTTTATTTTCGAGAGGCTCTACTCTAACCTATTAACCAACGAAAAGCGGGTCGCGTATATTTTCGTAACCAAAGTTGTTATTCTTATAAGAAAATAGTTTTTCATAGTAAAGCCTGAATCTAAGGAACTAAGTGGTTTCATTTCACCAATGTGATCAATATCGGCGAAACTACCTCCAACTTAGTCCTTTAATATATATCAATTCACAGGCATGAGACTTGTGATTTTATCTCAACCACGTGATCAAGATGGGAGATAAAACACAGTCTCATTCACCACCATGAATCTATGTTGAGAAAACCTTATTTCATAAAATCTTGTAAATTCACTTCGACCTTAGGAAAAACTTTTGGTTTGAAATTCACAATAACTACCATTGTATAGTTAAGTCACGAGTTGGCTAGAACCGCTCTCGTAGAAGGGAACAAATGTTATTACACGTTATTGGTTTGACGTGCTAAGTCATTACTGATAATCCATATCTATAATACAACGCTAGAATATGACATCCTCACAAGGAAGAAAAGGCCAGAGATACGATTCGAGACTTCCCACTACTGCGGGGATACAAAAGTGCTTTGAAAGCAAAATGACACGGGTTATAAGTACGACAACTTAGAAAAAGGAAACTTTCTACTCTTCTGGAGCATTTGAAGCGACGAGCTTATCAACGCGGTGCATCTCTAGAGTTGTTGACCTTGACTTCGAGCTATTGTGGGTCTTGGTTGTTCTGAGAAGTTTGGACAAGCCTAAGTTGATTTGAAATATTCTTGTTCAATCGACAATAGGAATGAAGATGTCCTTCCTTTCCATAAGTAAAACATGTCTTCTTGGGTTTCACGCAATTCCTATTGATGTGACCTTGCTTACCACAGTTGTATCAAGTTAAGGGAGTCTTTACGTGTTCAGACCCTTTAGAGGCATGGGTCATGTTTGACCCAAATTTGCTCCTTTTTGACCCTCCTGATCTTTGTGGAGGCACTGGCCTCTTGGATCCACCTTGATTCTGGTGATGCGATTTCCCTTCGTCACTCTTTTTCTGCTCAGATTCACTTAGAGTGGACTCTATCGTGTGTGCAACATAAACATACTCTTCTAGTGTCGAAAAGTGGCGCTTCCTCATCCACGACTTGATGGCATCACTCATCCATTCATGGAAGCGGCAGATTTTCTGTGTTTCGCTGGAGATCTCGAGCCCAATGTATTGAAGTAGATAGTTGAAATTTTTCGCATGTTCTGTAACGTTTAGCCTTTCCACTTTTGGGATGAATAACTCATCCAACTTCTCGTCTTTCACGACAGGTAAGAAGAAATGGTTTATCATCTTTTCTTTGAACATTCCCCATTCCAACTCGGGATGCTCTATCAGCTTCGAATTCTCCCACCATTTACTAGCTTCTCCCTTAAGCTTTAGGGTGGCTAAAAGCACTTTATCAACTTCACAACAATGCACATTTCTCAACAAGCTCTCCACATGAGAAAACCAATATAGGATGCTAGTGGTTCCTCCAGTGCCATCATAAGTATCGGGTTTCATTGCATTGAAGGTCTTTAATGCGCTTGTGAAGCTTGACCCATCAGTTCGGTCAATGATAATATTGGCCCTTCTGTCCTCAATCTAAATTGTCTCAACCATATTTGTTCGATTAGTAATGACCTCGGGCATAGCTTCACGCACCATTTGTTGAACCATGCTCCTAAGAACTACAATGGTGGCATCAGTGAGAGCTATAGGCTGGTGTGGAATAAGCATATGGTTGTCACTTTGATGATCTCCAGTTCGAGGTTCTACCTCATCAATTCTACCCCCAACTGGGGAATTGTTCGGATTGTTCATGTAGCTATTCTCTCGAGTGGTGACCATCTGAAAAGTCGAATATCCAATTTCCCAAATTAATCAACATTTGTATAATGTAAGGTGAGAACATATGGGAAAGGAAGTCAATATCTTATTGACATGCCACTAAGGTTCATGCAACAATTTTCAATTTCTTCCGAAAAGAGATGGTACCACAAAGTACAAGGGATAGAAATGACCTTAGAATCGATCCAAACTTTTTTAGGATTTCCAAAAGAGGCAGTCTACTTAAGTGGACTAATTGGAGTCATGCAATGAACAATAAAATTGGCATCTTGGAGACGTAAGCATTACTTTCAAATGGCGTGACTTCCTTGAATTCCTGACAAACATGGCTTGGCTTCTCGTCTCGTCATACCATTTTCTGCAAATGGATAGACAATAGGCAATAATATAGAATATCCATTATTCTATACTTGGAGAAGGCGGTTGTTGAAGGAAGTGCTTGGGACATAAGACAAAGCGTGTCATGTTTAAAATATTTATATCCCTAAAAGTAATTTGAATTTATAGTTGTTATAAAAGACCTCTTTTATTTGCAATACAAATATTCCAAAACAAAACCCTTAAGGTTAAAGATATCCTTTTTGGTAGATGTTTTCAAATTTTAAGTCTCATAAAGAAAATTTAAATTTACTAACTTTTAGAAGCACAACATCTTGACTTGCGTTTTCAGAAAGATAAGATCATTTTTTTTCTAGGGATTAGGTCTTGGAAAAGCTTAGGTTGAAAGCTTGGTTTTCAAAGCCATTGAACAAGATTGGGCTTAGAAAATGAAATATTTCGTCTGAGAGAAAGTTATCCTCTTATAAATCCCAACTTATAAGGTTCTCCTATATGGGTTTCAACTAGAAACTTTTAAGAGAAAGTAGTTAACTTAAAAATTTCTTTAAAGTAATTGTTACTTGGGTTTTGAAATTCTCGAAAGGAGTCTTGAATGTCTAAAAAATAAGACGAAAACTTGCTAAAAGGTCGAGTTCTTAAATTCTTTTACAAGATGAGTTGAAAACCTATTTTTCTTTTATAAGAAAAGATTTTAAAAATGTTTTCAGTTTGAAAACAAAACTTGGCTCTGATACCATAATTGTAACACCCCTATTTTGCAACATTGGGTATTACCGCTAGTGACCTCGGATTTTCCCATTCAAAGTCACCCAAGGCTTTAAGGTACAAAATACAATTTCAAATAAAGTGGAAATCTCAAGGAATTATATTACATCAAAAAAATGCTTGAGCGTTTGAGGCTTTAATTCAAGTTATTACAAATGCATTGTTTGATTAAAACTTAGTATGAAATTTAATAAGCAGCGGAATAGAAATATTTACAAATTCTCATTTTTAAAACAACTGGTGGGGCCCGAAAAAGTGGGGATACCTTTTAAAAAACTTCTCGAAGTCTTCCTTCAACTCTTCTAGCCTCCGTCTTCAGCCATGTTGTAATGCTTCACTGAAGTCTAGTATTTCCGCGAAAGGCAAGAGATACCAGGCAAAAATGCAGAATAGAAGCGAGTTAGTCTAAGGAGACTAAGCAAGTGGGAACGGATAGTTCTCATGTGTGGGATTGATATAGTAATTTCCAACATGCTTAAAGGAGGAGGTATTTTGTGAGCTATAACGTTTATGTGGAGCTTAAAGAGAACGAGAACACAGTTCTTCTTGAAGACATAAGTATTATGTTAAACGGAAAAAGATACTACGAAAATTGTAGTCCGTTTATGAATATGAAAATAGTTGGGAACTTTTATTTCACACACACACATCTTTTTAAAAGAAAGAACTCCATTGACTTCATCAGGTCTCAACCAACCTCATCAAATTCAGAGTACTAATAAGAATTCAGGTTGGAATGACGATCCTTCGAAAGTCGGGAGCAAGTTATCCTAGTTCATCCTATTCCATTTATTAATGTGCACTAGGCACTTATCTTTTGGTCATAAAACATTGCACTTCAAGTGAAGAGTTTTAAGTGTGGGGGCTGCGAAGGCCGATCCACTGAAAGGAACGAAGTTCCGGCACCTAGCTAGGGTAGAGTAGACCTCCTCAAAGGAGGATCGACTACGGGATCATGATCCAAGTACCGAGCGAAGAGAGGGCGGAAAGCCATACCACTCGATAAGTTATGTAGAGGTATCAGAGCAAAATCCGCACCCCTGATTCTATCCTAGTCCACAACAAGTCTCGAAAAGAGACTGAAACAAACAAGGCCACACACAACGGACCTAGGGTTCAGTACTAGCGCATTACGAGATAATAAATATAGTATCGTCATATCTAAACAATAAATAAACCTAAGTTCATCTATTGAGCAAGCAATCAGTTCCCAACACAAATATGAATATATTTCAAAGAGATGAATATATTTCAAAGGAATCGAAGATATAACAAGGGTAACAAGGAGAATATCCGCTTGCCTTAGTTTTCGGTTTGACTAACTAACGTCGGATCTAAGACGGATTCTTCCTCGAAAGATTGACCTAAAATGGTTCACAATAAGGAAACGGAATATTAACCTTTGCTATTTCGTTTCCAACTTAACTTGTTACAATAACCCCTTTTTAATAAAGGAGGTAACTTGTACTATTATATTCGTATGAAAATATCCCAACATTCCTAATAATATTATTCCATTAATATTATCATGTAGAGGATTATTTATAATTTATTTTAAAATTATAAATATCTTAGATGGCATGCTAGAATTATTTTTCATACATTTCTTATAAAATTTAAGAATAGGTCTTAAGTAAAACTTCCAAATTAATTATAATTTATAATAAAATAATATTAAATAAGATAGTAGATAATTAAATAAGGGTCGGGATTATACCAACGTGACGGGACTTGGGCTCGGGAACAATTGGGTTGGTCGAAAGAGATTTGGGCTGAAATAGCTCTCCTTTCAATCTCCAAGGTGTTGATACTAGGAGAAGGGGGAAATGGGCCTTCTTTGGCTTGGTTCCACTCAGCCCAACCGGAGCTAGATAGCCCAGAAGCCACAAACGAGCCCACGAGTTCAGGCCCGCCCCAACTCTTATTCCTCTCCCTGTCTCCTTCTTCGCTGAACAAAAGCAGCGACAGCAACAACAGCACGAGCGGCAACAACAACACAACAGCGGACACAGCAAAGGACGACTTCGACTCGGTGGGCGGCTCTGGCGGTGGTGCAAGGACGTCGGTGAAGGTTTCCGAAGGTGGTCGTACAGGGGAAAGAGGGCCGGGAAAAGGGGATTCGAGATCTGGAAAAAAAATTCAGATTTGGAATAATAAAAAAACTTGCGCTTGGACGGAAATCGAACGAGAGGGAGAAAGGGTGGTTACTGTGCTTCCTTCTCCTGCCCTTGCCCCCTTTAAATAGCCCCAAAAGAAATGCTCTCCTTAGGGCAATGATGGTGGTTAGTAGAGGGGTTTAGGTCTAGGCTCCTTGGGAAGGTGAGGGATGATGGGGAAGGGGAAAAGTGAGGCGCTACAGTGGCGGATGAGACATTTCCGGCGACGGACCGGCGGTCCGAGCCCTCGGACTGGACAAAGGACGTAACCGGCAGTCTCTTAAGGGGAATGGGACAAAAAGTGGGTTTAAGGATTAATTAGGGGATTAAAATAATAAAGAATAGTGATTAGTATAGTGGTTGGGAAGGAGATGGGTGGAAAGCTTGGAACGAGAGGTCTCGGGTTCAAACCCGACCTTTTGCACTTCTACACATTTAATTTTCTTTTTATCCCAAAAAACCACTATCTTAACATAAGCAAAGAGTTAGGGAAATTATTAAAATTCTTGTATAAAGTTATTCTAAAGAAATTATTATTTCCAATGAGAGAAAAATTATATTTTTTTATAATTAAAAATATATTATTGAAATTAGCGGTTATTACACTCAATAGGTCTCAATTCATTTAATTCAAGTACGCAATTGAACATTCTCAAAGGTGGGGTGTTAAAGTGACTAATTGGTCAAAGATGAGGTGTTTGTATATGTATTCTGCCGTAAAAAAAGTTGAGTGCGTATGTATGTCGCATTTATCTATCTATCTTCTATACAACAAATAAAGTTGTCCCTCTCAAGTCAAATAAATGCTCCAAATTTATGTATTGATTTTCAGCAATATTAAAATGCAATAAGTATTTAAGAAATTATTTTAAAGACATTATACACATATTTGTAAAAATGACTATTATTTCCTTTCAAAAACTATGTTTAATAAACGGTTCATTCTTTTATAATAACTTATACCAATATTAAATTACAACAAGTATATAATAGCTTTTTTAAAAGGAAAGAAAAGCGAATAAAAGATATAACACTATTCATCTTTTTTAAGGACATTAAATTTTCTTATTTAAAAAATAACATAATAAACATTACTTATGTGTAGAAAGCGAATGAAAGATACAAAATTGTTGTAGATTATTCACAATTTTATATGCACGAGAATTGCATTAATCTAAATATGAAAAAAAAATAGTTACAAAAAATTAAACCTAAAAATCGGTAGTAGATTAAGTACATAAAGAGAAAATAATATTTGGACTATCAAATTATGACGAAAAAGAAATTCATATATTTTAAATTAATATACATTGATTAAATGATAAAAAAATTATATATGTATGTTTTTAATATTTTGTTTTGTTTTTTGTATGTAGTCAATTGTAATATTTTAGGAGAAAGAGTCACATGAGAATGATCGCTCAAATGAGAAATAAGAATAAATCTCGCTCATCCCTTCCAAAAAATCAACGTCCCTGATTAGGCATTCATTAAAAAAGATAAAATCCAGCACAAACAAATTTTTCCCGTATTATTCGTGTATTTTTCAATAAAAAACGACATTGACGAAGTTTTCTCGTATTATTCACGTATTTTCTGAAAAATACGTTTTTATGAGACACGCCCAATTTTTTCTTCAAAACTAGCCAATTGCTTATCAATATTGACCAATTGCTCATCAATAATAACTAATTTGCATCGAGTTTTTGATAATATTGCTCATCGATTTCGAAATTTTTTATTTTTTATTTTTATTTTTAACCTTATTTATGTGTATGAATACAATATTATCTAGTTTTTTGATGCATACATAATTAGTTTCGACATACCCATATTTGTTCAATGATATATCTCTATTTATTCATTAACCCTATTTATTAATTGACATACCCTTATTTGTTCATTGGTATAACATTATTTGTTCATTGATATACCCCTTTTTATTCATTGATATATCATTATTTGTTCATTGATATACCCTTGTTTGTCCATTGTTTGTTCATTGATATACCCTATTTGTTCATACATATACCCTATTTGTTCATTGATATAACCTTGTTTGTTCATTGGTAACCTTGTTTGTTCATTATTTGTTCATTGGTATACCTCAGTTTGTTCACTAATACTATTTGTTTGTGCATAATTACAAGCACTTTGTGCATCAAAAATTAACTTTTCATTATGTATCAATGAATATGAAGTCCATGCATTAATATCATCATTTTTTGCATTACTACCAACACTTTGTTAATCACTATTAGTACTTTGTTTTTTAATATATCATTTTGTTTGTGAATTGAAATAAACTTATGTTTGTGTGTCAATACCATCAATTTTTACATTTAGGACTATCTACCTATATGAGCACACCAAAAAGAAACAAATGAAGTACTCAATAAACGTATATCATATAATATAGTTCCTAAATAAGATAAGTTTGATGTAGAAGCTTGAATGCAAAGGATAATATATAAAAAATCTGAATTTACAATAATATGGTGTATGCTAAGAGAACGAACCAACTGCAAACCAGAGAAGAGTGCTTGTGCCTTAGCTATGTTTGAAGCCTAAGAAGCATCTACACGTTTCACAACAACAATGATAATGTTTGAAGCCTAAGAAGCATGTACAAGTTTCACAACAACAACAATAAATCCAAACGAGTCAAGTAAGACAATACCAAGACTAGCATCAAAACAATTAGTTTTGTCTCACATACGGCTAATTATGATGCACAAATATATATTAATGCATACAATTTTGATACACATTCTGCCATTTTTTATGCACAAACAATAGGTTTTTGATGCACAAACAATAGTTTTATATGCACAAAATCACAGTTTTGATGAACAAAATCACAATCCTGATGCACAAACAATAGGTTTTAATGAACAAAATCACAACATTGATGAACAAAATCACAGTTTTGATGAACAATCTAGGCGCACGTCCTATTTCCATATTTTTTCAAAAAATGCGAGAATAATTCGCCCATGCCGTTTTCTCCCTTTTAAGTGAAATGATCAGTGCCCTTTATTTTTATCTATCCAACGGGTTTTGTTCTTTCTTATTTCTCACATGTGCGCCTATTTTCACCTGATCCGGACTCTATAATTAGGAAAATAGCAGCATAGGATATAAAGGCTCCGTTAGGTAACAACTTTTTAAAGCTGAACGGAGCTGAACTGGAATTTTCAAGCTTCGAAGGCGTGTTCGGCGAAATAGCGGGACTACTAGCTTAACTAGCTTGATTGGGCTGAATCCAGCTGAGATTTTCCCACTCCCACCCCTAGCTTAACTAGCTTGTTGTTGGGTGTAGCTTATGAAAATCCCTCACATATTACCCCCAATACCCTCCCAATTTGCCCCTAATTTTGCTCTTGAAAATAACCCCATAATCACCATAGAAGATGGTTCTTGGTCCTTGGCAACATCGGCTCCTTCCCCAAGCTCTCTCCCATAATCTGGAACCCCATCACCGCCATCAACGTTCACCAAATCCTTGGACTTCTCACCGTCGTCACTTGCAACCCTTCCATCGTCGTCGACCTCCACCAAATCCACTGGAGCACTATGGAGGAAGAAGAATCCAGATCTAAAATGAGAAGAAGAACTCGGGTATGGAACGAAGACAATAAATTTGGACAACCCAGATTTGGAACGAAGAAGAAGAACCTGAAGGAGTCGGAGGCGGCACCGAGACGGAGACAACGACAAATTGACGGGGGAGATGTGCTGGTGGAGATAGATGGTATCAAATGAAGATTGAATATTGGGACCGAAAGAGGCTAGTGTGGGCCAGGAAGAAACAAAGAAAAAGTATAAGAAAAAAAATAATTATACCCTTTTGGTACAAGGTCAGAGAAACTCTCTCTTTAGAGAGAGAAATCTCAAAACGAAAAGATGAGAAATCAGAATGAAGAAATTTTCAGACAATCTCTTCTCAAATAAATTAATCAATCTCACATAGCCGAAGAGGCTGAGATTGATGATCAAACTTTTCAATCCTTTGCTGAGAAAGGCGGATTGATTCGAACATCAGATATATAGATCGAACTTTTGGGAGAAATTTCAGTTTCTTGATTACTGTTCAAACTATGGCCGTGAAATATTCCTTTGTATGCTTCTGAGAAGGATGAAATAGTTTTTTTTCCCAATCTTGATTACTGTTCAAACATGAGTTTTCCACTCTTGCAATTGATACAAAGCCCCATTAGTTTTTGATTTTGTATGCAATTTGTGATGTGTTCGATCGACTGAATTTCTTATGTTTTGTGTAGTTGTGCCTCGACGCTTTGTTGCCTGAAGACTCTCGACTTTTTTGAGTCACCACCTGTTGTTGTGGAGCCTTGCTAGTCTGTATCATTTGCACGACCTCTGGCTTTGCTAGACAGAAGAGTTTCATCGTTGGAATCTTCTTGCCGGTTGGATCTGGCTTAGCATGTTTTGCTGTTGGCCTGTCTTTGGATGACGTGTCCGAATTTGAAACACAAGTTTGTGTAGCCATATCCATTATGACGTAGACACTTCTTCCCCCTCGTGATATAATTTCTTTTTGGTTTTGTGGTGTTGGTGATCCATAGAGGAAAATAGTGGGCTTTGGCCCATTTCTTAGACTAACTTGAGTTTGGCCCATTTTTTGGTTCAAGCTTTGGCCCAGTTTCAAAAAATTTTGTTTCGTTTGAATCTAGCCAATATCTTGCCTTCTTAGACTATCTTGTGTTTCTCTCGTTCTGGGCCTCCTTTGTTGGCCCCTTTCGGTTGTTTTTCTTTGCCTTCATGTTTGCTTGGCAGGTTGACCCGAATACGGTTTGTACATCTTCGAGTTTTGGCTCTGAGACTGGGTGTGGTTTGCATGTGATTGACGCGGTCGCTTGGACGTTCTCGAGGCTGCTGAAGATCCTTCATTCCGGTGGAGGCAACGTCAGTAGTCCACTTCATCATATTGGTCCGCTTTTGACCCGAATGCTAAAGACATTAATCTTTAGCCCCTCACATTTCTCACCACTCTTTTCGTTCTAGTGCTTTTTCGTTTGATGTACTTACTTTGTGTTTTGTTCGTTTTGTCTGTTTTGTTTTGTTTGTCTATGTCTGTTCTTGTCGGCTTGCCGATTGCCGTTTCTTCGACCTCTCGGTTATACCGGGCCTGTCCGGTAAACCGAATTCTTACCTAATAAAAAAAGGCTAGTAATATTGAACACACAATTAATTTTTTTGCTCGAAAATTCAGTTCAACTCTAACACAAATTTTGCTCGGATTTCAGCTCCAACTACAAAATCTATCTCGAATTCTAGCTCTAGCTAGTACATTCGAACAGAGCCAAAATCTATAGATAGCATGAGTTCCCTAACACAAGTATATAATTTTAGAGACAAATCTCGGCCTAAAAGGATAAATAATTGTGTTTGGAAGAAACCACCTTTTAATTCTTTAAAACTAAATTTTGATGCTTCTAAACGTTTGAATAATTCCACTTATACAGGTTTCTTAATCCGTGATCATAATAGTAAAATCATGTCTTTTGACAGAAAACACATTTCCTCTGTTTCTGTTCTGCAGGTTGAGGCCCTTGCATTGCTTAATGGTCTTAAAAGTGCGGTCCTGTTAAACCCGTCTCGTCTGATTATTGAGGGGGATAATTTGATTCTTATTAATTCTTTGAAAAACATTTGGAAAGTGCCTTGGGAAATACGAACTATTGTAAATGATATCCGTCATTTTGCTGCTTTTATTCCCTGTGTGGTGTTTTTTCATTGTTTTAAGGAGTGTAATTCGGCGGCGGATTTCATCGCCAGAAGGTGTTTAGTTGTTTCAGATCTTAGTTTTGCTATTTCTCATTTTTTTCCAGGATCATTGTTTGATCTTTTGGAATCTTCTAGTTTTAATGTGTGGGTCCAGACTCATCCTCTGTTATTTGACTTTTTAAAGATCATCCGCTGTGATGATTTAGGCCTTTAGGGTGGCGTTGTAATGTACGGACATCCTAGTGTTGGCTTTGTAATGAGCTAGTAGCTCATTTCTTCAAAAAAAAAATATATATAATTTTAGTGATCTTCCACGTGGCCATCCATAAGAAGGCGTTGCCAACAGTTATCTTCCGGGATTCACCGTATACACTATACAGCCCATGGCAAAAAAACGTAATTTCCACTTAAAAAGAGGGCTACCCTGTAGCTGCTGCCTGCTGGTGTGACTTTTATGAGCTGCTAAACCTTCTACTACTACTACTGGTACTACTATAATAAGGGCGCCAAAAAAGGCAAAGAAAGTCGCTCTTTTTCTTCTTCTCCTCCTCTCTCCACCTCTACTTTCTTCTGCTTGACGCCTGTTCTACAAGTGACTTCCCCGTCGGCGAAATCCACTCTTCACAATTCCGAGCAGTTCTCTTTCTCTCTCTGTGTTTGACTGGTTTTCATTTCACTTTGCAGATGGGGCTGGTTTCTGATTTGTGTTGTTTTCTTGGAATCTTTATATATATATTATTTTAATTTTGGTTTAGGGTTATGTCTTGCAGGAAGAGCGTGTCTACGGGGAGGGGAAGCGGTAGCATTTCTGCGTCGATGGAGAAAGACGTAGCCGAATTTTCATCCCCACCGTCGCTTGCCAATTCCAAAACGCCCGATCAAAATCAGGCTAGCAACTTCCTCTCAAAATTGTTGCTTTTCCTAGCTTTGATTTTGTCTCTAGGGTTTACATTTTGTTATTCTTGCAATTCCACGTTGATTGAATCGTACAAAACGGAGTTTGATCAAGGCTCTGATTTTACTGTTGATCGGTGGCAGTAGCGATGCGATCGCTCTTCCATGGTTATTATGCAAATCAGAGATCATACTTTTCAACCAAAGTTGAGCTATATGTTTTCGAAATGGTTTCCCCCTTCTGATGGTGTGCTGATGATGGATCATTTTCAACAAAGGGCAAGAGTGGTACTAGGGTTTTTTGGACTGGGCTTCGAGTGATTCAAGTTAAAACTCCCGGCTTTTGTTTTGAACGGGGGTTTGCTGAGGGGCATTGCTTGAGGGTTATCTTGGTTTGAGCCTTTGGGTGTAATGATATTGTCCTCACCTCTCATCCTTGCCGCCTAACGACTTATCTTTGGGCATTTTCTGCTAACCGGCTTGATGATCAGTGCAATCAATTTGTCATTAAGTATTATAATTGGGGCTTTTCATAGTTTTGTGCTCTCCTTGCTTTTGTTTGTTTGATGCTTCATAGTTATTTTGCTCTTCATGAACTCATCTGATGCTTTACTGACTTTTCTAATGATGTTGAACCATCTTAAAGAAGAAACGCTCTAGAAATTTGAAACTTATTAAGAGCCCCTTTGGTAATTCTTGAGGAATCAGGAATGGGTATGAGCCCATATCTGTTCTTTGAAATTGGAATCAATCTCATTCCAAGAATGAGCCATTACCCAATTTGATGCCTAACTGCAAACGTTCGGTTTAGGTTTATGTATGACTTACTCCTATTCACAGTCTGTAACATGATTTGTAACCAAACATCAGCACCGCGATGCCTAGAATCATACCAAACAAGCCCATAACCTACCTGCACTTCATTAAAATAAGTCATCAAATGTCTTTTACCAGGTCAATTTCTATTTCTACCATCATTTTCTCTGGTAGACCATTAGATGCATAATTGTTGCTAATCTGTTTAATTATCACTACTACCATACCACACTTGCACGGGCATATAACAAACATCACTTTGACGATGGGGGTGATGTGTATACACTTTGGCATTCTAACAAATGCTTTCTGTGTCATTGTTTCTCTGGTTGTTTCATGTGGACTTTGTTTGGATCTTTTTATGATTATTACCATAGCAAGATGCTATGAAGTTTAAACCAACCCCTAGTTCATTTTCTAAGGTGGATACTTACATTGGTGTCAAATGTGTTGTACCTGCTACATATCCTAAACATTGATAAATGGTGTTTTCTTGTTCTTTTCCTCATCCAGGTTATGTGCCATGAGGTGATTGATGTCAACAAGGAAGGAAATACTCAAGATCTTGTCACAGTTGAGGAGAAATATATCGAAGATAGCAAGGGGAAGGTACTCTCTCTCATTTGACTCCACTAATATTGCCTCTTAATGTCCAATTGATGCTTTAGAAATTCATTATTTCTTCTATAATTCACCTCCATCCCTTTTCTTCTCAGATATCTATGCCTAGTTGTCTCGGTGATCTTGATGTGGCTCCTTCCAACATAGTTCACTCATCTGAGAGTTTTGGACCCATATCACATAATTTGACTATTGGGGATGAAAGCAGTCATGACATGAGCTTTTCTGACGATGATGGGTATATGAATGATGATGAGTTTGCAATGATGCAAGCTCAATTTGATAGCTTAGACATCTCCCCTGGAGTAGAAGCGCCTATTCCTTGGTGGCCGTCTTGTGAAGGCAATGAAACTCAAGGTGTTTCTCCTAGTAGCTCTGCTTTCATAAATTCAAGCCCATTTACCAATGCTGGGACATACACAGGAACTTCACTAGATCCTTTGAATAGCTCAAAATATTTGTCCCAACCTTTCCCAATGCCATCTTCTGGGGAAAAGCCATACAACGAACCATGGCCGTCAACATCACATAATCAGCATAAGCTACCTACTTGGTCTAGTTATAATATGTCGCCTTCTGGAATGATGGTATCTAGTTCTTCTGACGCTAAGGCTGGAAACCTATCACCTTCAGGGACAACACATCCTCTAGATTCTATGAAGATTAAAATGCTTCAACTGTCGAACACCACTTCTGGGGATCATAATAATTTCATTGGGTGGAAAATCCAGGGGGCAGATGAACCAAACTTTCCGGCTGATCTAACTCAGAACGATTTTACTGGTAGTTTCATGGGAGGATTTCAATATCTACAAGATCACTCAGTGGTGCTTGATCAAAGAATTGCTGAAGAAATTTCAGTTCCTTCTGATTTAGCCTCTTCTAATCAGAAGGATGATAGTGAAGCTGGGATTCTAAAGAGATTGGAATCTTTCAAAAAGTTTGATACTGTGCAAGATCATTCTGATCATTACTATTCTAGTAAGACTCATTCTCGGGTAAGAAGACTGCTTGAAGGTGCATGGTCCCTTCCCATGCACCTTCTTCTTTCTTTCAATTTTCTTTTGAACAAATACATGTGCATAAAATATGATTTATTCGTGATTTCAGCCACCATCAAAAGAGTGGGTAAAGAAAATCCAGGAGGATTGGCGGATCTTGGAGAAGGATCTGCCAGGTGATTTAATTATTAATTTATGGTCTTTTGCTTATTTTACATGTTAATTTTGCTGTCCGACTTTGACTGTAAATGTACAAGCTTTGCTAATTAGTCTACTATGTGTATTATTTTTCTTTTCCAATCAAATAGACGCCATATATGTGAGGGTGTATGAAACAAGAATGGATCTGTTGAGGGCAGTTATTGTTGGCGCAGATGGTACTCCTTATCATGATGGCACATTCTTCTTCGATTTTTATTTCCCACCTTCCTATCCATATGTGCCGCCGGTAGGTCAAATGATATTTATTTTGTATACTATAGATTTACTCTTCTTCTCTATTCCTTTGCCTAATGGGGTGGAAATTACTTTGCAGCTTGTGTATTATCGGTCTGGTGGTCTTCGGCTCAATCCAAACTTGTATAATTGTGGAAAGGTGTGCCTAAGCCTTCTCAATACTTGGGGCGGTGATAAAAATGAGATGTGGGTTCCTAGTGTATCTACTGTACTACAAGTCCTTGTCTCAGTCCAGGGGTTAATTTTGAATGTTGAGCCTTACTTCAATGAGCCTGGGTATGAAGATATGGCGGGCACACCGGAAGGTGAAAAGTGTTCTAGAAGATACAATGAGAATGCGTTTCTTTTGTCATTAAAGACAATGCTTTATTCAATGAGGCAGCCACCCAAGGTATTTTAATCGCCAATATGGTCTCAATATTTTGCAGTAACTGGACCCGGATTTGCATGTAGATTTCCTAGGGTGGTTGTGAAATCAGGTTTTCCAGTGGTCTGTGAAAAATGTGCTTGGGTTGTATTTTGCAGGAAACATTTGTAGTTTATTTATTCTTTCTCAGCTCTTTTTTGCCATTAATGAATTGGTGAAGCTTGTAGATATGAGGTTCCAATGGCAAGGTGCATTTGAAAGGGATTGAAGGGAAAAAGAACATCTTTTTTGCATTTTCCTCCAGAGCTAGACAGAATGAGAACGAAGATATACTTCATACCTAGGGAAAAAGAACCTAAATCCTGAATATGCTTTATTAAGAAGATTTTCAGAAGCACAATTATTTTTGCTACTCCATCTTTTTGTTATCTAATCATTTGACATATTTGGTTGTGCAGTACTTTGAGGACTTTGTATTCGGGCATTTCTACAAGAGTGCTCATGATATACTCAAAGCATGTAAAGCATATCTTGATGGTGCCCAAGTGGGGACTCTAGTGAAAGGTGCCATTCGAGATGTTGAAGGCGACAACAATAACTCCTGCTTCAACACCTTCAAGATGCATCTGCCCATGTACATAAACTCTCTTGTCAAGGCATTTACTAAGATTGGTGTTGCAGATTGCGAGAAATACACTGTTCCGGTGAATAACAGTGCTGATGCAGTCGCTGAGAAGGCAAGCAGTAGCAGCAAACCCCATGGATTCCCGAAAAAACTAAAGCAGAAATTTGATCATGTGGATGTGGAGAAAGCTTAAATTCTGGTAGTGCTGATGTTTAGCATAAACCTTAAGAAGCTGAAGAATGTGTCTGGATGATGTGTATACCTGTGTAGGTAAGAGATGTGAAGCCTGTTGAATTTGATGATTAGATTTCAAATGCTATTCATATTACAAAATCACTAATATTTTGCCTGGAAATTTGTCTCTGATATTTTCTGCATTTTCTACATGCAAACTCACTAGGCTTCATATATAGTGTTGTGGTCTGTTTGTAGTTGCCCTAATTTTGCAACATTAAGTGACCCTCAATTACGGAGTCACGGACCTAGGGGCCAAAGGGTATTCATTCGAGTGAGAACATGATAGTGAGCTAAATAACCGTTAAATATCAAGGGCAAAAACCATAATTAAAAGTATAAATTATGCCATTACGGATTAATAATACACTCATAATTAAGAAAAAGAGTCACGTGCGAATGGGCGCCTGTGTGAGAAATAAGAATAAATTTCGCTCGTTCATTCCAAAAAATCAACGTCCCTGATTAAACATTCATTAAAAAAAATAAAATACGGCACGGGCGAATTTTTCCCGTATTATTCACGAATTTTTCGAAAAATACGTTTTTATGAGATGCGCCAGTTTGTTCATCAGAAATAACGATTTGTTCATCAATATTCACCAATTGTTCATCAATACTAACTAATTGTGCATTGAGTTTTTGATAACATTGTTCATCGATTTCGAACTTTTTTAATTTTTAATTTTATTTTTTAACCTTATTTATGTGTAGGAATACAATATTATGTAGTTTTTTATGCACATATAATTAGTTTTGATATACCCATATTTGTTCATTGATATAGTCGTATTTGTTCATTGATATACCTCTATTTGTTCATTGATATACCATTATTTGTTCATTAGTATACTATTATTTGTTCATTAGCATACTTCTTTTTTGTTCATTGGTATACCATTATTTGTTCATTGATATACCCTATTTGTTCATGGATATACCCTTATTTGTTCATTGATATAATCTTATTTGTTCATTATTATACCCTTATTTGTGAATTGAAATAAACTTATGTTTTATGTGTCAATGCTATCAACTTGTACATTTAGGACTATTAATACCATCAACTTGTACATTTAGGACTATCTATTTGTGCATTTTTTGCATTTATTTTGTGCTTTAAGGCTATCTTGAATTCAAAATATAATACGAATGAAGTGCTTTAAGGCTAACTTGTCAATACGAATGAAGTGCTCAATATAGTACCAAAATAAGATAAGTTTGATGTAGAAACTTGAATGCAAAAGATAATAGAGATAAAGAATTTGATTTTGCAATAATATGGTGTATGCTAAGAGAACGAGATAGCAACAAATCGAAGAGGTGTGCTTGTGCCTTATTTAACTATGAACAAATTGATGTTATTAATGAACAAATATGAATATAGTAATGAACAAATTGAGGTTACTAGTGAACAAATATGCATCTATTAATGAACAATTATATGAAAAAGGCAATGAACAAATATGCATAAACCAGTGAACAAATTGATATTACTAATGAACAAATATGCACAAACCGATGAACAAATATGCACAAACCGATGAACAAATATTTTCATTTTTTTATGAACAAAATCACAATGTTGATGAACATATTGCATGTAATTTTGATACACATTTGTTTATTTTTTATGTACAAACAATAGATTTTTGATGCACAAGCAATAGTTTATTTATGCACAAAATCACAGTTTTGCTGAACAAAATCACAGTTTTGATGAACAAATCCACATTATTGATGAACAAATCCACAATACTGATGAACAATCTGAGCGCGTGTCCTATTTCCGTTTTTTCAAAAATACGCGAATAATTCGCCAATAATTCGCCCGTGCCGTTTTTTCCCCTTTTTAAGTGAAATGATCAGCGCTTTTGATTTTTCTTGATCCAACGGCTCCTGTTCTTTCTTATTTCGCACCTGGGCGCCCATTCGCACCTGAACCGGACTCCATAATTAAATAGCAAACGTGGTCTTTAATTTGTGTGTACGTGCAGTGTTACACTTGATTCAAGGGGTGTCAATCAGGTGGGTCAGGTCGCGTTCGGGTCGGGTCAAGTCGGTTTCGAGAAAGTTCGGATTCGGATCAAATTCAAATATTTTGATAATCGGGTCAAATTGGGTTGGACAATTTCCTGTCGGGTGCTCAATTAATCGGGCAAAGTCGGGTTTTCGGGTCAATTTCGGTCGGATTATTCGGATTTCGGTCCAACTAGATTTCGGATAAGTCGGGTTTCAGGTTGAGTCAGATTTCAGATTTAGTCGGATTTTGGGTGAATCGGATTTCGAGTTTGACCAGATTTTGGGTTAATCGGATTTCGGGTTAGCCGGATTTTGATTGAGACCATATATCAAATGATGATTTTTGTAGTTTAACTACTCTAGGGTCTAAATATTTTAATGTAATATCTACTCTAATACATTATAAAGCAGAAACCAAGTCTGTGTAAAAATTTGCACCACGTGGCAAAACCTGAATAAAATAATGGACAATCTTTTTTCAACATAAAAAACTAAATAATAATTCTAGAAATCTTTATCTTAACCACTTCATAAAATAGATAATTGATAGATACCATATTATATGTGTAGTTTGTTTCATATAGTACATATCACATTAAATAAAAAAATTAATATACACATATTTTAAAAAAAACAATAAGCACTACTAAAAAATGCATTTATAAGAATTGAAGTTTTTTTAGGGTAAGATTTTAGATGTTATAAAAATAGATAATGTATATGTTTATTGATACCGATAAGCAATATTATATATTGTATCTTAAAATTATGCTAAAATATTTTTATCGGATTATTGAAAAAAAATTACCGATATAAATTTCTATCTATATCTATACTAATACATTATAAAATAAAAATAAATTATCTATAAAATTTGCGTTATGGCACTTTAAGGACCAATCAATTCTTTCAATTTATTTATTTATTTTTATAAAATATTAATATAATAATATTTCTATTTTCTAGAAATTTTAATAACATAACTATTATATATGAATTATTTTGAAATGATGATTAATATTCAATTTATAATATTAAATCATATATAAATCTATATATAATAAATCATGTACAACTGTGCAAGACATGTGTATAGAAACTATCTTTTTCTATTATTATTTTTGGATAAGTACAATTTATTTTCCTAATCAATTATTGTTGGTTTTATATTCTAGAAAAAACTTAAATAGAAGATTTTATTAAATTAAATTCTTTAAGCTAACTTGATCTATTATTCAATTTTGGATATTAATGATAAAATAATAATCTACAATCTAGAAAACATTTAAGTTTATCTTATTTCTGCAAATTAAAAACTAATTTTTGTTTAAAGATCGTGATTATTTGTCGCTAGACAATTGATGTATTTCACAAAAAAAATATTATTAATTTTTCTAATCAAAACCCGTACAAGGTACGGGAATATATACTAGTTTAAATTAAAAACACAATTATAATAAATATTCTCTATCATTAATATTAATATTTTAAAACATAATGTAATTTTTGGATGATTTTGGGTCGGATAACTTCGGATTTTCGGATGGTTTCGGGTCGGGTAACTTCGTATTTTTGGATGACTTCGGGTCGGATAGCATCGGATATCGGGTTGCATCTGGCTAGTCCATTCGGGTATAATCGATTTCGGGTTAATCTCGGATTCGGATTTTTTCGGATTCGAGACAAATCAGTTTGGCTCACACATCTTGAATATACAATTTTTTATTATTTTTGGGTGTCGGGTCGGGTTCGGAGTCGGACGGATTTCTCGGCCTCTCGGATCGGGTCAAGTTTTTGCTTGGAACAATGGTGAAACCGATCCAAATAGCAAACAAGGAAATGTAAATAGGCTTGGATCAATATACCATGACGTGATAATTGAAGCATGCTGGCAATTAAATACAATCAAACTTATATCTGCAGCGTTCGCTGACTTTTCAAAACCATCAAGATAGCTCATGTAACATATATATATGGTCTTGTTCCGATATAGTTTATTTGAATTTAGAAACTTTATAAGTAGAGTTTTAAAATCCTATTATAAATTATTAAATATGGGAAAAAATTAAAAAGAAAAAATATTAGTAGATGGGGAGAGAAAACAAACTAAATCTAACCGTTAAATTATATTTAGATGGTTGAGATTTAGTCAAACCCACTTATAGAGTTATTGTTAAACTCCCCAGTAACTAAACCGTATATCATTGAAGGGTCTATTCACAAGGTACACGTCACCACCATCATGTTAAACTCTTTGTCCCACATCGACCATAAGCAAGGCAAGCAAGCAACTTCCAATCTTATAAATAGGGAAAGGTGGAACGAAACTAAGGGTTAAAAACATTTATGGGGCAAGATTTTATTGATTTGTATTGACTTAGAAGATTACAATATATAGAAGTATAAGAGTTTGATCCTGCAAATCCTTCACAAAACAACAATTTGGATAGAGTTTGATCAGTACGTTGTTGTCTTTAATAAGAGTTGAAGCACTTAATAAATTTTTAAAAATTTAAGGCACAACTAAGACATTTTTCAACTATAATTTTGAGGAACTAAGAGATGAGAACCAATTGTCTTTAATAAGAGTTGAAGCACTTAATAAATTTTTAGAAATTTAAGGCACAACTAAGACATTTTTCAACTATAATTTTGAGGAACCAAGAGATGAAGAACCAGTATGACTAATATGAATCGGTTTACCGTCACCAAGAACAAGATGATCAGTACCATCATATTGAGAGTGAATGGAAAGATTCTTCATGTTGTTGGTGACATGGCAGTTCGCTTCAGAGTCAATGTACCAATGAGGATACTCAATAGATGAAGGTAAAACCTGATTAGCATGAGGTTTGAGAGGCGGGAAATTTGGTGGAAAGTGATTACTATCGAACCGGTTATAGCAATTTTTCGCAAGATGGTCGATCCGATCGCAAATTTGACACACCGGTTGATTCCCATATGAGTAGGAATCATTGCCACTTTAGTTGTTGGAATATTATTGTTGTTGTAGGGAGTACTTGTGGTTGCCACTATTGTCTCGACCACGACCCCTGCCGAAGCCCCGTCCCCGACCACGATCAGATTGATATCCACGACCTTGCACTCTTGTCAAAGAAGAACGATCATTACCAACCATGGTTGCATTTGCTGTTGCCGATAAGGGTCCAGAAGACAAGGGTGGAGGTGCAACAGTGGTTGATTGGGCTTTGTTTTCAGCATCAAGTTTATCCTCCTCCTGAAGAAGGAAACCAGTGAGAACATTCGGAGTCAGCGGAGTAGCCCGGACATTGATCGAGGTTATGATTGGTCCATAATTGGAATCGAGCCCTTGAATGAGGCAAGCAATAACATCTTCATCTTGCACAGTATATTCGCATTGAGCCAAAGAGTCGACAATACCGCGCTTTTTCTCGATATAATCCATCATTGGCAACGAGCCTTTTTCAAGAGATTGTAACTGACTTTTCAATTGCATTAGTCTGACCCTGGTTTGCGAATGAAACATGGAAGCCAACATGTTCCAAGCGTCATATGAGGTTGAGGCACGCGCAACATAAGCAACCAAGGAGTCAGAGAGAGTGGAGCAAATCCAAACAAGGACAAATCGGCCGGTCTTCTTCCATGAGTTGTACGCTTGTAGGGCCGCAACATCAACGCCATCTTTGGGTACAGGGCATGGTGGAGTAGTAACGTAAGAATCAACTTCAAACGCCTTCAATGTAGAAAAGACCACACTTTTCCAAGAGAAATAGTTTTGACGGGTAAGTTTTATAGAGATTGATGGAAATTTCAATTGAGTGGTCTTGCCGGTATTGAGAAAGATGGTGTTTGAGTCACCGGAATCAATCATGTTGAATTGATCGGAAAAAAAAAATTTGTGTGTGTGTGGGGGGAGGGCGGAAAAAAAACCTAAGCTCTTGATACCATATTAGGGTTTGGGAAGACTTGATTGATTTGTATTGACTTAGAAGATTACAATATTTTTTTTGATAAGATAAGAATTCGGAATACTAAAAATGCTTGGTAATCCGAGAGACCGTAATAAAACGGCAGCCGAGAAACGGCTAAGAGAGTCAAACACAAGCATGACAAGCTATGAAAGGTACAAAAATCCGAAAAAATAAGAACTAAGACGAGTTTGGGATCGGGGTGAGTAAAACACTATGAGAATAGCGCCGCATGCAACAGGTCGACCCCTCCTGGGCGTGCGAAACGGACTACTGACGTTCCCTCCACCGAGATGGAGGATCTTCAAAAGCCTCAAAGCATCAAGCGACCTGGCCTAATACAACTTGGTCCAAAGCCAAACTCAGCTCTAACTTCTCGGAAGAATAGTACATTGAATAAGCCTCGAGCTAACCTGCAAGAAAAGAAGTCGAACTTGCAACACAAGTAGACACAAACTTGCTCCACAAGTAAAGAAGCTTGCCTCACGAGTAAGAGAAAAAACTTACCGCACAAGTAAATAAAACTTGCCACAAAAGGAAAGAAACCGAAACTTGTCACACAAGTAAAACATAAAATTGTCTTGGAGGACAAGTACTCAAAAGTAATTAGAATTTTCTCTACTAATTTTTATACTATTTATTAAGCTAAAAAAAACACCTTGCGTTCCAAGCAAAATTTTAACCCAACCTTCCTACACAAGTACCCAACACATTTATTAATCTAATCTTTTTTTCTTTTCTCTTTTTTTCTTTTCTTTAAAATTTTCTTTTTTTCCTTATCTAAAAACTCTACTCTCTTTACTCTTTTTTCCACTACTTGCGGCCCAAGTAGTAGAATTTTTATTTCCTTTTTTCTTTCTACTTTCTTTTTCCTTAAGAAATCAGCAAACAAGTTCACGCGGATGGCCATGGCGAAGGATCGAGCCGTCCGAGCGAACACGTAGGCGATGGCGGAGGACTGAGCGAACACGCCGGCGAAGTCGGCAGATTCTCGTTAAGAATAATATATATTTCTTAAGTTTCGGAGGAGGGTGGGGCAATCAAGCCGGCGGAAAATCTATAGATCGGAAAAGATCGATAGAGACACTGGTGAAGAAACTAGATTTGAATGTAATCTATGAACAGATTGGCAACGAAAATACCCAGCCAGGCAAACTCAACAGAATGCTCAGCCAATCAAAATCAAAGATCAACGAAGAGCGGTGAATTTTCCACAGACCAGACAATTGGTGGGACGGTTGGTCACAGTCCGCCGCTGTTCAAGGTAGAGAGTGCCTTCTCGGCGATGCCGTCATGGCGGGTGCCTTCTCGGCAAAGGGGCTTCTCGGCCATTTTTCTAGAGAGAAAGGGGGTGAGGGTTCACATAATACTAATAAATGTATTAGTCTTGATTCTTGTCCCTCGTAATCATAGTTGGTTGTAATTGATGATTGAGTGAAGAGGAGGCAGAGGAAGAGGCCTATTGACCCACGATTCTGATTTGGGGATTCAGATTTGGGGATTGATTTTCTGTGTTTGGATACTGTTCAAAGGGTTGAAGGAAGGAGAAAGAGAGCTTAGAAGATTACACTATATAGAAGTACAATGCTTGGGGTCCAAAATATGCCCTAAGATAAGATAAGATTATACCTAACAAGATATACAAACATATTCTTATCTATTTACTAATACTTATGACCAAAAGCTAGGAGATGATTTGATTCCTAAAAGAAAAAATACTTGTTTTGAAAATGCTACTCTTAGACCAATTGCGTCTACCCATTATATGAAAATGGTAATTGTTATAAAGTGTATTTGCAATGATATGTGTACAAAATGCTTGAACAAATTCATAATTATAAATGTTGGATGCTAATCTATGAGTGTATGCATAGGTGTTTATTTTTAAGAAACATTGAAGACAAAAGGAAGTCAGTAACAAGAATTGAAGTTAGAATAACATGGAGGAGAAGGAAGCCGCAAGAGACAACACTAAGAGAAAGCCTACATATACCAGGAAAAGAACCAATTGCTGGTGGACCATTGGAAAGGATAATCACAAACCTGACAAGCAATGAATTACATATTGTATGAAGATACTAGTAGGTAGAGAATGTAAGTGTTTTTATACAATGGTGCCTAATGCTAAGAAACAAACTGTAAAGAATTGTAATGGCAACCATTGATTGGATAGATTGGAAAAAATAGATTATGTCTTACAATTCTAATAAGTTGGAAAAAAACCCAGTGATAACTTGTATTTAGAACATGTTTATGGTGCATTTTAGGTCATGTTTAGTTATGTTCTTAGTTTGCATTTCGGGTTTTCCCTAGTGTTTTTAGTTGTTTTGGTGAATCTTGTGGTTGGGTATCTATGCTTTGCAATTTTGGTATTTCAGGTCCAAAAGGAGAAGGAAACTGAGACATTTCGAGAGAAGGAAACTGAGCCATTTAAGGAAGTTGGGAAGTCAAGGAGCCTGAAGAGAAGTCAAAACAAGAGATTCAAGGCCAAACATGTCGGGTTCTTACCCGAGTAAGAGCCCAAGTGAAGAATTAGTGAATTTGCGGACTACCTTACCAGTCTCAACCAGGGTAGCATCAACTGAAAGCTACCCGATCGGGTAGCTCTCAGTACTACAGTGGTTCCCGGGAATCACAACTAAGAACTACGCTTTTTCATCCTTTGATCACTGCAAAATTGCGATCGACCTTAGTAATGGTCATAGGAACAAGGCACAACCATTCAAATTCGAGAAAATGTGGATGTAAAGGAAAGATTTTAGGAAAGTTGTCAAACATGCTTGACGTGTGTCGTTTCAATGATCCAACATGTTTCAACTTATGAAAAACACAATTACTTAAAACCCACGCAAAATAATGGAACAAACGAACATTTGGTAACACCTTTGAACAACTAAAAGACTTAGAAAAAGAACTAATCCTCCGTACTAGGGCATCTGGCGGTCTCCTCTATATGTGCCTGAACCATTAGAGCCTCGATTCTCGAAGCTTTTCTCCTAAACTGGCCACTCCTACCTTGTCCCTAATCACCTCATTTCTGATCTTGTCTATTCTCGATCATATGCCCACACATCCATCTCAACATGCTCATCTCTGCTACCATTAGCTTCTGCTCTTGCGCCTTTGTTGTCGGCCAACACTCTGCCCCATATAACATGGTTGGTCTAACCACAGTTTTGTAGAACTTGCCCTTTAGCTTGAGTGGGACCTTTTTGTCACATAACACTCCAGAAGCACCCCTCCATTTCTGCTAGCCCCTCTATATCCGTTGTCTGATGTCCTCTTCGACGCTCCCGTCACTCTGCACCACTGAGCCTAAATATCTGAACATCTCTTTTTTTGGTACGACATCTCCTCCCAGGCTTACTTCCTCATCTGGTTTTACCTCTTGACTGAACTTAAACTCCACATACTCTGTCTTGGTCCGACTCAGCCTAAAACCTTCCCTCTCCAGTTTCTCTCTCCAGGATTCCAACTTTCTACAGACTCCCTCCCTCGATTCATCCACCAACACAATGTCGTCCGCGAAAAGCATACACTAGGGTACATCTTCTTGGATCTCCCTCGTCAGAACATCCAGAACTATAGCAAAAAGGAAAAGGGCTCAAAGCCGACCCCTGATGCAAGCTGACCCCCACTTGGAAAAACTATGCATTTCCCCCCGGGTGTACACACTAGTGAGCGAGCCCTTATACATGTCCTTTAGAATTCTGACATATGTCCCTGAAACTTCTCCAGGTTCCAAACATCTCCAAATCGGCTCTCTAAAAACCCTGTCATAGGCCTTTTCCAAATCAATAAAAGTCACATGCAAATTTTTCTTCCTCTCTACGTACACCTCTACCAACCTTCTAATCAAGTGAATGGCCTGAATAGACGACCTCCCTAGCATAAAACCAAACTGGTTCTCCGATACGGAGACTATCCTCCCCAGCCTAGCTTCAATCACCTTTTCCCATACTTTCATAGTGTGGTTGAGGAGCGTGATACCCATGTAGTTGTTGCATTGTTGCACGTGCCCTTTGTTTTTGTATAGTGGAATCAAGCTGCTGTCCTGCTGAGCCTCTACTCCTCTGGCATCTTTGCAATGCGGAAAATAACATTGAAAAGTGACGTTAGCCACTCTAGGCCTCTTGCCCCCAAACACTTCCATACTTGAACTTGGATCACGGTCAATCCTACTGTTCTCTTGTTGCTCCTTTTCCGAAGCGCATCTTGCACCTCGACCCTGGAGATGCGTTTGAAAAAGAGGCAATATGGACTCATCGACTCTTGTGTGTCCATTGTACGTAATGCGCATCAATGGAGTTTTTTTCTTTCTAAAATTTTTGTTCACCATCAATGGAGTTTTTCTTTTCGTATACAATCCAACTCTATGCCCAATTTTATGTTTCGAATCCCGTAATTTCCGAGATTTGGAGTGAAACGAATTAGGGCTGAAATTAGATTGTGATGATAATCATTATGATTTTGTAGAAATTGCTTAGGAAAGGCGGGAGATTCAGTTTTGAATGATCGAAATTCGACCTTCCGCTATGAATAGGGTCGAATTCCTTCAAGAAATCACACCCCAAATAGGGTTGAATTTTTTTGTTTCAAGTGGGTGTTCAACTCCTACCCCTACATGATATATGTTATTTTCATTTAGACTTGGGTCCGGTTCCCCGGTTCCAGCCGGTTCCGGAATTGGAAATATAAAAAAAAATAAAAAGTGTTTTTTTTTTCACCTTTGAATGAAAACCGCGATCGCGGTCCAATGGGCCGCGACCGCGGTTACGCTATTTTAATTTATTTTATTAGTGGAACCGGCGGTTCCGGAACCCCCGATTCACCGATTCCGGGGGTGGACGAATCGGGACCGGAACCATACCGGAAACCGGAGTTTCGGAACCGCCGGTTCCGGTTTTCGCCGATTTCCCGCCGATTCGCCGGTTCATCCGGAACCGGACTCATGTCTATTTTCATTGTGTTTTCAGGATGTGGAACGAGGAGCCAGAATGGATGGGTAGAAGATTACTTGTTTTACCTTAATCAAGCATCGACTCATGGACTTGTTTTATGAGGCATCAATGGTGAAAAAAGGCGTTAATGGTGGATGGAGAGAGGGGCCAACTGTGTAAAATGGAGAAAGAAAGAGTATTTTTTTTGTTGAGTTTAAAAAATACAATGGTGCCCACAAACTTATTTTTTGGGAAATAAGTTTACTTATTTAAATAAGCATGGACTGTGAATTATTTTTTTTTGAAAATAAGCATAGAAAATAAGTTGTTTATTTCAAAAAAGCATGTGTTGCCAAACACATCTTCTAGATGCTTATTTTCTCCAAATAAATAATAGAGTGCTTATTTTATATTATGTTTTTATTTAATATCTATAAAATACCGAACCATAGTCGTGCATGAAACGACAGATATAACTTGTAAAATATCTATTTCAAATAAACATGTGTTGTCGAACACACCTTCTACTGTACATGCTTATTTTCTCCAAATAACCAATAGAGTGTTTATAAACACCTAAATAAGCACTCGCCAAACGCAGCCTAAATCCTAAGACCAAAGTTCTCTCTCTCTCTCTCTCTTTCTCTCTCTCCAAACAACACCCATTTTTTCTTGAGTCTTTTGTAGGAAACCACCCGTATAATAGGCCATATTAGAGATAACCACCCGGACAATAACAAATTATTGGAAACCACCCTTATACCTATCTCCGTTAACAATCAACCACCCGCTCTCACTTTTCAGTCTCAAAATCTGTTAAAAGTTTAAAATTCCAATTTTACCCCTCTAATTTATAATATTTGTACATTTTTATTTCTTAAAAAGAAAAAGAAAAAAACAAAATTGATAAACATCAACACATAAACCTCAATTTTACAAACTCAAACCTAAATCAAATGAATTAATCTCAGATCTGGAATTCGAATGAGCATTGGTCGAGAGGGGGAGAAAGAATGTGGCGGCGGAGGAACTCGAGAAGAGGACGACAATAATAACTTGGGAGTTCGAAGGGGCATTCGAAGGGGCGGCGGAGGAACTCCAGATCTGGAATTCGAGCTACAACAAGTTGGGGGCTAAAATTGAAGGTTGCAAAACGATTCTGCCTAAAATTGAAGGTGCGTGGGTTGAAGATGACGGCGCGGGCGGGCTTGTCGACGTTGTGCCTAAAATTGAAGGTTGCAAAACGATTCTTCTAAGCTGTTGCCTCCTCTTCCTCTTCTCCGCCCACCTCTTTCGCTCTCTGATTCGCGCTCTACATCTGAATCCTCGGGGTTCAGAGCTTGAGATCTCAACCGACCAATCCTTCATCACTCTCCTCCTCTTTCTCTTGGTGTCTCTGGCGACGGCCTTGGCTCTCCTCCTCCCTCTCTCTTGGTGTCTCTGGTGATGGCCGTGGCTCCCCTCCTCCCTCTCTTGGTGCCTCTGGCGACGACCTTTCCCCCTGCTTTCCGGCGTTGCCTCCTTCTTCAGCCACTCAAAAACCTCCAAAGTGCACCACGAATCTCTCCCTTCGTGAGAAAACTACACCAACACAAGTTGTAGCTCTTTTTACCGAATTTGTACGATAAACTTCAATTTCTGGTTCCAAATTAGCGCAACTGTACCCCTAGGGCAGGATTTAACAGTATGGGAAGAAACCCCCAACTCATTGAAGCGGTAGATTGAAGATGGAAGCGTTGAGGGAGAGTGACAATGGGGTAGTAGCAAATTCATGATTTTAGGTTTTCTTGTTTAGGGATTTTGCTTTGATTTTGAATTAAAATAAAATAAATTAATGATTTTAGTTTACTTTTGGAATTAAATAAAAATAAAAATATGACATCTAACGACTTGTTAACGGAAGTTCCAAGGGCGGGTGGTTTATTGTTAACGGAGATGGGACCGTATAAGGGTGGTTTACGGTAATTTGTTATTGGCCGGGTGGTTATCTCTAATATGGTGTATCTTACGGGTGGTTTCCGACGAAAACCTCATTTTTCTTCCCTCGCTTTTTGTGTTACCAAATTATTCAATAACCAGATTTTTGGGCTTCTAGGGTTCCAACTTTTTTCCTCCAAAGTTGTCTATACCCCGTTGGTAGTTGGAGCAGGGGACTGGCTAATCGAAAAAAGACAGCGGCCACCTTCCTCTCGACAATGGCGTCTCCAGCGTACTACTACGACACCTTATGCCCGCTCGGTTCACTCTCTCCTGATCCCTACGAAGTCTTCCGCAATGAAATCTCTCTCTCTAATGTAGACTCCTCCCCGCCTCAAACTGCCACCATTGACTATTTCTCTCTCGATGTCTCCGCCGATGCCACCCCAAAAATCACGACTTCGACTCCGCCGCCGAGGTCCGTGTCGAAGGTTGAGGATGATAAGAAGCCGGAGCTGGCGCTTGAGAGTGGCTGGTTCCGTTCCAATTGTAAATTTAAAAGCCCTATGCTTCAGCTTCACAAAGGTGATTCATTTATATCTATTTTTACAACAAAATTCCCGATCAACGAAGGCTAGAGCTCCTCTCATACAATTATCTTACTTTGTAATCAATGCGATTTCGCAGAGATTCTCGATTTTTGTGATTTTCTCTCTCCAACTCTGGAGGAAGAAGCCTTGCGAAAGTCGGCCATAGATTCTGTTTTCGAAGTTATCAAGTATATATGGCCTAGTTGCAAGGTATATTGGGCTGGACTGTCCCTAGCTCACCCTATCTCCCTCGTTTTTTCTTATTGTAATATCTCTATACGAAAGCACTGAGAGTGTATCTTCATACTGCAGGTAGAGGTTTTTGGGTCGTTCAGGACTGGCCTGTATCTTCCATCTAGTGATATTGATGTAAGTTGCTTCCTTATACTGATGTTAAATTGGAATGTTTGTCAGTAGTAGATTTTTCATTTAAACAATGTAGGTAACAAATGCCAGAACTAAATCTTGCACAAACAATGGTCAAAGTTTCAGCTTTCACATATAATTAGCATATTGAAGGGTCAGATAATGCATATACCGAAAATAGCACAAGAGCTGTACTGTAGATGTGAATATAGAAAAGGTGTTGAAGTAAACCAATGTTATGTGATCCCTAATCCTGAGTCTTTACTCCCTGAGATATTGGCTGTACTGTGGTAGTTTTTTTTTTTTAGTTTTTATTACCCTTATTCACTTCAGGTACTTTGATCACTATTTCTTTGAACATCGATTCATCTATGTTTAAGTATCTTAGGATTTTGTACTGTGTCTTACTTACAGGTTGTGATTCATCTATGTTTAAGTATCTTAAGATTTTGTACTGTGTCTTACTTACAGGTTGTGATTCTAGGCTCAAATATCAGAACTCCTCAAATGGGTTTGCAGGCTCTTTCTAGGGCATTATCACAAAGAGGGATTGCAAAGAAGATGCAGGTTTGCTGTCTAGTAATAGCTCAGATTCCCTTATTTATATTCATGCCCTGTTAAGATTTACACTGTTTGCAGGTGATTGGGAAGGCTAGAGTTCCCATCATTAAATTTGTGGAGAAAAACAGTGATATTTCATTTGACGTTAGGTGTTTTTTTTTTTCATGTTATGTGATATGCTGCCCTTTTTTCGTTTTGTATTGTTTCATTAATACTTCTTTCTCTTATCCCTGAGTAAATTAAAAGGTCTGGGATATCCTAGTTTCATGAGTTTAAGATTTAAACTTCACAGCACTGATACATTATTATGCCGGTTTGTTGGCTGTCAGTTCTAAAGTAATTAATCTCCCTTATCTGACGTGGATAATATTTTGGTGGCATGAGGGGTTTTACTATAGCACTCCTTTTTATCCGTAGGCTGTAGCCAACTAGACAAGTGTCTTTTATTGTGAATTATACATGGTAGTAATTGGATTGTGTAAGAGGACCTGTTGCTGGAACTTCTAGAGTTCTAGCTTTTTAATAAACTGCTTGATACTTCTGATTATATCAATTCTATATGTCAATTGATTCACTAGTGATATCAATATAATTTTGTAGTTGTTATGTCTTCCTCTTGTTATTTACTTACGGGCATTGAGCCATTTATCATTATTCTTTAATTTGCTTTCATTTGGACTAATTACTTTCTTGCACCATATTGCAGCTTTGATTTGGATAATGGTCCAAAAGCAGCTGATTACATTAAGGTTGGTTGTTTTTTCTGTATATAACTCTTGGTTGAATGAAACTAGTTGATGAAAGTGTTGAAGATTTTCCACCTCTATAATTACAGTTAAAACATCACTCAAATCCCACAGACTGTTAAGAGTAATGCAAAAATCAATGGATAGCTTGGCTCCTAAGAGATTTGAATCATGGCATATTTAATTTGTATTAGCTTCTTTTAGTTTTATTTTTTAATCTGTAGTCTATATATGCTTCATTCTTTTCTGGAAAAAACCCACGTTGATTACCAGGATTCAATGTTTTATCTTCTGTTCTTTATTTTGTAGGACGCCATTGTAAAATTACCTCCATTACGACCTTTGTGTTTGATTGTTAAAGTCTTTCTACAGCAGAGAGAGTTGAACGAGGTATCATTTTATGATTTTCCTTCTGCACCCAAGTCTGTATTTTATTAAAACTTAGGAGAAACTTACATATATGGCTGCTTTAATGTAGGTTTATTCTGGAGGAATTGGTTCTTATGCTCTTCTAGTCATGCTAATTGCCATGCTGCGGGTAAGTATATTGGATTATGTAGACATTTTGACATATAGCAGCTTCCTGTATTATCTGGCATATCATTAAATGTGATGCAGTCCTGGTTCATAATGCTGTAGAATGTTTAAGCTAGTTTGTTTAGGCCGTAACTTCATAAAGTAGTACTTTTCAATAAACAAGTTAGAGACTTTATGAAGAAATCTATTTGCTAGCATACTAGCATTAGAGACTTGAATAAGACAAAGAATTATGCTAAAGACTTTATTAGGATAGAATGTAGACTATGGGCTGAAATAGGATGAACAATAAATATTAACGAAGTGAGATGTACTCAATCTCTTTGCTATGTGCTTTTCTACTCCCATCTTTTTTCTTCCAACGTTGGAGTTATCTATATCTTCTCACCATTCATCCCTCCCTTGGCACCCCTTCCCCCTAAAAAACAAAAAAAAAAAGAATCTTGTTCCCTCTTTTTCACGTTCGAGTTTCTTACAGTTGTCTTAATACTGCAGAATCTTAATGAGAGCCAAACGTGTCCAGAACAAAACTTGGGAATCCTACTGGTATGTGCTTGGTAAAGGCTATATGTTTACTCTTATCTTCATATGTCTTACTGTATCAGGAGTTGGTACCTTGTTTTTGATAAAATGAAAATTCTTGGCCATTAGTAGCCAATGACAATTCATCTAGCCAGATTAATGCGTTTTAGCTCTTCAGTTTTCTGGTTATATATGTGATTCTTGGTATTATTTTTGAGATGCAGGTTAAGTTTTTTGAGTTTTATGCTCTTAAATTAAACACCTCTAATGTTGGTGTGTCATGCAATGGGAGAGGAACCTTCTTCTCAAAGAGTAGCAAGGGGTACATATTTATAGTTTCTTGTTCAGCACAAATTTGATTGCATATATGCTACGGAGTTTGCACTCTCAATACATTAGGTAAAACGAACCTTAAAAGGATGCTAATCTTCATCTTTTTTATCCAGGTTCACGGGTAATGGATTTCTTATTTCTATTGAAGATCCACAGGTGAGGGTTTCTCTCTGTTCCATTTTATTTGGGGGAGGTGATGGTGGGATCGATGAGCGTTCTTATTTATGCTCACTTAAGTAGATATAACCACAGAAGTGAACATTTTTTTAATTAAAATTTTGTAACTGTTGCATCATGCTTTTAGCTTTTTACAAGTACACTCATTCAGTTGACTTGATGGTAAATTTTTGATGGCGTCTGGCTGTCTGCATGTCTTATTTTCTGGGTGATCAAAGAGTATAATGCTAATTTAGTGTCGAAGTATAACCGATGCATACTTCAAAAAGTAGTATTTACTTATGTATTGCAATAATGTTTAATATGTTCAAAGCAAAATGCAATCTAACACTGTGTTTTCTTCTTTTGTGCTACACAGACGCCCGATAATGACATTGGCAAGAGTTCCTTCAACTATTTTCAGGTATTGAGAATGATCTGATATTAATTTTTAGGTTTCACAGGTAGTTAAACAGGAGAAAAACAAAATTGTATTCTAAGCTGCATGAAAAAAAATGCATAAGCTATTTACTCGAGTGAGATTATTTAATTTTTTTGGTTGTAATTAATCAATCATCACCCAATGACCATAATGCCATTTTATATTCTTGTTTCAGATAAAATCTGCTTTTCAGATGGCATACTCAACGTTGACAAACGTAAAGACCATCATGAGCTTAGGTCCAGATAGGAGTATCCTTGGTACAATAATTAGGCCAGACTCTGTTCTAATTGAGCGGAAAGGCGGACGTAATGGTGACATCACTTTCAGTCGCTTGCTACCAGGAGCAGGTGAACCCGTCCCTAGTAATAATGATGGGCAAGACATTCTGTATAATTGGCGAATGAACGACGAGGATGAAGAAGAAGCATTTCCCCTTTACACTGGAGTTCTTGAAAATGGCAGTGAATCCTCAGGGAAGAAGAGGAAGTCTTTTAGGAAGATTAAGGAAAATGGCCACTCTGTTGGAACTACCAAAGGAGAAGAAGATAGGGAAGGGAAGATAAAAAAGCGAAGAAGAAAAAGGCAAAGCAGCAAGGATGAGTAAATCTAACTTATAAACATGGAATTGACTCAGTCATCAGATTTCTGGGTTTGAGATGAGGACACACATTATTGTAGGGGGAGTAATTTAATAGTTATGTATTTTTATATAGGGGCTCAATTTTGGTCGAATTATTGTATACATGTTTTGTTCATGAGAGGTTTTGATTTTGTAAAAGTTGTAGCTTTATTATCTCGTGGATTCCACATGTCTGGCCTTTTATCATTGTTTTGACCTTTAATAATCACCTCCTTTTATGACTGACAACGAGCAAAGTTAAATGGGTAGGTTTGCAACCAAAATCACATGTTAGATGAGGCGCTAGGAAGTATTTGCGACGGGTTGCTTGCTCATCCTAATCAAATGCTTTTGATTTCCGATGCCTTGTGCACCGGAATTTTTTGTCTGGCGCACAAGGAAAACGCCGCTTCACCGCTTTATGAAGCGGGACGGCGAAACGCCAAATTTTCGGATACCCGCGATTCTTACGCATCATGAAGCGCAGCGCTTCATGATGCGTAAGATGTGCGGCGGTTAGAACAACGCGATAATTTATTCAGTTGCACACGAAAAAAAACCTAATTCGTTCGACGATAATCAATCACGTACAACGAAATTTTTTTCTCCACCAAACCTAATTTTTTTGATTAACAAACTCGATATTGAACAATGTCATCCGAAACAGAATTTTCGGATTCATCGTATGAAGCGGAAGACGAATCGCACTCCTTGGAAGAAGAGTCGTCAATGAGTTTTGAAGAAGAAGGGGAAGTTGAGTCTGAAAACGAGATGGTCTAATCAGAGGTAAATTACAATTTAGTTGAAGTAGTAATATTTTTTTCAAAATAATACATGATTTCGATTGTTGTGTTAAAAAAATTTATTTAAATTTATAATATGTTATTATTATTGCATAGTATACATGTTCGATGTATTAAGATAAGTTGCGATATTATATACGTAGGTACCTAGGAAGGATTTTTCTGTTGATTTTGAGAATGATACTGTGTGTGATAATAGACAAGACATGCTAAATTGGGCTAGGCAGGTCGGTCGTGAAAGAATGATGATGTTGACAATAAAAACATCAAACCAAACAATGGTCAGGCTTGCATGTCATAGGCATGACAAATATAGATCTGGAAAGAAGGGTGAAGTACTCCCAATTGTTAGACCACCAAGTGTACGGACACTTTAGAGCAAGTGCAACTGTAAGTTTGAGTTGGTTGGGGTTCGAAGCAAGTCAATAGGAAAATAGGCATTAACTGTTGGGTGCGGATTTCACAACCATGACCTCCCAAGTAGTTTACTTGGTTATTCATTTATGGGACGAATGACAGAAGCTCAGAAGGAGTTGGTTAGGAATTTGAGCTACATATACGTGCCTCCAAGGAGAATAGTCGAGGAATTGAGGGCGCTATATCCTGGTAATGTGACATCGACGAAACAAGTTTCAAATTTGAGGGCAAAGTTTCTAATCGAGGACCGTGGAAATATGACGGTAACCCAATATGCGTTACATTTCGTGCAACAAAACGAATATCGTTTCTTTTCGAAGAGGATGGATAATTCAGATCATATTGAGATCTTGTTCTTCGTCCACCCGATCTCGTTGCATCTACTGAGATTGTTTCCATATGTTGTCATTATGGACAACACATATAAGACAAATAGGTACACTTTTCTAAACTTTGAATATGTTATTGAATCATTTTGTTTTCACAATTTTATTAACAAGTCATACATGGACAGGTACGACATGGCATTACTAGAGATGGTTGGATTCACGTGCACTAACAAATCATTCAATATCGGTTTTGCATTTATCGCTAAGGAAGACACCGAGAGTTATACATGGGTGTTGAAACATTTGAAGCGTTTGTTTGCAGAATTGGGGAGAATGCCAAATGCGATTGTTACAGATCGAGAGAAGGCCATCATGAATGCAAAGGACGCTGTATTTGGGGACGAAGTAAAACACCTCCTGTGTTGGGTGCACGTGAAGGCAAACATTAAAGCGTATGCTCTTGGTATTCTAAAAGACCTCAATGCTGCAGAAAGATTTGCCCATAGATGTTGGGGCATATTTATGTCATCAACTGAGGCCAAATATGAGGAGAGGTTTCTAAAAGTGAAAGAGCGTTGGCCAGGGCTCATGCCATTTGTTGAGAAGTCATGGCTTGGGCCTTACAAGCAGTCGATAGTAAGAGCATGGACGGAGCATTGTCTTCACTTTCAAACGAGAACAACGAATCGGTAAGTTTAGGCCTATATATGTACCTTGATTTATTAATTTATATGAAGAAAAATAAGTGATATTATGTTTATTACAGGGTGGAGGGCATGCACCATGTGCTTAAAAAAAAAACTTGACAGTTCTCGAGGAGGCTTTAACACGGTGATTGGAAGGATTCACCATCAGATTGTATCCCAAGTTGGTGGTTTGCGGGGAGATCTTGAGATGGCACGTACGAAGCTACCAATAGAGTTGGAGGGTGTCCCTAAGGAAGTAAGGGCGATATTTGTTCGTCTATTTTATAGAGTGTCAACACACTGCATTAAGAAGTTGTTGAATATGTTCTACAACCTATACAATAAGATGAGTGAGGGAAAGATGGAGACTGAATGTGATGATTATTGGTGGAGAGAGCGCATGGTTCTTCCTTGTCCTCATAGGATTGCTCATGCCATCGTCAACAAGCAGCCCATAATGCCAAGTGAGATACACTCGTTTTGGCATCAAGTGGTATGGGACGACATCGATCAACAACGCATGCCCATAAAAGACAATCTATCCCTCTCAATTGACCAAGTTAGAATGGAATTGATGATTGAGATGTATAAGAGAGGAGAATTGTCTGAGGATCAGGTGCACAATATATTTGAGTCATTTGTAGACAAGGTCATACCCCAAGATTCTTCATTGCTTGAGCCGATAGATCTTGTTTCATGGTGAAAGGAAAGGCCAAAGGGTTCTACAAAGGGCTCAACCAAGAGGAGTAGTACTCTGCTTGAGCATAGGATGAGTGAGTATGAACAAGAGAAGAAAGACCATGAAGTGAAGGAGAGAGAAGAGAAGGAAAAGGAGAGCAATAAAGAAACCCCGTCGACGACAAAGAAGCGTGGGAGGCCAAAGGGCTCAACCAACAAGGCCAAAAAGAAAATTATGGTAGATATGAATTCACAAGTTCAAAGTAAAGAAGTGGTGTGGTTGGGGGTGAACTTTGGTGTTGAAAATGTTAACCCTTTCATGTTTTCTTACATTGTGAGAGTTAGGGATGTAATGGCGGATGGTCATTGGCGGATGGTCATTGTGGTTATAGATCCTTTGCAGAGGTATTGGGATATGGAGAGGGACAATACCATAGAGTTCGAAAGGATCTATCTGCTGAATTGAGGCGGAACAGAGTCATATATGAGCGTGTAGGGAACATGCCACCTATCGATGAGCTTTTACAGAGTATTTCGTATGTGGAGAGCCCGTGCATGCGACCATATTGGCTCGAGATGCCCATTGGTGGTTTGATATTTGCCACATTACATCAGGTTGCTCTTGTGATGTTGTCGTGGAATGGATCACACACATGCTTACCTATGATGGGTGTAGGGGACAATCAGCGCCCTCCGACAAGGATTTATGCCATAGCTCTTGTGGGACAAAGAAACCACTTTATACCAGTAAGTATAATTAATGATGACTTACTTATGTTTACTTGAATTGTAATTGTTGTTGTTTATCGTTAGATATTGTTTTTGTAGGTATGGTTGAAGGATGACGCGCCGCTTCCTCCTCCTCCGATAGATTGGACAAGGAATCATGACCCTAGTGTGAAGGGGTGGGACCATCCGTTTACACAACGAATGGAAACATGGTGCAAACTTCGTGTTTCTAATGGTTTAAACCCAAATGTAGGATGTTAGAGTTATGAATTTTGGAGACATATTGTTATGAATCTTTTGATTATGGTATGCATTGTATACACTTACTTTTACATTGAACTAAATTTAAACAAGTTTCAATTAGGTTTTGTGAATTGCTATAGCTTCGAAGGCAATTGATTGGCATTGGAAGTTTTTTTTGTTGATAGCAACATTGAAAGAATTGAAGCTGCTACATGAGTGATTTATAGTTGGCGAGTGTTGCTGATTATGGCGCTTCATGACGCGCAGATGGACGCTTCATGATGCGCTAACTATCGCTTCATGATGCGCAAAAATTTATGAGAAAAAAATGGTGGCTTTCGCTCCTCCCCTATTTCGAACCGTAGACTAATTCCTCAAACGCGTGTACCTAGACCAAGTGTGCTGCATTGGCTATCAATATATACAGGCGACAATTTTGATTTCAACTAAGGCATTTTCGAGTCGGTTTGGTCCGGAATTATAATAAACCTACCGGTTCACATATTTTTAGGGTTGGAAAAAAAAATATAACCGGTTCCTAAGAGGTTGTAATTGAAATAATTTTTTGGATATATAATATATGATTTTATGTATATTTGAATATGTGAACCCTTAGTAATCATATTAACCTTTTATATAATCGAACCGGCCTCAAAATAAACTGGAAAAATAAAAAAGGTTCCGGTTCTTGAAATTTCATGGTATATGGGTTATTACCATAATTAATGGTAAGGTTACATTTAATTAATGGTAAGGTTACATTCAAACGACGAGAATCATCAAAGGCACACTCATCTTTAAGCAGTAGTTGTTCATATGCTAAAAAACACAAGAAGACCAGGCGTACAACTCAACAAAACTCAAGTAAGGAGGAATATACCTCTCTCATCCAAAATGACAGAACATTTCTTTCTATCTCCAGAAGTACCTGAGCAGGCAAAAAATGTTTACACAACACCATTAGCACATTAGAGACATACATTCAGTGAGCACAAGATTACATTCAAATCCAGCAGAGGTTTAAAACTTTATTCAGCAGCTTCAAAACTGTGCAAGACATCGAGGAGCCTAGAGTTCCCAGAACTATGATAAAGGAGTACTCATCATGATAGAGTCAATCAACAATTTAGCCTCTAACGAAGTAGTTTGTATCAAACACAGATACAACTTTAACACATATACTCAGAATGGCTGTCAGAGCTAGCTGAAAGTTCTCCAAGTCAAGACATGAGAAATGAGAGATCAATTCTTGACACCATACACCAGAAAGAGAAGACTCCAATCTGAGGGGTTAAAAAAGATTAATCTTACAATTCCTTACTGAGACAAATTTGTATTTTTTAACATTCTCCAACAACTTCAGATGCAAGAGATTTAAAACAGAGATGTAGTTTATATCTTATTGGCAACAAAACATTCCTAAACATTAAACCTTGTGACAGATTTGAGTCAAGAAAACAGATGTCAATTTTCTTTCACACAAACAAAAGCTTATTCACCAAAACATAAACACTTCAGTTTAAGTATGACAACTTGAGATACAAATAGGTAAATTTAGTTATGCCATAGAAATAAACAAAACTGAATCACACTGACTCACGATCAACAGGTAAATTTTGTTGCCTGCTATAAGTACAAACACAGCAATCAAAGATATGAACTTACCAGATCAAGTAAATGTGATCCTACTGCAACAAGTAACCCAGTAGCAATCCTTTGCCAGTCAGAATTGCGCCACCTCAGTATCTAACATATTGGCAAGACGTTGTGGAAGTTCATGAAACTGTGCTTGAGATTTAGTTGGAATGGCAGGGTCATGTTAATGAAATTGTATTTCACAGTTTTGCTGTTACCATTTGGGACATTTTGTTTTTAAAGTAATCAAGTAAACTACAAGATCAAGGAACCTAGGTAAAAGAATTCAAATGAGGATAATACTGACTTTAGCTCTCCAAGGGCAAGACCAGCCTGTTGACCAAGTATCAAAAGAGCCAATGTAAGACAGAACACAAATGAAATCCTTCCCTAAATGTAAGTGCTAGTTGTTGTCCCACATCTTCCAACTGCTCAAGTTCCTTCTCAGATGGTACTATACCACGCATGTGATCCATGTTATTTGTGGTTTTGTCCCATTCAAACCATCTGCATACAAAGCATAATTTCTGAGCAACAGATGGCATGTTTAATATCCAATTAGTCAAGATTGGAGTCCTGACTCATTTAGCAGTGTTATACAAGTTCAAGCACGGACTCCCAATTGAGAAATCTTGTTCTAAAAATTCAAGCATTACAAAACTTAAAAGTTAATCTATTTAAATAGAGTTAAGAATTAGATAAGATCTTTCCAAGAATTAAGACTAATGATAGCAGAAACTTTGACACAAGCAACAAAATAAGAACTTTATGCCAACTCAAAGCAGCTGCTTGGACAGCAAGCAACTGATGGGATGAGAATCTATTTTCAATTTCCATACCTTCTTGATTCAACAATCTTTATACAGAGAATCATCAGCAAAGTGTAAGAAGATTGAACCTTACCAAATTCTTTTCCAACCCACTTCCTAACTTACACAGCAAACACAACACCAAATGATCAAAAAATGAAAATGGCAATCAGTATACATCAAGGCTAATTGAAAGAAATGTAAGCTTGCCTTTTCCTGGAAGCTTGCCTGTTCCTTCCTTTGACAGCTCAGGAGTGCCTAAAGAACAAACAACATATAAAAAAATCTCAGCATTTATGCTTACAAAACTGTCTTTTTCTTGAAGAAAGAAATGAAACATATGAAAGATGAAAAGCAGGATCAATGTAATTATACTTTCTCCAGCTGCTTTAAAATGGCAATCCCTTTGCATTCCTTGTTGAAACTAAGAACTTTAGCAACTTTTCATAAGAAGCATATAATAGGAAGAATATAGAAATCATAACACAAGAAGTTATAATCCAATTCAAGGTCACAAACTTAGAAGAAACATGGACAACGTAATTCTATTCATTTGCATTCAAAATAATGCCATCTATATAAAAAAACTAATATAAACATGAGTTATATTATCATGATGATAATGACACATACAAAAATATACTTCAATCCCTAATAAACTATGACTCCCCGTCCCCGGTGCCGTCACCTCCAGCACCATCACTAGGTCCGGTGTCCTCACCTCCAACATCATCCCTAGCCTCGGTTCCCTCACCTCCATCACCATCCCTAGACACGGTACCGTCAGCAGCACCCCCGGTCCTACTATCCTGAACCCCAACACCCCTGTACTACTACCCTCCCCAACACCAACACCCCCTGTACTACTACCCTCCCCAGCACGAGGAAGTCCGCTGCCTTCTCCGCGAGAGTACTGAGAATCCCTGAACGGCCTACTCACGAGTGGAGGTAGGGACTGGACATCAGCCGCTAAAATGCTCAACATCTCCTGCAGGTATGGCCTAGCGGCATGATCCATGGGCATTCCCTGTAAAGCCTCTAGTGCGTATTCAACTACCTGTTGCGCCCGCTGCACAATTTATTGAACGCATTAAATACAACACAATACAAACGAATATAGTTGCATACAAAACTTTGTATTACATATTAACATACCACAGTAACGTCCACCATAGCTGCAGGATGGGCAACGGGCTCCCGAGGACGGTTCTGACGGGTTGATCTAGAATCTAGATATGGATGTGTCACCCCGTCGAACCAGTCAAGATACACAGGGTCCGCCTGCCAAGGATACCGAGCCACGACATGCTGCTCGAGGTCAATCAGGTGGTCATACCGCTCATTCCAATACAAGTCTTGGTTCCGAAACACAAGACTGTAGGTGTTTATCTCCCTTGTACGCGAGACTACACGCGGCTCAATCGGATTCGAGGGAGTCGTCTGCACACGATAGTACTGGCGCAGACATCTCTCGGGATGGTATGGCTCATAAATATCGAAGCAATGCAAAACTCCTCGATACCTAGAAATCCGATACCCCGTCTCAAAATCCAGGTCTCGGTTCCAAGGCGTCCAACAAACCTGCAAGTCAACGGGAAAAATAATTTGCATTACAACTCAATAAGAAGTAATATGTCAAACTATTAACGCTTTTACCTCATCAGCAAGAATCTTGCCCATAACCCTCCGAATATCCTCCAAGTGTTGCGGCTTCTTCGGCCCTGATCGGTGGTCATTCCTATCCCGGGCACCTACTCGGTCATCCATCAAAGCGTTCAAATTCAACACTGAATGCCCACGAAAATGTCTAAAGTACTCCCATATCCAAGCCTATAAAATTAACTTAAAATGAGTACCGAAATAACAAAAATTGTTCATTAACCAAAACTTAATCACAATACTATTATACCTTCAGAATGAGCATGCATCCTCCCAATCCCGCTGACCCCTGGCGAGATGCAATGCCCAAATGGCGGTATATGCACGCCAATGCCGCAACACCCCATGCGAATCTGCTGGTAACACCATGATCCATCAAACACTGTAAATATATAGTCCTCGCCTTGTTGGTGCTCTTTTCACAGAACAAAGTTTGGCTAAGCAACCACAACAAGTACGCAGGCGCTATGTGATGTGGGTCCCGCCTATCTGCAATCATCTGAAGTATAATAGCCTGGAGATCCTTACTCGGTATGGATGTCTTATATTTGTGGTACTGCTGAGGAGTGAGCCCTAATATCTCCATCACACGACTTTGGAAATCCCCGACCCTCTCAATCTGTCTCGGCACAACGTCTCCATCAATCGGTATCCCCAATATCCGATGGACATCGTGGAGGGTGATCGTGATCTCGCCCCATTTGAAGTGGAAGCTGTTGGTCTCAGGATGCCAACGCTACACAAAACCTGTAATGGTCGCGTGATCTGATCCTCCGTATGTCAAGGTCGCTAGCCGTCCCAGACCGGTCTGTTGTACAATACTCCACCACGTACCCTGCTCATCAATCATATGTGGCTGAATATCCGTCCACTCCACCGGTAGTGAATGAGCCATAATGACATTGCGCCATTGAAACCGAAAATTCAAATTCTCAATAACGTTATTCAATCATATGAAATATTAAGCTAAAATAAACCGGTATAAAAGACACTTACCAATCTATCCTCTATAACGACGCCCTCACGGCCCTCCAACGACGCAAGTGTCCACCTCCATATCGACTATGCTACATGAGTCGGGTACGACCGAAGGAGGTCTGGTAATCGCGACCCTCCAGGCTGCCACATCTCGTCAGCCGGAGCAGGAGCGGCCGAAACCTCCTCTACTAGGGGCGGTACGTGTTGGACCACAGGAACGGGATCCATCCTCGGATTAGATGGGGGAGGTAGTGTCGGACTACGGGTAGCGCGAGGAGGAGATGGACTATCGGTAGCGCGAGGAGATGGCACAGTAAAATCAATGTCCCTCAATATCTCGTCATCATCATGCATATCAGTAACTAAAACAGTCGATTCTGTCAATGCAGGGTCGCTATCAAGGATAGCGTCGTCGGTCTGAGCAACCATCTCAACCCGAGGGGTCGTATCAACATCCCTCGTAATATCCTCAATCGTGCCCAATGGAGACTGTGAAACAAGCGGAGGGGTAAGCGTCTGCTCATCTGAAGGGTCAACAACATCGGTCGCCGGAATCTGATCTGTCTGCGGCGTCATATCGACATCCATAGGGGCGGATGGCCCTATATCCTGACATGTCTGCATATCCCCAATATGCTGCTCTGTCTCCTCACGCTGCAGCTCTGAAATCAATGTATCCACTATGGGCCCCGTCCTAGCCTTCTTCGGTCGAGGCTCGACGTGAGCACGCTGCTCCGCTAATATGCCCCGTGACTTCGCATGTCTTGTGTTCTACTTTTTCGGCCGAGGAGGGGGCATAGAGACGGGAGTAGAAAAAGACGCGCATCTCTCCTGAAACGCCTGTTGAAATTGTTTCTTTCATTATATTTCCTTACTACATTTTTCAATTCGATTTTGTATACTTTCAATTTCATACTCAAATGCAAGTATTGATTTTTTTCTTAATCATACATGAACTTTACATTTTCAACTTTGAATTGTCATTTAACTCATACCTCAATTTCAAATTCCATTTTAAAATGTACATAATGCATTTGTTCTATATTCAAAACACGATTTTCAATGATTAAGTTTGTGGTCTCCAATTTAACTTATCATACTAAACTAACTCCATATTCGAAACTAAATATTTATAGCACATGTTAACATTTGTTAGCTAAAACTAAATACTATAAATACATTCTATCCAATAAGATATAAAATCTGTATATAGGTACATATATTTTAGTTTTATCAGGTGAACGGTATGAAATTACGTACCGATAGACCTGTCTTCCCCACCAATCTTTTCCGAATTCCTTTCCTATGTCAATCTGAGTATCTTTGACGCTCGAATCGCCAACAACGACACTAGCCGATGGGATATCGGGACCCACCGGTGCTACACCACCCTCCACATCTCCACCACCACCATCGCGACCTACAATATCTCCCTCGTTACCACCAGAGGCGCAACGTACACCACCACCATCTTCATCTGCAAACACATTACGATATAGTTTCTTAATTCATGATGAATAATACAACCAAATTCAATGCTAATACAGAAGTTGTTGTCATTAATGTATGAACCAGGAAAAAGAGAAGATAAAATAGATTTAAAGCCTAATACTAATCTTAGTGCAACCTAACATTCAGGGTTCCCTGATATCCCTGCAAGTGCAACCTAACATTCATGGCATCATTCTGGGTTGGGAAGAAAATTAACTTAAGCTTACACCACATTATTCTCATCAGAGTGGTAATACACTCCAAAGATAGTGATAAACGTTTTTGTACAACAAACTAATTCACCTGGAACTGATAATTTAGCACCTTCGATTCTTTAACTTTTCAACCATTTTTTTTGTGCTAATTATGTTTATAAACATATAGATTGCATGAGAGTGAAAATTTTTGATGATTATTTGGCATTCCAATTCATTACATGAAAGTTGAAACTAATCTATACTAATTACAACCATCAGCAACCAACATCGAACACCATTAGACCAAGAACCAGAACAACACAAGAACAATGACAAAGAGCAAAAACCAGAACCAAAGAACAATAACCAGAACAACTGATCAAAAATTCATACACAATTTTGATCGATTCATTGCGTGATTACTGAATCACTCTCGTGAAAGCCAGCACTAAACTTCAGAAACAGGATTCATTACAATCTTTTCAATCCTAACTCATAAGCATATTTCTCCCTCCTCATGAGCTATTGGTTTTGCATTACAGTAGGGTTATACCTTATAAGGCTGCAAGGGTGAAAAGGTGAGCATCAAAGTCATTGAAATTTGTTGAGAGTTTATGGTAAATCGTACTGAATGGTTGCTCGAACTCTGGATTAGCTACACACATTATCAAAAAATACAGGTCCATAATTCAACCAACATTAGCTATGTCAAACCAACAATTTAAACTAGAGGCAAATGCATAGAATCTAGCTCTATATCAGAAACAAAAAACCTACTTGCGAACAAGACTTTGAATTCACAAAGGCATCTAATGGCAATATCAACAATGCCAATGAATATCAGCAAAATCAAAGCATCTAATGGCGAAATCAAAGCAAAACCAACACTTACTTGCTTTCCCTAAAGTCACAGGAGCACCACCACCACCTTCGTCGGCCCTATGCTGCAACGCCAACGGACGCAAAGCACCATTATCATTGGGATTTTTCGCCGAATCCACCGGCTTAGCACCGCCATGATTATCACCACCTTCCTTCGCCATTTTTTACGAGTTTAAGGCTATGCTAATCGGAAATTGGAGTATCGGCGGTGAATTGCTGTCGTCCGATTTCGTTACAGAAAGCTGGGAGGAAGGGGAAGAAGCGTATCGCGCCTTGTAACGAAGGTTTACGCCTCATAAAGCGTTAATCTTTTCGATGAGCTACGCTTCATGAAGCGCACAAAACACACCGGATATTGGGGATCCTTTTAGGGTATCCGTTTACGTAGCTCATCATGAAGAGCTACACTTCATGATGCGCAACAAGTCTTGTGCGCCCGGAAAAAAAACTATGTGCATAAAGATTTGCCGATAATTTATGCATATTTAAAAGTCTTATGCAATATTTAGGTTTTTAATCTTAGACATGACCATTGGCAATGGTTTCAGCTTTCTTGCTATCTTGTGAAAATGGAAGTACTATTGGAAGCTTTTTTGAGGGATGAGAATTGGTTAGTGAAAAATGGGCAAACCGTCCCCACGAGGTTTGAAACAGTAACCTCAGTATTATGTATGTAACTTTTGCAAATTAGCAAAATATTTTTTCTTTCTCGTGCGGTAATCTCAAAACTTTGCTAGTGCTAGGCTAGCAGAATAATAAGTGGGCCAGCCTGTCACGTCAAGGATAGAAACGAAAGATAGTGTGATGAGTGTGATTTTCACACTCTTGCACTCTTCTGCAATTCCTTTCTCCTGTAAACTACTCCAGGTGAGAGCAAGGACAATTTCTCTATGGCGATCGAGTCCCCGTCGTCTTCGTCCTCCTCTGGATCCTCGAGTTCCTCTAAAGCTTGGATCTTCGGCGCCGTCGCTGCGGTTGCGATTGGGGCGCAGGTTTACCTTCGTCGATCCAGAAAGTTCCGGACCCGAGTCGTCGGCATTATACCCGCCCGTTTCGCCTCATCTCGCTTTCCTGGCAAGCCTCTCGTTCAAATCCTCGGAAAACCTATGATCCAGGTATTTCGGTAACAATCACTCAACTACTCATACTTCTCTCTTTTTGAACCCGTTGCGTTCCGAGTCTCTTGATTTCTTTTAGCATTTGAAATTGGCTTGCTTGCGAGTTCGTTGTCACCCGAAAGATCGCGTTTGAGATTACAATATTTGGATTTTGAGCTTCTTGTGCTACGCAATTGATCCGGGGTGTGTATCTGATTTGAAAATATAACTGGACTGTCAATTAAGTAGGATGCCAATTATGTTAACGTGTGCGATTTTTGATGACTGATTTGAGTTAGTATAGCTCTCCTCTTCATTTTTCTTCTTTTTGAAGCAGCTAAATTGTGTAGCATGAGAGATAAGCTTGGTGGATCAAAGATATATCTACTCATATAACTGAAAATTAGTTATGGATCATGGATCTAGTGTACCATAATTGGTTCTCTTTGGAATTTTGGGTATATAATGGCAATCAGATCTGACGAGCTTAATTGAGCTTAGGAGTTGCTGCAACTACTGGCTGCACTTGAAATGAAGCTCGGGAACTGGCAGATAATCTATAAGAGCTGAGCTTCCTATGCCCAATTGTACAATACATTGGCTGCTGGATTTATCCAATTTTGAGAAATTCACCTTCTCAAAAAATCTAGCACATGAATGCACCAAAGTTATAGTTTATTTATTTATTTATTTCAGCACATGGTTTGGGTGGATTGATTATTGTATTAGGGGTTTATTCCCTTTTTTAAAAAGTCTTAGATTTTTTTGGCCAAGAAAATCCTTAATGGCAACTTAGTGTCTTCTGTGTAACATCTCATCTAGACATACTACTACTGAATACTGTTTTGTATCTTCTAGAAGTATATTTGACTTGCTTGCATGTTAGATCTCAAGTCCTTCTTATTCATATATATCATTTTCTTCATGTAGAGAACATGGGAAAGGACAAAAATGGCGTCTACACTGGACCATGTTGGTAAGTTTCTCCATTGGCTTCACTCTGCACTGTCAGCATTCTCATCTAAGTCCGAATATTATACCTGGTTCTGTATGGAGTTTCAGGAACATCTATTGATTATGGTAGGATTGAAATGAGAGTATTGAATTTCCTGGTATCTGATTTGAATTGCAAACTATAAATTAATTTGTTTTTTAAGAGTATTGGTAGAGACTACATTTCCCTACCTCTTTTGGTATATTGGATTCTGAAATATCAATTTTTGTAAGATTTCCGAAAAATAAGAAATCTGAAGTAATATGATATCTTAATTCAGCTCAAGGGAAGTCTAGCATCTTGTTAATAGGTTTTTCACTCTTGCATTGAAACTGTAGTAACCTGTAGACTGTAACAGCTTCAACAAACTTAATTCAACTATGCTGTTTTCCTGGATTTCAGTTGTGGCAACAGATGATGATAAGATTGCTGAGTGCTGTCGAGGATTTGGGGCTGATGTGGTAATGACTTCAGAATCTTGTCGTAATGGTAGGAGTTTGAAGTATTTATCTTCATTTCTGTATCCAAGCTTTCAAGTTTTCATTTGAGGTTTGTAATAACCTTTTTCACATGTTGACCTACAGGCACTGAGCGTTGTAATGAAGCCCTCCAGAAGCTTCAGAAGAAGTATGATGTCGTTGTCAATATTCAAGGGGATGAGCCGTTGATTGATCCTGAAATAATTGATGGGATTGTTAAAGCTCTTCAGGTAAGCTCACTATTCTAAGGTTCTTTTTATTTATTTCCAGCTTTGCAAGTTTATTCTAATTTGAAACAAAGGAAATGATGTTTGTGATATTGTTTATGTGGTTTTCTGCAGGATTCACCTGATGCTGTTTTCAGCACTGCTGTTACCCCTTTAAAGCCGGAGGATGCATTTGATCCGAATCGTGTCAAATGCATTGTTAACAATCAAGATTATGCAATCTATTTCTCTAGGGGACTTATCCCATTTAACAAGTTAGTCCTTTTTATCAAGCTAACATTTTTTTGTAAATTATTTTCAATGCTAACTGGCAGCACCTGAAGCTTAAACTTTTCATGAATTGATCAGGTCTGGAAGGGTTAATCCAAACTTTCCATACATGCTTCATCTTGGCATCCAGGTAATAAATTGTCAATTTGGCATTTTTTATTGCACAGGCTAGAATCACCTTCTTGTAGTCCAAAGAGAATTAAATATATTTAGATGTTCTTTCTGTTTTAGTCGTTCTGACACTTGGATTCTTCCATAAACAGAGTTATGATTCAAGCTTCTTAAAAGTATATGCGGAACTGCCACCTACACCACTACAACTAGAAGAAGATCTAGAACAGCTTAAAGTTCTTGAAAATGGCTACAAGATGAAGGTATCCTCAATATCTCTCATTTTGGATGTGGGACAACTAAAATGCTGTTGTGCTCGAGCCAAAGAGTGAACTTTTAAATAGAACAGGAAAATATGTTTACTAAACATCTTCAACACATGTCCATATATCTGTACTTTCTATGAATTTCTAGAACAACCTTTTCATGAGCTAGCTAGTCACTCAAACTGAAATCATTCCATCCTTGGTCAAATAAAATCAAGAATTGAGAAGTTTCTTGCTCTATAAAGTATAAACTGCAGAATGTGAACCTTGCCATAATAGTATTTCATGAAATGGAGCATGGACAAATTATTTTTGGAATATGCATTTGTTGCCTCTACCACATCTTTGACACTTGGCTAATGGTACAAGTCTTCAACAATATGATTTCTTTCACAGGTTATAAAGGTGGAACATGAAACTCATGGAGTTGATGTCCCTGAAGACGTGGAGAAGATGGAAAAGTATATGTTGGAGAAGAACGTATTATAAGCTGTATGAAATGTTGGATAGGCATATCAGAAACCGACTTCATGAGCAATCTGTCAAGATTCTTTTTGTATCTAGTTTCAAAGTCTTATTTATTGGCTCGAGCTTCATGTTGAAGGAATAGGTCAAAACATTGTTCCTAATTTGTGTACATGTATTTATGATTATTTTTTTTTGCATTTGTTTATATCTTTTGTGTACTTGAAAAATAATTCGAATCTTGATTTCATTCAACATTAAGTTTGTTTCTACAAAAACCAAAATTGGGAAATTGATCCTAAAGTAGGTTTTAATGTGTAAATTTTAATCTTTTTGTGCAATCTACCAGAGAAATTTATAGTATGTTGGGTTCGAGTCATTGGATAAAAAACTAATAAAAAAGGATCTTGAATCTTGATGCAAGCCAGCCAAACGAGACAAGGAGGCACATTCAACCTGTGGGGATGGGGACTCGCGGGAACCTGCCTCTAACGGGTGGGAAATCCCCGCCTTGGTGGGAGCGGGACGGGAATAAGGATCAAATTATTATCCCCGGCCGGAGAGTAAATACCGAGGACGAAACGGGACGCTCGTCCCCATGTGTATCTCTACACGAGACTTCACAAACGTCGATGACTTGATTCGAGTCCCTAGTGATGTCCAATAACTAGAAATTGAGATAAGCAAACTACTTTTACATGTCATTTACATAGTCATAATACTTTTATGTTTTGTTAAATTTCATATCTTCATAGTGTAATTGAACCCGAGACTTTCAAAAGAGTAGGTTATATTAATTAAAATATTTGGGTATCGTATAATAAAGTATGAATGCATATTTTAAGTAGTTATTCTAATATCTTCGAGCAACTAGTTAATAAGATAGGATGTAGTACCATGAAGTCTACGTTTTGGCTCCCGCAAGAAGTCTCCTTGATTTAAAAAGTGCTTATTCTAGTTACGCGTTATAATCTTGAGGTTTTTCTTAATGATTTTCAATATTTCGTATTTAAAAAAAATGAAATTTTTTAGCTACATCGGATAAATCCCCCCACCAAATAAATTCTTGGTTTCGCCCCTGTTGACTGGAGGTGTGTCCGGTTCCGGAACCAGCGGTTCCAAATTCCACCGGATCATGGGACCGGGACCAGAATCGGGAACCCCACGGTTCCTCGATTCCGGTCCCGGTTCCGGAGCCAGTTCTTGGTCCGGTTCGGTTCCGGTCGAATTTGAAAAAAATAGCCATTGGAAGTGATTTAAAAGTAGAGTTCCAACGATGACCGACATATTTTGTAACGTAAACATTGATGAAGTAATTTAAAAGTAGAGTTCCAATGATGACCGACCTCTTTTGAAAAAAAGTATGGGGGTAGCACCATTTAATTCACAAAACTTCTTCCACTCCATTTTGGTCTTCTTTTTAACCAAATATAGTTAACAACATACTTAATAGGTTCAAGATATGACATTAAAAGTGTCAAACCATCTTGAACACATAAGCTTAAAATATGACAAGAACATCTTATATGAAAGTGTTTGTTTTCAAAAACCGGTTGACAAACTTGAATCAATTCACTAATAGAAGCGTTATTGTTAGATGCATTATCAAATGAAATAGTGAAAAATCTACGAAGTGGTATATACTGATCTAAAATAGTGCGTATAATGTTACAAATATTTGAAGTGGTATGTGCCCCATCAAATACCCGAAAAGCCAAAACTCGTTTTTGCATGTGAAAATGATCATCAACATAATGACATGTAATGCCCATGTATGAATGAGATTGATAGTTATCACTCCAAATAGAAACACGAATATCATTTTGAGCAAAAAACCGAGACAAATCGTTTTTACGAATCTTATATGCTTTAAACACATTTTTCCTAATTGTTTTTCTTGTAGTTCTTTATAAGTGGGTTGCAAATGGTTAGAAACCCAATCATTTATACCCACATTTTCCTCAAATTGAAATGGAAAATGATCAACACAAATAACTTCAGACAAAGCATAAACACTACGATCATGATTATAACTAAACAAATGAGATTGAGAGGAAGAACTTGCTAACTCCGAAGTCGAAATTTGTGTTTGACCTTGCATCATGCACAACTTGTCCCTGTGTTTTGCTTTCAAATGCTTGTTCAAGGTGCCATAACCTCTATTGCGCCTCCAATTGTAATTCGAGTTACAATAGTTGCACTTGACAACATATTGGTCAAGTGCATCCAATACATTGCCTTTGGTGAAGTGCTTTGTGAAAAAGTTGGATTTCAACTCCTTTGCTCTTCGGTTGGCCGTAGAAGACCCCTCCTCTTCATCATTCTCATGTACCTCTTCATCGCCCTCCTTATTGCCTTGTGGACCTTGGTTATGAATAGAAGTGGAAAGGAGAAATTGTGGCGGAATAGGCATAGGAGGATAAGGTGGTTGTGGTTGATAAGGATTAGAATTCATTTGACTTTCTTGTGAACCACCAACACCACCATAGAATTGCTCGACCAACAAATCATTGGCCTTGATTTTTCATTTTTGAAAAAGATTAGGAAGGAGAGTAGTAAGAGACAAGCTAGATAAGAAATTTAAGAAGAGATTTACAACTTGGAAGTTTGTAGGATTATGAAAGTAGTAGAGAGAGATAAGAGAGTATGAGATTGGTGTGAATGAAATTGAAGGTGAGATATGATGTTTATATGGGTAAATGGAAGGAAAATAGCAGTTGAAATCCATTTGACCGTTGGAAAAGCAACTTGCGGTCGCGTTTCCAATGTCTAGTTAAAACCGCGACCACGGTTATCGTGGCCACAACGGCTAGTTACCCGCAATTTCGGTTTTGGTAACAACGATCACATGTAGCTAAAACAGAATGTCTTAAGACATTTTGTTTTAAAATCGCGACCGTGGGTTTTGGAAACCACTGTCAAGGTTCCAACGACCATTTTCCGAGAACCGACGGTTCCAAACCGGAGGAATCGCCGGTTCCAAGAAGGGAGGAACCGAGACCGGAATCGGGGATATACCGGTTCTGCCGATTTCGAAATTAGCGGTGCCAACCCGTTCAGTTCCGGTTCTTTTGGAACCGGGCACACCTCTACTGTTGACTCGGTAATGGGGACTATAATAGCTCAAAATACACACAGTTAATATATCATACTTGACTTAAGTATAATATATTTACTCGTAAAAGTTTTTATTCCGCAAGTCATTCACAACTATTTGTTTGGCTTTTGACTCGTGGAATTACTTTATTTGGAGTTTAAACTATTATCCTACTAAATAATAATAAAATTTAATTTTTTAAAAAAATATCTCAAAATAATGTGAAATCTTAAATTTGATTTAAGTGGTTCACTACGGAGTTATCTCCATGAGATCTCATTCCATCTTGTTGTCATGTGTTAACCGTTTCTTCGTAACATTATTAGACCCGTTCTTGCTATAATGCCGATTAATTCATTTTCTTGTGTCATTTTGATTCGGATTCCTAAATTATTCAAAGTATTATTGATGCCAAACAACCACCCATGACTCATAAGGATATCGAAGACAAGATGAAGGTGTCTTTCAATGAACCAATCACAAGCAGTGGCGGAGCCAGAGATAATTGAAAGAGGGGGCGAAAAATAAATAATATTATATGTATTAATTTAAAATAAAAATAATTATAAAAGGGTCCATACAAAATGTATAATAATAACTAGTCATGATATCTAAATTTAGTGTAAAGGAGGTAAATCTAGTCTACGAGCTTTCATATTTTGAAAGTGTTGAATAATAACTTCATTATCAAGGATTCTAAAAACATCCTTCTCAATATAGCACACCAAACAATCAATAAGAAAGTCATCTCCAATTTTGTTAAGCAAATCTGTCTTGATAATATTCATCGCAGAGAAGGCTCTTTCCATAGTAGTAGTTGCGACTGGTAGCACTAACGTCAACTCAATAAGACGATATACCAAGTGAAAAGCAGTATGAATTCCTACCTCGATCATCTTCTTAGCAAGATCTCCAATACTCTGCAATGTGGAATATTTTTCATTTCCTCTCATTTCAAAAATCGACATCTTTAATTGCTCTTGAAGCTCCATTCGATCACACAGTGGAAAGTCTTGTGGATATAACTCTGCAAGGTGAAGTAATTTTGACACATTGAAATTGGAGAATGAGATCTTAGGATCAAGATAAGCTATACATGTGAGTAATTCTGTGCTTGACTCATTGAAACGATCATCCATTTCTTGTCTAATTCGATCAAGAACCTACAAATATAGCATGATATTAGTTCGATTAATAAATAACTATTTCATTAGTTAAATAGAGAAATGATGTAATAGCAATACCTCATTAAATATATCAATTTCAAAGTGATGGCCGTAATTGGAAGCACATCTAGAACGAGTGCGACCTGGAGCATTATCTTCCATGTTGAGAATAATAATATCATTCTCTGTACAAAAATTGTTAACATCTTCTAAGAACTCATCCCATCCTTTCTTCCTCAAATCTTGCAATTTGCTCTTAGTGTTTTGACATCAATAATGTTTTGGTCTTTATGTTGCAAGAATTGTGACAAACCATTTGTCAATCCCAATATTACCTTCATCAAGTGAGCAATAAAAACAAATTGATAACTCTACATTTTTTCAATCAAACTATCAGCAAGTCCTTGACTTTTTGAATCATCTCCATCATGAAATACATTGTCAAGCACCTCAATGGTTGTGGACCACAAAGAGATAAGACGGATAATGGTTGTAAAGTGTGAACCCCAACGTGTAGATCATGGCCGAGTTAAAGTTGTCTCCTGATTCAATCCTCTCCCAATTTCAATTTCACCTTTTTCTAACTTCTCCACCAAAGATTCATGTTGTTTTTTCCTGAACTCATCTTTTCTTTTACAAGAAGCTCCAACCATAATTGTAATCATAGACAAATACTCAAAGAAATCACTCACAAACTGATTTGATTGACAAACGGCCACAACAAGTAATTGGAGTTGGTGAGCAAAACAATGAATATACCTCGCACATGGATTTTTGTTTAAAATAAGAGTCTTCAATCCATTAAGCTCACCTCACATATTAGAAGCTCCATCATATCATTGACCTTTTACTTGAGAGATAGATAACCCATATTTAGCAAAAAATTCATCAACACCACTTTTCAAAGAGAGAGCAGTAGTGTCAATAACATGAACAACTCCAAGAAACCGCTCCACCACTGCACCGTCGTTCTTTAGGTACCTTACAACAATAGCCATTTGCTCTTTCACCGAACTATCACGAGCCTCATCAATCAATATATAAAAGAATTTACCTCCAATATCACTTATTATGGCTTTTGTTGTCTCTCATGCACATGCACTAATAATTTCTTTTTGAATCTGTGGAGAAGTAAGTTTGTGATTTTCTAGCGCATTCTCCTTCACCACCTTTTCAACAACAGGATTGCGTGAACTATACTAATCAAGAATTTCCAAGAAATTTCCTTTATTTAGTGAGTCTAATGGACTCATCATGCCCCCGAAAAGCTAATCCTTGCCCAAGTAGCAACCTAGAAACATCAACACTTGCATTCAAACGAGCACGGTATGCAATATTTAATTCCCTTGTTCCAAAAACTATCTTTCTAGTTACACTTTGCCTTTGATCTTTGAAAGCAAAGAATGACATTCGAGCATCATTGTATGCACTACCTGTTGCCCCCACATGATCTCTAAATGTCCTAGTAGTCTTCTTCCAATTAAGAAATCCTGTTTTCACAAACACCTCATCCCCAAATCTTTTGCCCACATTACATCTACAAAGATAACACCAAAAACAAAATGCAACATCTTTAGAAACACTATACTCTAACAAATCCCAATTCTTGAACCACTCAACTTGAAAACATCTTGATGTATTTCCAATAACCGTTCTTGGAAACGTGTGGGAAAGTGGTTGACAAGGACCTTTAACAACATACTCTCTTATAACATCATCTCGAACCCGAGGATCATACTCATTCATTGGTTTTCTCCATACTGGATCACTAATAACAACATCCTTGCATGTATTTTCAGACCATGCTCTTTTTTCTCTCGAAGGACCAACATTTTTCATCAATATTAAGAGATTCGGTAGGAATAGTTGCAGACTCAATGCTTGAAACAGGCAATTTCTTACTTCGAGGATAATATTTTTCCATATTCCTATTAACGCAATTCAATTTAAACCAAATTTATTAATTTTACAATGAAAGAATAAAATTCAATTCAATTCAAGTAAGAAAATTAAGAGATTAAATCATCTAACATACATAATTACATATTTACTTCAAATTACAAACCCTAAAATATTAATTCAACAAATCTTCAATTTACATAATTACATTCAATGATTCACATTCAAATTACATTCATCTAATTAAATTCAAGTAAGAAAATTAAGATATTCACGAATTTAAACAAAAACCCTAATTTATAAATTTTCAATTTGAGAGTGAAATAAAGGAAATAATAGATTAGAGGCCAGAGGGAACCTGAAAGGGGAGACAAAGAGGCGCGCTGTCCGGCGGTGCCGCGATGGGGCGATGAAGATGGAGGACTGGCGGTGGGGCGATACATTCTCCATTCTCGACTCGAGTTCTTGTAGAAGACGAAGGCAATTGGGTACTGACGTCCTGCTTGTTGTCTTCGTTGTCCCTTGTTTTGGCGTCGGGGATGGCTTATCCTTCTTTTGTTGGGCTTCCCGAAGTATCCCTTCCGACTTGTCATTGTACTCGAGCTCCTCCTCCACTTGAGGAGAACCTATATCTTCGGGGTTCTGAGAAGGTGCCTTGGTGATGTTGGGAACATCCCGTGGCGGAGAAGAAGAAGATGTATTAGTAGAAACCGAATTAGAAGAGTAAGAGTTGTACCTTATGTGGCGGGAATTTGCCAACGCTTCTTTCATTCGTTGGAGTTTGTAATGGTACCGTTGTGCAAGTCGTACCAAAGCATCGACATCAGTAGTATGCTGACCATCAAGATATTCTTTGATTGATGGTTCCAATCCATTTAGGAAGTAACTACAAAGGCGACTTGATAATAATGGAGCTCCAGCGACATCCATCAATCTTTCAAGCTCCATAAAGAAATCGAGTGGAGAACGAGATCCTTGCCTACAATTTTTCATCTTATTCAAACGCTCTTGATGCTCATATGGAACAAATGTGCGACACATCATGAATCTCAATTGAGTCCAACATGAAATTGGTGAAAGGCCTTTTTCCCATCGGTCGTTTTGCAGTTTTACCAACCAAGTACGAGCAACTCCCACAAAGCAACACGTCACTGCATACAATCTAGGGCTGGGCAACGGTCCAAGACCGGACCGGACCGGACCGGATTTTCTAAAATCCTTGGACCGAGGACCGGACCGGAAAATACCGGTCCGGTCCGGGTCTTGGACCGTTTTCACCCACTTTAGTTAATCGCTTGTTTTTTTCACCGGTCCGAGGTTTTGGACCGGTTAGACCGGTTTCGGACCGGATTTTAATCACCTGTTTTCTACTTTTCTCTGGTTTCTTGTAATAATCGCTCGAGAAGGACTGAAGGAGAATTTACTAGTATGATTTATTTACATTTACTAATTTACAAAATACAAAAAATATATATATTAAAAATCCGGTCCGGACCGGGACCGGACCGGGACCGGACCGGGACCGGACCGGGACCGGATTTTCCAAAATACTTGGACCGAGGACCGGACCGGATACTCCCCGGTCCGGTCCACCCCGGTCCGGTCCAAAAATCCGGTCCGGACCGGATTATGCCCAGCCCTAATACAATCGCTCTTTTTCGATGTGGTAATAGTATTCTAGGAAAGAAGTTGTGGCTTCTTCCCACTCAAAATACCGTGTAGGGTCAAGATCCCATCAAAAATCTCTTATCGGTGTGGAATATATGATTCATCCATCCTGCATACACAGAGGGAAAACGAGCAACACTAACGAGCAAAAAGTGTAATCAAGGGACGAACACCTTAGTTTAGCAAGGAGCTAATCAATTCACAAGAATAAATCAGTTAGTGAAACCTATTATGCAAGTGAATGAAAGGTGTAGTCCTAAAAGATCAAGTAGAATTTCAGCCTCAAAGAATAAAGAAAGGAAGATGCAAGTTGACAAGCAAACAAGTTCCTTATGCAAGCCAAATACTGTAAGCAAGTAGTGGGTACTACTAATTCAATGCAAAAGCAAGCAATCAAGTCAAACAAGGCTAAAATTTCAGATTTTGGCTATCAAAGTGCACAAATTGATGAAGCGAATTACTAAGACGCAGGTGCACGACAAGAAGAGAACAAGGGTACATGCAAGTTCCAGTTTTAGGCACAACAATGCAATGCACAAGGGGTTCTTTTGTGATGCTTCAACTAAGTAGGGTGTTATTCTGAGCAAAGCAAGCACAACTTATATGCCACTGTGAGCAAGGTGAATGCAAACTACTAGAATGCAAGACGATATTTTTTTGGTGATCCTTGTTGAAGAATCAATTTTTGGGGTTTTTTTCCTGAATTTATAAACACCAATGACACTAATTAGAAGCAAAAATAAAAGGAGGGGAATTGGCTAATTTTTGTGGAAAAGAAACGGACTTTAATATGCATGAACATGAAAGCAAGCAATTCACCAAATTGTAGTAAACCCACTTATGGAAAGAATAAGTATTTAAGGCAAGAAAATATGGTGGAATTAATGCAAAGCAAGTCAAACATGCAATTAAAGAACCAATCTTTTCAATAAGGAAGAAAAACTAGCAAGATCTTTATCTAAGGAAATTATGTTAAAACAAACTTGGGCCACAAGGAAATCAAGTAACTTGGCACACAAGCAAGGGGGAGGGGCGTGCACCAAGCTAAGGGTGTGGTGGCGGAATTCGGTGGTGGAGGGGTGGTTGCCAACGGTGGTTGGTGATGGCGGCATAAGGGGTGCCTTTGGGTAGGGTTTTGGTGGCTTTTTGAGAGTTTGAACAAGAAAATTATGATAATCTAAGGGTAAAAACTGATTATGCAAGTAAAATTGAAAAGCAATTAAAAACTTGACTAAACAAGGAGAACCCGTGTGTAGCGAACATATGGGCACTAAATTGGCGGCAACGAAGATGTGCTTAGAGACCACATGGTCGCCAAATGCGCGGTAGAACATGCACTTGTTTGACAGGTGAATTTGCGACCATGTGGTCGCTAAAAACTGGCATCCGATTAGCCACCACATGGTTGCTACACGCACCAAATTTTCCCGCGAGTATTTAGCGACCATTTTTGATGTGGTTGCAAACAGTTTTTTAATTCGTTGATTTAGAGACCGCATGGTTGCTAAATCAACGGAATGGTGTAGTGTTTCGTTAAGAAAATAAGTTGATTTTAGTTGAGGGCACTTTGACTAAAGTGCTTCTCGATTTCAACTATGAAAATTCTTTTTCATTTTCTTTTGTGATTGCAATCAAATTTCCGCTTGTGTTAATTGGTTCTACAAGTGCTTGAGTTCTTAAGAGTTGAGAAGGTTATACGAGAGTGGCCTCAACCGACTACTCCAATATATGCGCGCTTGATTTTGGGTTTGGCTAGTTTCTATCGTTGCTTTGTCAACGACTTTAGCACCATTGTTGGTCCCCTAAACAAGCTCAATAAGAAAGATGACGTGTTAAAGTGGAAAGAGCACCATCAATCGACGTTTGATGCTCTCAAGGACCGCCTCTATCATGCTCCACTTCCCCAACTTCCGAACTTCTCCAAAACCTTTGAGGTTGAGTGCGATGCATTAGGGATTGGAATAGGTGGCATCCTTGTTCAAGACTGCAAATCAATTGCTTACTTCAACGTAAAATTAAGTGAGGCGAAGTTGAATTATCCCATTAATGACAAGACGTTCTATGCCTTGATTCGGATCCTAAAGACATGGAAACACTACCTTTGGCCAAAAGAGTTTGTCATCCATTTCAACCATGAGATGCAAAAGTGTCTGAAGGGCCAATCACACCTAAGAAAGTGTTATGCCCACCGTTCTAAAAAATGGTCTAGGCGGCCTTCTAGGCACTGGGCTGTGATCCACCGTCCCGATTTTGCCCTGGGTGGTGTTCTGGGTGGCTAGGCGGGCTGGGTAGGCTAGGAATGTTGTGCGAGCTAGGTGGGTTGGACGGGTTAGGCGGGCTGGGCGGCTTTCTTGACGGACTGGACGACCTTCTTGGCGGGCTAGGCAACCTTCTAGGTAGCTTGGGCGGACTCTAAGCAGGCTCTAGGCTTGAATTTATACAGAGACATTATGATAGGATTATTATTTATTTATATATTCTTACCAATTACAAATAATAATCCTATATAAAAAAAATCATACCAATCTGCCTAGTTCCCACCTAGCCGTCTAGGCGCTAGGGCCCCATCCCACCGTCTAGCGATTTTTAGAACATTGGTTATGCCCATTAGGTGGAATTCATAGAGAATTTTCCTTATGTTGTGCAACATAAGAAGGGAAAGGAGAATATGGTAGTGGATGCACTATCATGAAGGTATTTCCTCTTAACTCATTGTGATGCACATATTCTTGAGTTTGCCTGTATAATGGAGTTATATGCTAGTGATGACTTCTTTAAATATTTTTGCAAAATGCTTGGAAAACGGTGAAATTGAGACTTTTTTGTGTGGATACCAGTTATTTATATAAATTTGGAAAACTTTGTATACCCAACTCTTCAATTAGGCCTCTTTTAACTTTAGAAGTGAATGAATCTGTAGGATATGAAGGGTTAGAAAAGACGTTAGCTAGATTAAAGGAACAACACTTTTGGCATAATGTGTCTAACTATGTACTACATTTTGTCAAGAGTTGTGTAATTTGTGCTAAGGCTAAGTCTAGACTAAATCCACATGGTTTATATCGACCTCTACCTATGTTTAAGGTACCATAGGAGGACATCTCTATGGATTTCATTGTGGACTTCCCTAGAACTCAATCATGGGTGGGGCAAGCTCCTCTATTCTGGTTCAATCTTCTACAATATCTATCTTCATATCGATAAGGGTAGATACTTGATATTTTTTGTTGTTTATCATTTTCCAAAACAACACACTTTATACCTTGTCATAAATGCAATGATGCTATTCATGATGCTTACTTGTTAGTTGTTCTTTAGGAAAGTTCTTAGATTTCATGGTATACCTTGTTCAATAATTTCTAATGGGGATGCAGAATGCTAAATTTATAAGATACTTTTGAAAAACTCTTTGATCTATGTTGGGGACAAATAAAATTGCTCTTTTTTACATCTTGTCATCCCCAAACCAATAGCCAAACGGAAGTACAGTAACTAATAGGACTCTAGGGGACTTTACTACGTTCATGTTTAAGTATAATGTAAAGAGGTGGGAAAATTGCCTCCCGTTTATCGAGTTTGCTTACAATAGGTTGGGTCACTCAACAACCAAGATGACCCCGTTTGAGGTGGTCTATAGGTGAAATCCTCTTACCCTTATCAACTTGATGCCTCATACATTGAAAAAAAAAGGAGAACTTTGAGGTGTCCAAGCATGAAGAATGTGCAATTTGAAAAGGGCGACTTGGTTTGGCTTCATTTGAGAAGACTGTTTTTCTCAACAAAGAAATTCTAGATTTGATCCTAGGGGAGATGTACCATTCAAGATGGTGTAAAAAGCTACTCCTAATGCATTCTAATTTTAATATTTTTTATTGGTCTCTTTTTTTTCCACACAATGATTCCAATGACAAATCAAGGACAATTCGTGGACAAGTGGATGAGAATGATGCAAACGACCACCCATGACTAAGGATATAAGGACAATATGAAAGTGCCCTTCAATGGGCCAATCACAAGAGCAAGGGCTACTTATTCAAGATGCAACTCATGCTCTCTTTGTACAATTAGGAGCCACGGTGGACCAATCTCTTAACCCTCATTGAATCACCATGATAAGCCATTGACTAGCATCTCGTCTAGTAATTTGACATGCCTACGAGCATGGACTCGACATTCTTTATCTTGAACCAACCTACATGCAAGGGTTATTGCATGCGTATCATACTTACATTAATTAGTAGTTTGAACTAGTAGGAAATTAGAGTGTCGAAACTAGTTGTGACAGACCTCAGGTATTCATCACGATCGTGATGGCCGGTCGTGACTAAGTCGAGCCTTCACAATAGGATGTGACGCTCCTTGTCACGGTCGTGACATGAAAAGACAATGTTGGAATTTTGGTTAAGGAAATGGTTAGGGTTGTGACGCCCTTGTCACGGGTTGTGACGTTCTTGTTATTTTCTATAGCATTGTTTTAGAACTTTTTCATTTTAACCTAGTTTGTTTTATTTGTTCTTTATAAATTTGTGTAAGTCTTTATTAAGAAAATAAGTTGAATTCAATTGAGAGCATTTTGACTAACGTGTTTCTCGATTTCAACTCTAACAATTCTTGTTCGTTTTTTTTTTGGTGATAAATTTCCGTTTGTGTTCATTGATTCTACAAGTGCTTGTGTTCTTAAGAGTTGAGTGATTTAAAGTGAGATGTGGATCCAAATCAATTCCGAATCATTTATAAATAAGGAGATCCATTCAAATCTTGAATCAAGATCAAATAAGAAGAAACTTCAGGTGTAATATCGTGCCATCACGTATCCGTTATTTTGCAATTTTGAGATTTTTTAAAAATCAATCTTTATTTATAGACTTTATAGTGTTGAACGTGAAAGGGGATTGTGTTGTCTGATTCGGTCGTTGGCTTCAGTTTGCCACTTGCGTTGACTTGAATCTGAAAACAACTGAGCAATATCTATTTGCTCATAGTATTGCTCCTATTTTATTAATTAGTTGTCAGAATTAAAATTATTATTTAAAATATATATTCGTACTTTATTATATAATATTTAAATATTTTAATTAATATAACCTATACTTTTGAAAATTTTGGATTTAATTACAGTATGAAAATATAAAATTTTAAAAAGTATAAAATTATTATGACTATATAAATAAAATATAAAATTAATTTTCATACATCTAATCTTTAAACGTTCATAACTTTTTACTCGAGTTTCGGATCAGAATATATAATATACCAAATCGAAGCATATACCCTAAAAATTTAGATTAAAGCTATATATGTCCACTAGGGCTGTCAATGGGTCGGGTTATGGGTGGGTGGAGCACTTCCACCACCCGACCCGCAAGTTAATAAGCCCCACCCGACCCACCCGTCACACGTCAAATATTCCACCCGTCACTGAAACCACCCGTCACCCGTATAACCGATGTGCAGGCGTGCAGTTGCGGCGCTATTCAAAGATGGAAATTTTTTCAAGAGGCAGCCACTAGGGTTGGAGACTGGAGAGTGCCTCACTAATGATTAATGAAGTTACGGACTGAGGATTCAAGCAAATAGATGGGCTGGAAATAAATGGGCCGGCTTATTTATCAAAAGACCAAAGTGATATATATATATATATATATATATATATGATTTTAAGGGCTCATATATATATATATATTATAAATTATAGACCGAAACGGGTGGTTTGGGTGAAGCGGGTGATGGGTCGGTTGAACGGTCGGTTAATTGGGTGAGAAAATCTCACCCTTACCCGACCCATAACTCATTTCGCCCGTCACCCGAACCGCCCGTCACCCGCTTTGATTGGGTTTTCACCCGTTTATTTTGGGTAGGTGAAACGGGTGGGTCAGTCACCCGTGGGTAATTGACAGCCCTGATGGCCACCTCTGGACGTGTATTTCTGCCAATGACTCACGTACTTTCACATTTTTTATAGGATGCTAAAATTCATTTCTACATCGGAAATTTGTTTACTGCCTCATTAAAAATATCTCCATGATGGTTGAATTTCTATATACAAAAGTTGATACGGCAGGTTCATTTGACTTGCAATCTTCCACCTTATATGACTAAGTTTTCAATTGCATAATTTTCTCTAATTATCTAGAAACTATTAGTCTAAAAACGAAAAAAAAACCTATAATAAAATCTAATTTTTTTAACATATAAATGTATTAAAATTTTATCTAAAATTAGATGTTTATAATTGAATATGCATACTCGGTTATTTGATTGTGCACATGCATCTATAATATAACACATGCACACTTAGTTTTAATTTTATGCACACTTGGTCACACAATATTGCATACTTAATTAATTATATCATCATGCACACTTAAGTATACGAATATGTACATTCAGTTATAAGTTCTTACATAGTCAATTATAAGATTATACACGTACACTCAGTTATAACATACTCGGTTATAAGGTCATACACACCCAATTATAAGATTATGCATCATCTTAAACATTGATTTTTCGAGATCGGACGATCTACATGCGTTCTGATACGCTATAAATATGGCCTAAGAGTGATTGTTACTAATTAATTAATTAGTGTAATTTTTAAATAGAGTTTTATAAACTCCTTCTCGGGTTTTCTTTACGGTTCTTTCCTGGGACGCTTTTATTGAACTGTTAGGGCTTAGTATAAATACTCTTATATTATTAGGTTTTTTATCAATCAGAAATTAATTATCCAAACCCTAATTATCTCTTCTATCTTCTCCCTCGTCTGTCTGAGTCACTCTTCCCCTGGCCTTTGGTCCTTCTTCCCTTCATCGGTTACTTTGTCTATTGAATCCGGTACGAGATTTATACAGTTTCTTATCAATTGATGCTTTCATCCCTGAACTTTGTCATCCCTTTATGCTACTATTAAAAGCGTCGTCTAATGGATTTATTGTTCGAGAATCGAATCGTCGTGAATGGAATAAATCCGGTGGAGAACCAACTATGTATGTCAAGATTCATGGGGAAATCTACCCAGTTTCTTGCAACGTATTGGAGCAAGTGTTTTCCAGGTTCGGAATTATAGAGAATCTTGAAAGATTAAGCCCAGACACAGGGTTTCATTCAAAACTTTGTTTCAACAACGGAGAATCCGCCATAGATGCTTTCAACTCTTTTAACGGAAGGTGCATCTATGATGGTTGTTGCCGAATGGAGTTGTTCCTTGCTAGTCGAGCCAGTGGTGGATTGATTGAGAACGAGACTTCGCTGGAAGATGTGAACAATGTCAAAGTAAACTAGACTGAAGTTTCGATCGAAAATACGGGTCAGATTGATCGTTCAACAGTTTCAACATATCCAAGCCACAATTCGCCCAATTTGGAAATTTTTACCAAACGACCTAATGATAGGACGAAGGAATCGGACGGCACTCTAGTCCAATTTTTTTGTTCAATCAACCGAAACATTTGAACCGGTTGTGCACGACGAGGAGCCTCCGTGTTTGAAGCCGCCGAAAATCGTGCGAAGTTTACCTGCAACAGATGTTGCGAGCAATGACAGATTGTATCAAGCGGAAGTTCTGATGGAAGATGTAACACAGGTTGAAGAGGTGACAGGCGTTCCGAGTGATAAGTGGTTGAATACAACAGGCCAAACGATTAATCACTCAGACCTAAGTGATCATGGCATGACATTGAGTAACAAGGCAATAGAAATCGGACCTCCAATGCGTGATTTCGTGGGTTCGAACTCGGAATGGAGCAATCAAAGCAAATCTTGGGAAAGGGTTGCAAACCTGCAGAAAATTGTGGCTTCTCAAAAGGTGTTTGATAAATTGACCAATAAGACAAAAGAGCTTGAAGAACTTGGAATTCCAGTTGATCAGTCCAAACAAGATTCTAAGAATCCAAATTACTTGTCAAAATTAGGAGCAAGCTCTGACAATCTTGTGGAACGAACAACAAGTGAGATTCTTGAAGCAACTCCAGATGAACTCAATCGGGACATCAGTCTGGATACCATCAGAGATTGCCGCTTTTCGTTCGATCCTGGATTAAGAGGTAATACTCCTCTCTTACCCCTTGAACTTCCAGTGTTTGGAGATTGTAGATGGGTAAGAAAGTGCAATCGCACATGTGTTGTTTTTGACCCGGGAATTTCTGACACGAGTTCATCAAAATGGTTTTTATCCGCTTCATTCTGTTTTTTGAGTGGAGATATGTCGGGGCATGAGTTCGGCCGGAAAATGAATGACAATATGGTTGTGTTGGAAACAAATGTCTTTGGTATGGAGTTTATGGTAATTTCATTCCCTTATGATAGAGGTAAAGTTGCCCCTATAATAAGTGGAGTCAGTTTTAATATGGAGGTTAAACCAAGAATGGTATTTGATCCTGGTGGAAAGCTGTCGGCAACAATGGGATACATAAATTGTATTGAGAATTTCAAGGCTGCTGCGTGTTTGCACCTTTCAGCAAAGCAAAGGAATGATTGATGTGTTGAGGCATCAGTTTGCTGATGTTATGCGAAGAACCTTATATGGTTATGGAAGAGTTGCAGTTGCATTCTAAAGTGCTAAATTTAAAATTGGAGATTGTGTTCAAGATGTTCAGCTTTGGCCTTGCAAACTCACGAGTCTTCAGGTATGATGAGTGATTTGGTGCAGCGTTTTGCCACTTGATTTCACATGGTCCCTATTGAAATGGAAGACTGCCAAGTGAAGTGAAATTCAATAGCTTATACAATCAGATGATCACAAGTTTGAAGTGTAGTTGCTGATGGGAATTCAATTAATGGCAAGTTTGACTAAGAGTATTGTTTTGACTATTAGTAGTTGGTTTGCTGAATTTTTGTATGATGAGTGATTTGGTGTAGCGTTTTGATGAGTCTTCAGGTATGATGAGTGATTTGGCGCAACATTTTGCCACTTGATTTCACATGGTCCCTGTTGAAATGGAAGACTGCCAAGTGAAGTGAAATTCAATAGCTTATACAATCAGATGATCACAAGTTTGAAGTGTAGTTGCTGATGGGAATTCAATTAATGACAAGTTTGACTAAGAGTATTGTTTTGACTATTAGTAGTTGGTTTGCTGAATTTTTGTATGATGAGTGATTTGGTGCAGCGTTTTGATGAGTCTTCAGGTATGATGAGTGATTTGGTGCAGCGTTTTGCCACTTGATTTCACATGGTCCCTGTTGAAATGGAAGACTGCCAAGTGAAGTGAAATTCAATAGCTTATACAATCAGAAGATCACAAGTTTAAAGTGTAGTTGCTGATGGGAATTCAATTAATGGCAAGTTTGACTAATAGTATTGTTTTGACTATTAGTAGTTGGTTTGCTGAATTTTTGTCCGCTTGGGATAAGCAAATTCATTCATCCGATATTTGGTTTTGTGGCCTCTGATCCGGATGGTGTATTTGTCTTGGTTGCTACTGATCAGGATAAGAATGAGAGAGGAACACTGATTTGGCAAGAGCTTGGACTTGGATTCGTCTCATTGGTTGAATAGAAGAATGCCCAATGATTCAAGTAGTATTAACCAACGCTGCACCTAAGTATCATTAAATGTAGTAGAATCTTTTGAATTGATTAATTTTACGGAGCATGCTGCATGTTGTACGTACGTGAAACATATAATCCGTGGAAAATATCCATAACATTTAAATAATACCAAAGCTATAGATTATAGATCTCTTGGATTGATTCTTATGAGCACTGAAAGTATCGATCTATAAAGTATACAATATCAATTTGTATAACCATGCAATTTGAATGTACAAGTACATACATCAGTACATGCATGTATAAGAATGAAGCTAGCCAATATTTTAACTAAAATTGTAGTATTAAAAAAAACACATTAAGTATACAGAATGTGGGCATCACATGGGAATTGAATTCAGAACCGAAATCGTACCCCATTTCCGTACATCAAGGGACATGATCGGGAGAAGTATTTCGACTGATCGATCAATTAATTCACCCAATAACGCGTTTCGTTTTCTAATCAAACAAATCGAATTTAATCGCATTTTCTAATTTAAGATCTATAAATATGTGCTGTAAAAACAAAAACAAGTTGTACATGTATTATGATATGAAAAATGGGAATAATGATTTACCAAAATGGAATAATTTCGTACATTAAAAGTATTAAATCACCGGCAAAAACGCGTCGGTTTTGTGTATAAGAGTGCAAAGCTAAGAGCATATGAGACCAAAGCATTGAGAGCTAAGCCAGATTAGTGAATCTTTTATTTTGGCAGCTAGAAGTAGCACATAAAAAAAGAAAATTAATTACATTCTAATGACGAGAGTTGTGTTGATTTGCTGGGTGGTGGTGTTGGCGGTGGGAATTGGATTTGACGGTGTCGAATCTAGAGGCCGAGCGGCGCGTTGGCTTAACGCGCATGCCACTTTTTACGGTGCCAACCTCGCCCCCGCCACTCTCGGTAATATCGATATCCATACATACATGCATAGTTTTGTAGCTATATTATATATATAATGCCCCACTTCACTGGAATGTGCACTACCGTAAGAGTCGAAATGGAAATCTTATAGTACTACCACGAAGTCTTAACCGCTTGACTAATTACTCGAAATGGAAATCTTACAGTACTATCATGAAGTCTTAACCGCTTGACTAACTGCCCAAATGCTACATTGATGAGGTTGATAAATGATAATACTAATAACTACGGTGGCATGCATGTATATGCAGGCGGAGCATGTGGATACGACAACACGGTTCACGCCGGGTTCGGAGTGCACACGACGGCGGTGAGCCAGGTGCTGTTCAGAAGCGGGGTGGCATGCGGCGCCTGCTACCTCGTCCGGTGCAACGGGCAGGCGGACCCACAGTGGTGCCTTCCGGGGCGCACCGTCACCGTCACGGCCACCAACTTCTGCCCTCCCAACAACAACGGCGGTTGGTGCGACCCCCCTCATCACCACTTCGACATGGCCCAGCCTTCCTTCCTCTCCATCGCCCGCCCGGGCAACGAGGGCATTGTTCCCGTGCTCTACACAAAGTAAGTCTTAATTTGGTCAAGTGAGGAGTACTCTTACGATATGGATTGAATTTGGTATTCATTCTTCGATCGATTATATAGGGTCTCATGTCGTCGAAGTGGAGGGGTGCGATTCACGATGCGAGGGCAGGGGAACTTCAACATGGTGATGATCTCCAACGTGGGCGGGAGCGGCGACGTGAGGGCGGCGTGGGTGAAGACGGCAGCTAGAGGGAGCACGTGGGCTCCCATGCAGAGGAATTGGGGCGCCAATTGGCAGTCCAGCCACGACCTCCGCAATCAGCGCATCTCCTTCAAGCTCACTCTCGGTAACGGCAAGACCCTCCCCTTGTACGACGTCGTTCCTTCTGCTTGGACTTTTGGCCAGACTTTCACCTCCAAACGCCAGTTCTAGCTGACACTTCTTGAGCGAGTCATTTACTACACGATTATATATTAAACCCTATTATTTAATCAACATCTATGTGATTGTACTTGGAATTATTTGTTAATTAGTTACGATCAGTCATCAGTCTATGACAGATCGATCGTGTCCCTGAACCATGCATCATTATTTTCGACTGGTTCATGGACGTATATGATGTATTTCCTTGGCAATCAGCTAATTAGCTGATTAATTGATGCAAAATCATTTGTTCATTTTATTTTGGTTCGAAAATTTGGTAATCTGGTAACAACAATTTCGCTTACTTAATAAGGTGATCACAGTTGTAACGACTATCTAATAGTCACTTTGGCGGGAAAAATATATCAAGTTTTTAATTAAATGGAGCACGGCCCAACTAGTAGACTAGTAGATTACATGAGGGCTCAATAAATATCCCAATAGTAGCTTTAACACGGAATGCATCGGCCATCATGTATTCATGTCCCAATCAAATCATATAAAATAACTTAAATCATAATATAAATCATGGTGTTTAAAGCACCGTTAATTACACGCTTAGCCAAAAATTTAAAGGCAATAACGTGCCAATGACAGTTGAATTCGTGCATAAAGTTTCATGGAACCAAAAAAGCGAGGAGCCTTTATATATCCAGGCAGGTGACTACTGAAACTGAAACCCAAGACTACCTTTTGGAGAAGCTCAATGATTCGGGTTTAATTTCACCCACCTGGATTACTATCATCTTCCCAGTCTCCATCTCTGTCCATTTGATTGATTCCTTCTCCAGTAGTCTCAACATCTGTAATGAATACACATGACAATTAGTACAGCTTTTCAAGATGAAGCAAATACAAATGGTAGAGTATCAAAGATTGTCTAAATTTGGAGCTTTTAAGGCGTACCAATCGTTTCCTAGACACCTCTTTGGCCCCTCCTTCACCATTCCCCAACTTCACCTTTATGTATGGAATATCTGAACAAAATCAAACATTTCTGTCATAAACCTATTCAATTTGGCTTAACCTTGAAAACAAAAAAAAAAAGGTTAAGAGCTATAAGTTAGAAAATTAGATTAACGATTTCATCAGGTCTTACTTGGAATGCCACAAAGAATGGCCAATTGAGACCTCAGGTGTTGAACAGACTCCTTTGGTTCAAGGTCACAAAAATCAAACAAAACCTCTTCTTCTTCTTCTCTGCAATCAAAATTCAGACAAATGCCGTGAGTGTCATTCTGTCAAGGTCAGAACTAAACAGGCAGAGAAGCAAAAGAAGATATAATTGCAAGACATCCACCTTGTTTCCACAATCTTCTGCAAAGACATCTCATCAAGTTCTCGAGCCTTCTTGCTAAAGAAGTTTCCCTGAGATAAAACTAACAAAGGTTAGGTTCATTATTCTATAGTAGCATTAAGATAAACATTGGACTGAAAAAAATTATATATGTTGTCTATATACATTACCAAATGTACATTGATTAATAAAAAGTCAGAATAAGTTATCTGGTGTAGCCAAAACAAGAGTACAAGTATACAGAGATTACTCTTGATTATGACATTTATGTACCTCTTCCATCAGTCTCTTTGCTCGTGTATGATCCCCCTGGAGAAATGCCTCACCAGCCTATACACAGCATAACAAAGATTTCAAATTGCCTATTAACAAAAACCAGCTATAAGAAAATAACAATGACCAATTTACCATAACACACTACAGCACACAGAAGAGCTAGATAAAAACATGGAAAGTGCAAATAAAGGAATTCAAGGGGTAATAAAGTAAAGAGTTTCCAGGTAGCGCTTACAGCTTTATAGTACTCTTTCATTGTAGCCCAGTGCTCCTTGACACCTTGGCGAAGGACATGGAAGTTATCCTCATCTTCTACTCAAAGAGCACGAAATAAAGGAAGAATGTGAGAGGTATCAAGAAACATAATTTGAGTTCATAAGAGGAAAATAATATTTAAGTCTAACGTACCATAACTAAATCCAATCTTTCTTTGTTAGTTTTTAAAGCTTAATTTAGGGAACATTCATTTTTATGCACAAGGAACCTAATACATATAAGAGTTGCATGATTAAACAAATGTTCAAGATGATTTTCTGGTAAATTGGCCATGAGCAGCAAAAAGATCATGCTGACCATCTTTTGAAGGTTGCAGAGGGGTAACATAAAGAGTTTTATGCGCAGTTGGAGTGTCTTCCAAAGGTTTACTCACGACTCTTCCAAATCTCCCTGGTCTGCTTACTGCCTTACACTGGAGAATAATTTTGGGTTCCTCCTCTGGTCTTTGGGAAGCAGAAAACAATGACTGCAGCAGTTCTTTCTCAAGATCATTCTTACCTTTGTTTTTCTTCTTTGATGATCTAGAATTAACAATGAGTTTTTGCTTAGATATCCTTGAATTTTAGAAAATGAACCAAAATTTTGCATAAAAGGCATTACCTCACAGACTTCTTTTGCTGTGACTTTCCTTGACATGAAAGATCTATCATCTCTTCATAGCTCTGTGAAGGCTGTCCAAGAAAAAAAATGTAAGATAACAGCTTTAAAAAAGAAATCAACAGATGCCATAAGAAAGACAGGAAAACAATCATATTTCATCGAAAGCACTAAATAAGTATACCCACAGAATATCAAGTCATAAAAAAGCATGCAAAACCTCAGATCCTCCGCTAATTGATCTGACCATCAGAAAACATTGAGAAAATCACAAATGAGGATAATCATTCTAAACGGTTAATAGAAAAAACACTTTTGGCATATTATCATAGAAGTCAGATGTCCTGCATGTCAAATCTCCATTAAACCATTTCTGCAGGTATTACTGTGACGAGGTGAAATCTTATGCTGCTATAAATTCTGCAGGATTAGTTACTTCTACTAGAAATATGATACATGATAAGAATCTTGTCTTATGAAAAGGTGATTACAGAAAAGTATCACGACAGTCTACAAAATATAGAAACTACAACTTATGTACAATTTTGATTAACTAAAAGGAGACATTTGTGAGAAAAGCTTCAGAGTCACTTACAACTTCAGGTGCCTTGCTCAAGATGTCATCGCTTTTCCCCAATACAGAAGCTGATTTATCAAAAAGTGCTTCCATGCTCTATTTGGTCACAAATATACAAAAGAATTAGAAAATTTGAGTATGCAATGACATTCTGTCAAGAAAATAGGAGCTAAAGAGCATATCTCTATTTTATTGAACAAAAAAAAACAAAATCATTTTACCCCAAAAAATTATATATATATATATATATATATATTGTCCATGACCTAAATTTTTTTAGGTATGTATCCTACCTTTTCCATATCATATCCACAAGTGCCTGCAGGTGTGCACATTTCCTTGTTAGATATAGCACTAAACATCATCAACAATTGAAATCAAAAGCCATAAATTATGAAAATAAGATAACATACTGAGAACTTCATGGATCACTTCCCTTGGTAGTTGAAAACCTTCTCCCAACATTTCGGACAAAAATTGATCAACATCCCGGTGAGTAGTCTTCGAAGATGTTTTAGTTGAAAACTCAGAGATCATTGACACTTTTCCAGTGACTCCAGCATCATAACCCATTAAAGAAGGGCCTTCTCCCGAATTCAGTGCTTTCCTGTCACCTTCAGTAACACTTAAATTGCATGATTCTGTAGATACTATTGCTAAATTGTCTGTATCATCCTCAGGTTGTTGGGAAGCTGAGAAAGCAGCACTAGCTTGTAGTTCACAGAGAATTTCACCAGCCATGTCTATGTTGTGGTTTGCTTGGAGGTAGGTAGAGGCTATGTACTCAATGGAAAATGCTGAGCCAAATGCTTCAAGCAATTGATCAATCTCTTGAGGATAGTGACAGGACGAACTGCATGAAGCGTCTACTTCCATTTGTCACACGCCCTTAACTGCATTGATGCACAGGTGAGAAATGGACTCAGTTAATGACACACATCAAAATGAAATACATCTTTATGAACAAAAGTATCGTGAATATAAGCAACTTACAAATAGATGTGCAATGCTAATCACACATTTTAGTAGAGCCAAAAAAACGAGTGTTAAAAAAATTCAATATATGCAATGCTAAAGAAAATCAAGGCTAATGACAAGCCAAGGAGAGTAGAAACCCTGCCAGATACACATCATACATATGTATTATATTAGAGTAAACCTTAAAAACCGAAGTATAACAATACATCTCAGACTCATCATGTACAGTTACAAGCAATGCATCTATTGCAAGATGCTGAAAGACGAGTAATAAACTAATAATAGCAAGATGTAAATATACATGGTAGATTTACAGAAGGGTAATAAATTAGTATGAACATATAAATCCGCGTCAACAAGAAATCATTCATCCAATTGCCAAAAACGTTATCCTCTGTACCCAATTTGTGATTTTTAGTGAAGATTGAGGAAGAATGTAGCCAGGTCCATACTCATATATCGGGAAAATAAAAAGATAGAAAGAAATTTCCAATTTTAGAATATGAAAAAGCCCCAAATTCCAACGATTATCACAAACAACGATTATGATTGAAAAAAATATCGTGACCTGAATGCACAAACGCAATGCAGTATGCAAAACTCTACTCGCCGCTCAATGCATTAAAGAGAAAGAACTGACAATTGAAGCAAACCAAACACCGATTTCCTCAAAAATAGGAAGAACAGGAAAATAAAATAGGGATTGTGCAATTCGCCGATAAAGATTAAAGAAAGAAGCATAAAGTAGGGAAATCACCTGCCAATGTGACTGGAGATTATGATTTTGCGGAAGAACGAGGGAGAATTGAATGCGGCAGTTGCCGATTGGCAACAAGAAGAGAGCGAGCGACGGGGGAAGTAGTGGAGGTGGAATGGTGGAGTACGTATCAGAAAGAAGAAAGATTGAAACGCATGAAAAAGCAGAACGAGAATGAAACTTCCATGGTAAGTTGGAAATGGAGAGTGGAGAGACTGAGAAGGGCACAAGGAACTACGCAAGCAATTTCTCTTGCGAATTGAATGTTCAGCGCCGGTGGACCCTATTAGGACCTAACCAAATTCCACATGCTCTTCTATAAATCATGGGATAAAAAATACTCATATGGTGCCTCTGTCCCAAATTATTTGTCCATAAAGAAAAAAAGTACAGTTATGCCAAAAAGGGGATCCATGTGAGCACTTCTCAATCAATAGAAATGTAGTAATTTTTCAAGAGGACCAATAGGATTAAAGCATTCAATACACATGGATGTTTCATAAAGCCAATTTATGGCTTTATAAATACAACACAAACCCACAAAAGCTTACAACAACAAAGAGAACATTCTCTTACAAAACTAGCACATTCTCTTACAAGGAATAAATACAAATCTTTGTTTAAGGAAAAAGAAAGTCAAATCAGAATTTGTTTTTACATCATTGCTTCGGTTTGATGGCCTCAGTTCTGGACCTAAACGAAGATCCACCTCCAGATGTTGAAGTCCCACCAGTACAATCTCAATACAGCTTCAATCTGAACGAGCCAACAGGGGAAATGGAGGAAGATGGGGGACTACACATACCAGAGGCGACACAACAGCAACCAACACCACGTTCACCTCATCGGTCATCAAAGGCAAAGCTCAGCAGCGACAAAAGGTTCCAAATTCTGATGAGACTGCATCAAATTCCAACAAAAAGGGGACATCTTATGAGGGGAGCAATGCAGGGAGTTGCAACAGAATTTAATTTCTCAACAAGAACAACATCAAGAATATGGAACATGGCCAAACAACAAGCTCAAGCAAGTCAAAGGCCTAATGTCAGCATAAAATATCACAAAGGAAGCAGAAAGAGAATTGAGGTAGATATTTATAAAATCATAGCAGTGAACATGGGAGACAGAACTTGCATAAGGGACTTGGCAGCCAAGCTAGAAATGTCAAAGAGCAGCACACATAGATTACTCAAAAAGGGACTCATACGACCACATATAAATGCTCTAGGACTCAAAGATGCAAACAAGCTTACAAGGTTAGAATGGATTATAAGCCTTCTAAATGGAGCCACACCAGAAACAAAGACAAAATATTATCCCATGTTTGACTTTGTCCATATAGATGAGAAATGGTTCAATTTAAGCAAAAAAACTCAGCGTGTATATCTTGCACAAAATGAGAGAGGAAAATACAGAGTAGTTAGTTCAAGCAAGTTCATTCCCAAGGTTATATTCACAACTGCAGTTGCTAGACCTAGGTTTGATGCAAGGGGACAATGCACATTTGATGGCAAGATTGGTATTTTCCCATTTACATACAAGGAGGCAGCAAAGAGGAACTCAAAAAACAAAGTCAAGGGGACTATGGTGACCAAGCTGGTTGAATCTATCAACCAAAAGGTCACAAGGACCATGTTGATAGAACAAATTGTGCCATTAATCAAGGCAAAGTGGCTACAAGATGGTGCAGCTCACATGGTCATTTTCACACAACAAGACAATGCAAAGGCACACATAAGTCAACAAGATGCAGAATGGCAAAAGGTATACAAGCAAGATGGATTCACTTTCATTTTAGTTCAACAGCCTCCAAACAGTTCTAATTTAAATATATTAGACCTAGGGTTTTTAGGAGCATTCAATCTTTGATGCACAAAAAAATGCCTAAGGATATTGATGCAATGTTAGAGGCTGTATTTGAAGCATTCAATGAGCTAGACCCTAAGACTCTAAGTAATGTTTGGATGTCTCTTCAATATCTAATGAATGAAGTTTTAAAAGTCAAAGGTGGGAATGATTATGAAATACCACATGTCAACAAGAAGAGACTAGAAGCTCAAGGAAATCTGCCAACAGAAGTGCAAGCACCAATGTGGGTTGTGCAAGAAGCATGGGAAAGCCAGCCATGACCATGGCTGGCTTCCACTCAAATGTCAATGGTAGTGAGCCATTAAAGAACAAGCATCTCAGTTTTATAAGACATCATCATTGATTCAAGAAAAAAAAATGGAAAAACAACCTCAGAAGTTCCCAAACATCATTGACACAAGTTCAATCAACAAAACCCATGACACCTAGTGGCATGCCAAAGCCATGAACATGGTTGGCTTCCACTACAATGTCAAAGGTAGTGAGCCATCAAAGAACAAGCATCTCATTTATTTAGGTATCATCATTGATTAAAGGAAAAAATTGGGAACAAACACACACAAACACAGAACATGCTTACACACAAACAATCTCAGTTTTAGGAACAAACAAACACAAACAAACAACATGCGTGCACACATCACATAATTTGGGACAGAGGGAGTAGAATTCACATCAAGCAGGGGATAAAGCAAGTAACAATCAAGGAAACTGCAACAATAACAACAAAATTTCAAAAGAAACTAGATAGATTAGGAGACTTAGCTAATGATTCTCTTCGGAATCAGGGGCAAATTCACCATCAAACTCAGCGAAACCATAGCTCTCTTATCTTCGTTATCAGGGACCTCTTCAAATACAGGGAACTCATTTGGGTCGTCCACCTCATCATCTGTCTCGACCTCAATTTTTTAGGGACTATAGGAGTGGAGTCCTTTGCAATCAGGCCCCCACTCACAATTGGGTTCATCAGTGATCGGGGACTTTCATCACCACCAAAGAACGAATCAAGACTCATCTCACCTTAGGGGACTAGCAATCTGCAAGACCCCATAAATCAAAAAGGAGAAAGAATGAGGACAACATGTGCAGAAGCATGTCGAAACTGAGATTCACTGTGGATCAACACACACCAAGAAAAAAACTCACCAGAAGGGGGTAGAAGATGGATCGATCCAAGCAGCCAACAAGCATGCACAAAACTGAGGGAATAGACGAAGCAACATGCGAATATAAACCATGCAAAAGTGAGAAATCGATCAAATAACAAATGAAATGCAAATGTGAGAAATTGATCAAAGCAACAAGCACATAAACCAACCTGACTAACCAGAGGATGTTGATGAAGGATCGATCCATTCAATCACCCAACATGCACCAACAACAGAAGATAGAAGATGGTGAGATCCAGTAAGAAAACTTCCACAAGTGAGATAGAGAGGTATAGAAGTAAAATCGATATAAGCAACAAAAACAATAAAACTCACCAGATGAGGTTGAATATGGGCCGATCGACGAGAAAATGGTGAGAAGGGGTTCGAAACGAGATCAATCAATCAAATAACCAAGCACCAACCAGAGGAGACAAACGCAGACGAGAAAATGGTGAGAAGGTGTTCGAACCAAGATCAATCGATCAAATAACCAAGCACCAACCAGAGGAGACAAACGCAGACGAGAAAATGGTGAGAAGGTGTTCGAACCAAGATCAATCGATCAAATAACCAAGCACCAACCAAAGGAGACAAACGCAGACGAGAAAATGGTGAGAAGGTGTTCGAAACAAGATCAATCGAGCAAATAACCAAGCAAGAAAGCACTCACCAAAGGAGATCGATCCAACCATAAACAATCAACCAACAGGGGAGGGCGAACCAATTTAAGCGATCGAGAGAGTTTTATGTGAGATCGAGAGAGGAGAGAGTGCGATCCGGAGAGTGAGTAATCAAGAGGAGAGGATGAGATCCAGAGAGAGCTAGGATTTATGAGTCAGAGAGAGGAACGAAGAACAAGCGGCACAACAAGTGAAGAGAGCTAGGGTTTATGATCACTTGAAGGGTTTATATATGGGAGGGAGTGGATCAGGCCCAAAACAAATTTGATCCAACAATGGAGATATAGGGTTTATGAGACAAAGAGAGGAACGAAGAAGCAGCAGCGCAACAAGTGAAGAGAGCTAGGATTTTTGATCTCTCAAAGGGCATAAATATGGGAGCTTCATGGATCAGGCCCAAAACCAGTCGAAAAATGGAGCTCTCTTGATCCAACAATGGAGGTCCAAAAATGAGCCCGATAAGTGTGACCCAAAAACCCATCAACATGAATCTCATTTTAATCACAAAATTTTGAAAAATTGGTAATGAAAATCATTTGTAAATTTGTATTTTTTTTGTGTATGAATTGTTTAAACCATGTGAATTTATTGAGATAAAGAGATGGAAAGAGATTATTGCGGAAGAAAGAGTTGGTAATTATAGGTAAAGTAGGTGATTGAGTAGGGGATAAGAGTGTAAAAATGTATAGATAAAAATGGAAAGGTTTGAAAAGTGGACAAATTTTGGGACGGTGTTGGGACCTCTGGTTCTAAACATCGGAACAACGATACCATTCTCTAGTTTTGATAATGACAAACATCATTTGGAAACTAACGTGCTTTGTCCAAGTATTTCGAAGGAACACAGGTCCAGTCAAGAACCCCTATGAACGTCCATAGAACACAGGCATACATGATGAAGAGTTTATCTCAAAGGAACTCTGAAGAAGACAGTTCCCATCACATGGGAACTCACATGTGCAAACAAAACCGTTGAGCGCAAATCGCGGGATCCTGTCTAGGACAGAACGAAGGCTCAGTCTGAGGAACAGACTGACAAGAGTGATCAACGGTTCGATTGATTCTAAAAGTTGACCAAGTTCAAATCAAAGTCACATGTGAAGATTGTACACTTGGAGCGCAAGCAAAGGGCATTTCGGACAAAATGAAAGATGCGAGTGAAGCCCAAATACAACTGAGTATAAAGCCAAATGAATAGTGCTAGGTTAAAGCACTTCTCCAAGAACTCGCATATACTCCCAGAGAAAGAAAGAAAGAATAAAAGAAGTCCCCGGCGGTGAGTGTCTGATCTCGACGACGGCGAAGCTACGTTCCCAGGAGCAAGGGAACTGAGATAGTCAAGGTGTAAGGTTTGGTTTACTTGTTTTAGTTGAGTTGTTCACTTAGGAACTCAGTTGAGAAGATTCATTAGTGTTGCTAGAGTTAGGTAGAACTCGTAGGAATAGAGAAGTTTGAATCTGGCTGTATTGTAACTAAGGAACAATAAATAATACAAGTAAGTCATTCAAAATCCTCCAAGCGGAGGTAGAGGTTTACACACACAACTGGTTGGTTGTCGTGGGGTTCCTCTATAAGGGAACTGTGTTCATTACTGTTTGTTTGCCTGCATTTATTTACTTCCGCTGCCTTGGGAACAGCTTAACCGCTAGTTCCCAAGCTCTTGCTAATCCTTTACGATCCAATAATTGGTATCAGAGCAGGTCGCTCTAGATTTGTGTTAGCATCGCAGGTTTCAAAATGGCTCACGAACTTACTCAAGTTGGACACAACAATAGCAAGCCTCCAAGGCTTATAACTGGGAGATTCGAGAACTAGCAACGCGACATGAAGGATTGGATGCGGAGCCAGGACTTCCAAGCTTGGTGCATCATAGAAAAAGGGAACTTTGAAGTAGATCCAGCCACCAGGGACGACTACTCCAAATGGGGGCCAAACGAGTGGAAATGCATGGAGACCAACTTCAAAGCTATGCAATACCTCAAAAATGCTATGACGATTCAAGACTGTGACAGGGTAGCTAACCTAGACACAGCCAAGGAAGTGTGGGAAGCCATCCAACAGATGCATATTGGGAACTCTGATCTCAGAGAGGATCTCCAAATGAATGCCAGAAGGGAGTTCTTCAACTTCTAGATGGAAATGGGAGAATCTGTTGATAGTTACCAATCGCCCTTCGAGGGCCTATGCACCAAGCTCATGGGACTAGGAATCACGAAGGAGGAAATCACTGATAAGATGAAGGTCCAGCAGTTGTTCAACGGCCTAACTGGCGAATGGGCAAATGAAAGGACGATGTTCAAGGAGAACCCCGAAAACAGAAATCTTATGCTCCACCAAGTTTTTGGAAAACTGGTGGGACATGAGAAAAGGAAGAAAGATGATAAGGAGAAAAAGAGTGCACACCAAGGGGTCGCTCTCAAACTTGAAAAGATGCTCAAGTCAGTCCAAGAGCAACATGAAGAATTTGAAGAAGAAGAGGATGAGGAACTAGTCCTTGTGACAAAGGCCCTTCGATCCTTCTACAAAGGGAAGTTCAAGAGAGGCAATGGGAACTCACAGAAAGGACAGAGTTCCCAACGAAAACCTATTGAGAAGGACCTCTCGGACGTCACATGCTACAAGTGCTACAAAAAGGGACACTTCGCGAAGGAGTGCCCACAGGGAACTGACGACCGAAGGCAAGGGAAGAAGGCCTACATCGCCACCTGGAGTGATGACGAGGACGAAGATCCTGAATCTTGGGCATCCCTGGACATCTGCGCAATGGCCATAGGAGACACCACTAGGGAACAACCCAGTGAGGTAACCACTGAATCTATTCTTGCTTCCTTATCAAATTATGATAAACCTGAACTGCTTTAAATTCTTTCATGTCTTGTTAAGGATAACATAAAACTGCAAAAGAAGTTGGAAAAATCGGAACACACTAACCCTGAATTAGTTGGTCTTGATTCCTGTTCCAACTGTGTGTCCCTAATCGACAAGCTTCAGTCCTATGTATCTCACATCGTAGAGCTTGAGGATGAGATTAAGACCCTAGAAAGTGATAAGAATATCTTTCTACAAAAGCTGGGTGAGAGGGTTGAAAGTACTAAAGCTTCCTGTTCCCAAACCAAATTCGTACCAGCCAAAAACGGGATAGGGTATAAGTCAGAGAGCCCTAAGAAAGGAAAGTCTCCTTTGAGTGAACAAGAGATCAACGAGTGTAGGGCCTTAGAACTCCAGTGCGAGAAACAAAAGAATGCCCACTTAGAAGAGAAAATTCGTGTCTTGGAAAGTGGAGTAAATGGAGAAGTAGATTATTACACTGGGAACACTAGGCATAAGTTGAATGTCCAAATAGCCAAGGGAAACAGGTCTAGGGTGTACAACAAGGAAACTATGGATAGGAACAGGATACAAAGACCTCATCCGAAGTACTACCTAGGAGAATACTACAAGACCTGCTGGTGCTCATGGGCACTACAAGGAAAGCTGTCCCAAGGCTAGAGCCCAAACCCAAAGGAACCACGAGTATTGGAACAGGCAAGACCAAAGGTCCAACAAATCTGCTAGAGTTCCCACTGGTGGGAACAACCATAGGAACTTTACTTATAACAAGTATTCCCGTGACATTAACATTGCTGATTATGTGTCATTTGAGACTGTCTTTCCTTGTAAGGGACCAGGCAAGAGTCATCTTGCCTGGGTCGTCAAAAACTAACTTTTCTTGTAGGTGGCAGTGAGGGGGAACAGCACATGGGTCATTGATAGTGGATGTTCGAACCATATGACTGGGAACAAAGAAAACCTCACCTCACTCCACCCAAAAGGCGAAGGAGGTCATGTGTCCTTTGGCAACAAGAATAAAGGGGAAATCATAGGAACAGGGGAAGTACTACTCAACAAATCAATCAAAATCAGCAACGTCAACTTGGTGAATGACCTGGGATTCAACCTCTTAAGCGTATCTCAGATATGCGATCAAGGGAACAACATTGTCACATTTGATTCAAGAGAGTGCCTGGTTATCAACAAGAAGACTAACAAAATCATTCTGAAAGGAAGAAGGTCCAACAACATCTATGTGGTGGATACAAACTTTGAGCCACCAAGGAAACTGTGTCTAGCAAGTTCCCTTGATGAAATGGAACTCTGGCACAAGAGATTAGGCCATGCAGGGATCAATCAAATTCTAAAGCTCTATCTTCAAGACTTGGTTATTGGTCTCCCACGAATCAACATCGAGGGAGCAAAGATGTGTGAAGCATGTGCTCGTGGCAAGCAAACAAGGAGCTCCTTCAAGCCGAAAAGGGTTGTTAGCACAACAAGACCCTTGGAACTCATCCACATGGATCTTTGTGGTCCCATGGACACCGAAAGCTACGGAGGAAAGAGGTACATGTATGTTTTAATTGATGATTTCTCAAGGTTTACATGGGTTCCTTTCTTGAGATCAAAATCAGATACCTTCAAAGAATTTGAGACTCTAATCAAGAGGATGGAAGTTAGCATGGGAATCAAGCTCAAAGCACTCAGATCTGACCATGGGACTGAGTTCAAAAACTCAGAGTTCCTAAGGTACTGTGACAACAATGGCGTATCCCACAACTTCTCGACTCCTCGCACTCCTCAACAAAATGGCGTGGTGGAAAGGAAAAATAGAACCTTGGAAGACATGGCAAGGACCATGATGCTAGAGAGTGGAGTTCCTCCAAGTTTCTGGGCCGAAGCCATCTCCACAACCACTTACATCCTAAATCGAGCCATGATACGTCCCATGATCAAGAAAACATCATATGAGCTAATCAAGGGAAGGAAGCCCAACATATCTCACCTAAGGATCTTTGGGTGCAGATGCTTCATCCAAAACAACGGCAAAGATAATCTTGGGAAGTTTGACCCTAGAAGTGTTGGGCTACTCCTCCCAAAGCAAGGCGTACAGGGTCTACAACAAGAGGACCAAGAAGATAGAAGAAAGCATTCACATCATCTTCGACGAACAATCTGTAAAGGTGGGAACAGAGGCCCAAGAAAAGGGAACTTTGTTCAAACTAGTCAGACAAGAAGAGGAAGACGATGATGATGAACTAAGAAAAAGAGATGAAGACTATCTGACTGGAAACAACATCCCACAACAAGGGAACAACGAAGGAGATCAAAATTCCACACATCAAAGCTCCTTTGAAGTTCCCTCCTCAACAGAAGAGCCACAAGATGCATCAAACTCTCTCGCTCCCCAAAATGAAGTTGTACCAGAGTCTAGTATTCAGGGGGAACAACGAGGGAATCCTGACGAGAGTCTCAACGAGGAAGTTGAGCACAACTGTTCCCCTGAAGAAGAAGAAGCCCAAGACATAGATGAAGAGACAAGGGAACAGGTTGATGTCTCACACATCCGAACCAGGAACTACCATCAGAAGAAGGATCACCCCATCGACAACATCATAACTCCCTATGATAAAGGCGTACAAACTCGCTCTTCCCTCAACAACTTCTGTGCCTTCAACGCCTTTGTTTTGATGGTGGAACCCAAGAACATCAAGGAAGCTCTAAAGGACCCAGACTGGATTCAAGCCATGCAAGAGGAACTCCACCAGTTCGAGAGGAACAAGGTCTGGAAGCTGGTTCCTAGGCCCAAGAACAAAAATATCATAGGAACACGATGGGTCTTTCGAAACAAGCTCGATGATACTGGGGCTGTAGCAAGGAACAAGGCCCGTCTAGTTGCTCAAGGCTACAGGCAAGAGGAGGGAATCGACTACGATGAGACCTTCGCTCCAGTTGCAAGGATTGAGGCTATTCGTCTTCTCATAGCCTATGCAGCCCACAAAGGATTCAAGTTGTACCAGATGGACGTGAAGACGGCTTTTCTCAATGGGCACCTCAAGGAAGAAGTATATGTAGCTCAACCCCCAGGATTCGAAGATGAGGAGCTACCCAACCACGTCTACTTCTTGGAGAGGGCCCTCTACGGTCTCAAACAAGCTCCCCGAGCATGGTATGACAGGTTCACTCAATTCCTTTTGTCTCATGGATACCTTCGAGGTTCCATAGACAAAACTTTGTTCCTAAAGAAAGAGTCTAAAGATATTTTGATTGTGCAAGTATATGTTGATGACATTGTTTTTGGAGCAACTAATGAAACTCTTGTAGAAAAATTTAAGAACCTCATGAGCAGTGAGTTTGAGATGAGTCTCATAGGGGAACTCACGTTCTTCTTGGGACTCCAAATATCTCAAACTAAGGAGGGAACAAGGATTCATCAGCAAAAATACATCAGAGAAATGCTCATGAAGTATGGGATGGAACACTCCAGGCCTATTGACACTCCCATCTCACCAAATTCAAGGCTCAATGCGGATGAAACAGGTATAAGTGTGGACCAAAGAAATTATCGAGGTATGATTGGGTCCCTTCTCTACTTGACTGCTAGTAGACTTGATATCATGTTCTCCGTATGTCTTTGTGCTCGTTTTCAAACTAACCCTAAGGAATCACACCTGAATGAGGTGAAGAGGATTTTCAGGTATCTCAAAGGGAACGATAACTTGTGCCTTTGGTATCCAAGAAATAGTTCCCTTGAGCTCCTTGCTTATACAGATGCAGATTTCGCTGGGCACCTCGTTGATAGAAAGAGTACATCTGGAATGGCCCAGTTCCTAGGGTCATGCTTAGTCTCCTGGGGATCAAAGAAGCAAAACTCAGTAGCACTCTCCACAGCTGAAGCAGAATATGTGGCTGCTGCATCATGCTGTTCCCAGGTTCTATGGCTTAAGTCTCAACTTCAGGATTACGGTATGTCCTTTGGCCCTGTTCCCATACTCTGTGATAATACAAGTGCCATTAACATTTCCAAAAATCATGTGCATCACTCTCGCACTAAGCATATAGACATTAGGCATCATTTCCTACGTGATAATGTTGAAAATGTGAACATCTCTATGGAACACTATAGAACGGAAGAGCAAATTGCGGACATTCTCACTAAAGCTTTAGACAGACGTCCCTACCAGCGTTTTCGAATGCTTCTAGGGATGACAACTCTAAACTAAACAAGTCCCTGTTTGTCTCTCCCTCAATGCCTGGCTAGTCTAACTAGGAATGCATGATAGGGAACAATAGGATTTATTGCTTTCATTCGCCATATTACTAGTCTAGAGCTTATTTATGTACAGTGGAACTTTATTTCTCTTTGGCCCAAAATGATCAACCAGAGTTCCCTTTAACCCTCTCTACAAGCCACTATGACGGTTGATCATAAAACCAACCCCAAGCCAAGGGCCAGACAAACACTTCTCATGAGCCAAACTCTTTATCCGTTTTATCGAGTTATAATTGTTTGGTTCTTTTGTAAGCTCCCAAGCCCTACAAAGAACTTGAGTGTGAGTTCCCTTAACCACTCCACTCAAATCAACCTTTATAAAAGATCATGGGAACTGGTGTGCACAAGCAAGGGAACACTTATATCTCCGGAAAGATGAAGCGTCACTTGGGAAACGGGAAATTGTGTCAGAATTCGAAGCATTTGTGGCCAAGCATTTGAAATTCTCGAAGTGCCTGCCCTTGGAAGAAAGCGACGCATGTCACAAGCGTGCTATGGAAGTTGAAACGCTCCTCCGCATCTATTGTCCAACGGTTATCGAGGCTACTCTTCTTTCTTCTCTACCCTTGTCTCTCTCTCTCACATCAAAACCCTCATTACCACTTTTGGGCTCTTCTTCATCCTTCACCCTCTGCAACCCATTCTCTCTGAAACCTTCTCTCTTCCCTTTTTCGAGCAAACCTCCAAAAAACCGTTTCTTCCAAAAGTTTTCCCATGGCTCCAACCCACACCCTCGAATAAATTCGAGAGTGGATCCACAAAAATCCCAAAACCCTCTTCATCTCCATGCTAAACGATATCGAGAAAGAGCAAGATCATGTTCTTCGCGACGTCCTAGTCAAAGGACTCTACAACTATGTAAGTCCTTTCCTTCCTCCTCCTCCTCCGGCATCGCAAACCCTAGCGCTGCCGACCTCCACCCTTTCTCAACCTCCTCCCGTCTCCTCCTCCGGAACTGTCATCGTTGACAGCTTCAGCTCCGAATCCCCATCTAAACACGAAAAATCCAAACCCTCAAAATCCAAACACTCCTCACAATCCAAACACACTTCCTCCAAACGCAAACATTCCCAAATCTCTTCTCCTTCTCTGTGCTATGAACCCAAGAAGAAGTCTCTTCTTGCCATGGATGAAGTTCTCCACCTCTCCAAACCTGATTCCTACACCACCAAACCTCCCCTCATTTTTCCCCTTTTATCCGCTTCTGGGAACTCACAATCCCAGAATCAACCTCCACCACCACCTCCTGTTCAAACCTCCAACCCCTACACCCATCTCTAAGACCTCTGGTCCCAGATATTCGACACCCTCTTCTCCCTCTCTTCCCATGATTGAGAGAACACCCAATCCCCCTCCATCTTTACAACAGAAGACTCCTCCACCACCCTCCTCCCCCATTGCCAAGTCTCCCTCTCATAATCCAAAACCCGCCTCTGGGAACTCTAGTCCCAAGGCTCCCATCACCTCTCACTCCGCTCCTCCTTCAACCCCAAAAGTCCCAACACCACCAAACTCTCCACTCCATCAATCTCTCTCACCACCAAAATCCCCTTCAACCGTTAAGCTCCCCTCTCCCTCTTCATCCAGACCTCCAATAAACCTCGACTCCGATGAGGACGAGCTAACCATAGCTTAGGTCATAAGCAAGAAGAGCAAGGAACTACCTCCTCTTGTCATGGGAACTGCCGAAGAAGTGGCCCAACTCGACGCTCTCGAGGCAGAATTAAGAGGCGTCCTCAAAGGGCCTCCCAAAGAGCAAGGGAGCCAGGCCCAGGAAGATGGGAACCCAACACTGTCTGATGGTGCTGGAACGAGTGCTGGTCATCCGGGGGGTGACGACGAAGAAGACAAGGGCCTGTCCTCTTCCGAAGAAGGGACCTTGAGCGAAGATGCTGAGGAACATGGCCAGACCGATGCTGAGAACGAGCCTGTCGCCGAGAAGGAAATCCCAGGACGCCAAATGGTGGTGTCGGAGGGTGCCCCAAAAGAAAGGGACCCTCCACTTATGATCGAAGCGGCTGCATCCCCCCAGCTAAAAAGAAAGGCTACTGCCTTCAGGGGGAACAAGAACAAAAAGGGGAAAGGCACTGCCTCAAAAAGAGTTCCCATCAAGGAGGATCGTAAGCTCATCCCTCCCCTCGTTCTCACTGAAGAGCAACTCCAAGAAACGGGTCTTGGGGAACTCTGGGACCTCATCAAGGCCCAGGGATGGGAACATGTCTGTGAAGCTACTGTAAGCGTCGACCCTGCCCAAGTGCGCCTCTTCTACAACAAATTTATCATAGAGGGCGCCAAGGGAACTCTCTCCCTCCAGGGCGACGACTTTGTCTTCACTGCCTCTACTCTTCGCCACCAACTCCAAGTCCCCATCAAGGGCCTCAACCCTGTTCCTATCAAGAATTGGGGCGAGTTCAATAGCGAGTTCATCTACAACGCCATCTACGAGGGCCGTGTTCCCAGGACTGGAACACCCACTCACAATATCTCCCTCATAGCTAAGCTGGCTCATCAGTTCATCATCACGGTGGTGATCCCACGGCAGGAGAAGCGTCACCAACTCAACATTCAAGACGCCATTCTTCTCTACCACTTCCTCCACAAGATGCCCATTAATCTCCCCTGCATCATCTTCGGGCACATGGAGAAGTGCATGGCCTCGACCTCCCATTCCTTGCCCTATGCCGGTCTGATCAAGAAACTGCTGCTCAAGGAAGGGCTCTACGAAGCCAACAAGGAAGAAGTGACCATTGGAAGGGAACTGGATCTCTTTGTGGTCCAGAAGATGCATCACTCAGAGCAGGATGAGGACCAAGAGGCACTTCCCTCTGGAGAAGGCCTTGAGAATGGGAACCATCAAGTGTTGGTCCACATAGCTGCCACACTTGAATGGATGGCAGGGACCCAAGAGAAAATTATGCATGCTTTGTCCCGATTAAGTGAACTCCTTCTTCCACCAAGCCCATGATCTCCCCTTCCTTCTCCTTATCTTCAATGTTCCCACAAAATGCATTGTACATATTTTTGCTTAAGTAATGAAATGGCTTCTAGTATGATTGTGTGTTCCTACATTTGCCTTATTATGTTTTTCATATGTTTTCGATGATGTCAAAAAGGGGGAAAGACAAAAATGCGAGATGAGTTAAGTTGAAAATCTATCACAGAACATGCTTAGGCTAAGGAGGAACAATTGCATAAAAAGCTAAGTACGAACTCAGTGTTTCACAAGAAGTGGCTCCCTAGAATCTTGCTTAGGAACTCATCTGCATATCATGCTTTGAAATACTTGTTTTTTTTATGGGTTTGTCATCATCAAAAAGGGGGAAATTGTTGGGACGGTGTTGGGACCTCTGGTTCTAAACATCGGAACAACGATACCATTCTCCAGTTTTGATAATGACAAACATCATTTGGAAACTAATGTGCTTTGTCCAAGTATTTCGAAGGAACACAGGTCCAGTCAAGAACCCCTATGAACGTCCATAGAACACAGGCATACACGATGAAGAGTTTCTCTCAAAGGAACTCTGAAGAAGACAGTTCCCATCACATGGGAACTCACATGTGCAAACAGAACCGTTCAGCGCAAATCGCGGGATCTTGTCTAGGACAGAACGAAGGCTCAGTCTGAGGAACAGACTGACAAGAGTGATCAACGGTTCGATTGATTCTAAAAGTTGACCAAGTTCAAATCAAAGTCACATGTGAAGATTGTACACTTGGAGTGCAAGCAAAGGGCATTTCGGACAAAATGAAAGATGCGAGTGAAGCCCAAATACAACTGAGTATAAAGCCAAATGAATAGTGCTAGGTTTAAGCACTTCTCCCAAAACTCACATATACTCCCAGAGAAAGAAAGAAAGAAGAACAGAAGTCCCCGGCGGCGAGTGTCTGATCTCGACGACGGCAAAGCTAAGTTCCCAGGAGCAAGGGAACTGAGATAGTCAAGGTGTAAGGTTTGGTTTGCTTGTTTTAGTTGAGTTGTTCACTTAGGAACTCAGTTGAGAAGATTCATTAGTGTTGCTAGAGTTAGGTAGAACTCGTAGGAACAGAGAAGTTTGAATCTGGCTGTATTGTAACTAAGGAACAATCAATAATACAAGTAAGTCATTCGAAATCCTCCAAGAGGAGGTAGAGGTTTACCCACACAATTGGTTGGTTGTCGTGGGGTTCCTCTATAAGGGAAATGTGTTCATTACTGTTTGTTTGCCTGCATTTATTTACTTCCGCTGCCTTGGGAACAGCTTAACCGCTAGTTCCCAAGCTCTTGCTAACCCTTTACGATGAATGGTGATGTGCATAAGGTTTCTCCTATAGTTACTAGTTTTGATGTACATATTGTTAGTTTTGATGCACATACATAAATACGATTTACTTTTTGTTATTTTGATGCACATACAGTTGATTTTGACACACACACACACACACACACACACACACACACACACACACACACACACACACACACACACACATTATTTTGTACGCACAAGCATTTAGTTAGTGATGCATATATAGTTGGTTTTAATGTACATACATAAATAAGATACATGTTTGATGCACATACATCAATAAGGTATACTTCTAAACTATTTCAATGCACATGAGATTAATTTTCAGCTAGTATTGATGCAAATTTAACCAATTTTGATGTACATACAATTTAATTTTGATGTAAAGTTAGACAGATTACTATTATTCAAAATATAATCTCAGTTTTTATGTATTTATATTTATAAAGGCTTAAAATAAAATGAAACATATACAATTCATAAAGCATCTCTTTTTTTTGGAATTAGATTTTTGTTATAAGTTTGTTGAGGAATTCGTAATTCAAAATTTATATTGAAATAGTTAAGTATAATTTCTTCTTTTTTTTAGAAGCATTTGTTTGAATGTTTTTTTCTAACCTATGAAGAACCTCAAAATGAAAATTATTTATTGAATTTTATTATTTAGAAATAATTTGATTTTTTTATAAGATTTATTAATTTTTTTTGGATTTTAATTTTTATATCTAGTATTCTTAACCTATTTTCTTAGGACATAGAATAGAAAAAAAATTGAAAAATGTTTCTTCGAAGCATTTCAGAGTCAAGGAATCTAAAATAAAATATCATTTGATGTTCCAATCTATGATTATGGCTTCATATACTTGGATAGTTAGAGGATTTTGAAACCAATGGCCTAAACTTTTGTCAAGTAATTGTGCTTTTCTTTGTTGGCCCCAAACTTTGCTTTCAATGGCAAAAGACATGTGAATGGAACATCACAAAGTTGCCTTCACTACTTCGATGATTTTATGAAATAATTCATGTTTGGAAAAACTTTTTCAACGACATATCCTATTTAATCCAAGTTATTTTTTTTCTTTTCATTTCTTTTTTTTCTTATGAAAACTTAGGAGGTTACTTTCAAATACGATTTAAAAGTCAACTTAAAACATCTTTTTTGATGAGGACATGAAGTTCTCGTTGTAAGCTTGTGATAGCATATATTTTAGACTTTTTAGGTCATGCATTTAAAACTTTAGTTTAATATATTTTATGCATTTGTGATGAGAGTCCCTATCACCATGTGTCTCCAACGCCGACGCCTGAGCCACGCGTCGCGAACGCTTTCAAAGGCGACCCTCTCGAGTTTCCGGCTGTTTCCTAGATTGCATGCGCTGAGCATCGCGCCCTTGCACACAACACCATCGGCACACAATCCACGCGCCCTTGCATGCGCCGGTGCCCGAGCCTTGCCTCGCGCCTTTGCAAGCGTCGACGTCTCCTCCTGGCGCGCCCTTGCAAGTGTCGGTTTTCGACCTTGGCGCGCCTTGGCCTTTGCTGGACCAATTCTTCGGGCACTTGAATGGTACTTTGGACCATGAGTTGAGTGTGGATTCCAGCTCGAATGCCAAGCCCAACATTCCCGAAAAAGGAGAGTCTTCACTTGGCCAAGTTTCCAAGACTGACGTCCAAGGTGCCAAGATTCCAAGCCAAGGCACCATGCCCTATCTTGGGCGCATCACACGAGCACGAGCTAGGGCAGTACTAGACCAAAACAAGGAGGAGCTCATGGTTCATAACTTTTCGAAGGCTAACGATGGTGAAGGATGGAGTCTTCTTGTGACTCTTGGTTTGACTAGTGCTATAAGTTGACTTATGTTTTGTCAAGAACTTTTTAGTTGAATTTCTTGAAAACTTAAGGGTGTTTTATGTAATTTGAGAGAAGTGTGGGCTGAGTTGTGGAGGGGCATGCTTTAGGCCTTAAAACCCTCTTTTTTTGCCTTCTTTCTCTTAGACTTGATGATGAACATGCTATCTTTTCCTTTGTTTTCAATCTAAGCTCTTTCTTGCAATTTCTTTGCTTGATTTTGTTGAAGACTTGTTGGTGAGTCATATCCAACTTCATCTTCAATTTAGTTTGCAACTCTCGGTGAGTCATATCCGAGCCTTGCATCCATATCCTTCATGCACCATTCCACCACCATCGGTCCAAGAGAAGGCTTGTTGATTCGTTCCTTCTTAAGGCGATCCCTCAAACCACCATTCCATCCTTTGATCCGGCCATCAAGGTGCTGCGAAAGAAGAAGAAGAGGGTCCCGAGGTCCAAGAAGAAGAAGAACTTCATGTCACGGCCGAGGATGGGGAGTGCTTTGTGGTCCAACGCACACTCTTCATGACGGAGAACACCACCACACCAAGTCAACGAGAAGTTATCTTTCACACTCGATGTAAGATCATGGATAAGGTATGTAGTGTGATTATTGATAGCGGTTCTTGTTGTAAAATTATTAGTCAAAAGGTGATAGGCATCTTTTGGATACATCATCAAGAACGATAAAGGTATTCCGTTATCGTGGAACCATGTACGATGCAGATACCAATCAGTCATTGTGGCAGAGATTTTAGGGCTTAGAGATGACATTCATGATGTTATTCGTCAAGGCATCTTAGACATTGAAATCGAAAAAGATAACCTAAATGCTACAAATGCCAAAGAATATGCAAGATCTCATCCGAAAGAATATCCTAGGGTGACCCTCATGTATATGATAAGGCACTCCTAATTTTTTCCTTTATCTAAAAGAAGGGACAAAAATGATCACCATTTCATAAACAATAAATCTAAACACAGTAGTAGAATTCTGTTGAGAAACCATGGATAAATTTGTTCATAGCAAGGTTGTTTATACGGGTGAAACGGGCACCTTCTTCAGATGTTGTTCTCCACTTTTCTTTTGGGGTTTTTCATTCGTATATTTGGGTAAGATAGATTTTCCGGATGAATCGATCACCTATGGATAATTCCCAGCACTACCCACATGCTACAACGTAACAACATCTATTTCTCTGTTGATTCATTTCCTCATGAACCATTACAATTGCAATGAAAAACTCCCAACTCTATCAAGATTAATCCACAACTTTCTTCCTTACCCTTTGTTACCTCTCTGAAGCGTCTCTGCGTGACGGCATCGAAACCGATCTCGTAACAGCTGCTGAAAGAGAAGAAGGACTCATCCTTGCAGAAGCAGAAGCAATTGGCCTGAGAAGGGGCGTGCCGACTCTGCTAGAGCCTTCATTGGGTGCACCAAATGAGGTATCTTGTTCTTGAAGCTCGATTTCAGATTGAGGAAGGGGCCCACTTTCATGTTCGTGTTCGTCGTGCCCATCGAGCGTCTGTTGATCATCATACTCCTCCAGGGATACAACCGAACACGTCTCCGTTCGTATTGTTGTGGAATCATCGAAGAAGCCCATCCTTCTTTTCCTCCTAGCTGACTTCTTCCACCCGCGAATCGTCTCCCTTATTCTTTGAGGGATCAATGCTGCTTTGTAGTTTGTTCCCATCTGAAAATTACAAGTAAAATTTACGTCCTCAATCGTGACAGTAAAAAATGTATTATAATGCATTATCTTGATAATTCAAATGCACCTAAGTAGTAACTAGTAAGTAGTATTTACTGTGAAACTTGTTACCTGAGTTACTAGTGCATAGAGTGGGAGAGTGCTGTAGCTGCAAAGGAACTGCCCAGAAAACCTTCAAAGTGCATGATACATACATTGTTTATAATTATCAAAGTATATATAATTTGTATTTATCAAATTTTAACAAGTGTAAATTCAAAGATTGATTACAAGTCTACAACTTTCAAGTATAAAAGCTGAAGGTGTACCCTATGATCAGTCTTAGATAGACCAAAAGATGGTTTTTGATAAAGCAAGAGCTATATCCAAATTGCCACTGTAAGAAAACAAGGTAAAAAATTTAGCCATTGATTATTGCACAAGGGAAAACATTACCAATATAGATGAGAAGACTTACCCAGAACCAGAAAAATGAAGCCAGTTCAAAAGAATTCTGGGAATGTGGAGAATATTCAAGTGAGTTTCTCATGGTGGCATATCTAATCATTGAATAGACTAGAATCAACATAAAGTAAACTGTGTATACACTATACACTGACCTGGAACAGGATGAAATGGATCATGGACAATAGTAATTCGGGTTTCTTGAACCAGAAGAGGCTGTCACGCGGCTTTAATTTTGTTTGACCGAAAAATCCAGACATTCCAGTACTCTCCAAGGTTAAAGTTGCAATAACATGTTGCAATTTTGTGCCCACCAAGAGAACTAGCTGCAGATCAATTCATATCACAACTCACAGAATTGCAAGTGTTGGGCAACATATGATGCAAAATAATGATACAAGAAAAAGACAGGACTTACTGCAATAGGTATGATAGCAATCCAGAAATATAAATTTGACCCTGTAAATTAAGTCAGGAAAGTGGAAACACTTAACTCTTCAGTAACAGGTAGCAGAAATATAAATCTTATTAATTAGTAAATCATGGGAGAAATTTTGTTAAAAAAAAATTCCATACCTTTTATATTAAAAAGCATGAATGCGATGACAAATCCCCATAAAGGCCCACTGAGAAACATACAACAGAAGTTGGTCATGGTGTGCAACTGTGCAAGATGACTGCAGTTAAGGCAGTAAAAAATAATCTTACTAAGAACCTCAAGTAGACCATTTTCATATAGATTACAGAATCAGATTTCTTCTAGAAAGAAAGTAAAAAAATCAATCTTACAAAAGACTCAACTAGTCCAATTCAATTAAGATCATAGAAGAAGTTGCAGGATTGGAATTACATAATTAAATGCCCCCAATTGTACGTAGTTACCAATATCATTAACACAGCTGAAAATGTGATGTTATTGTGAATGAAATGATCCTCATTTTCAGAGTCATAAAAGTAATCACGAGCAATGTATGCAGAGGCAAAAATAAGCTTTACCTCACTCCAACAATCCTTTGGAATTCTTCTTCCATTGAGCGAATCATGTAGCTGTGGAAATCATATTTCCGTGTAAGGTGATGATTCTGCCATAAATTAACAAGGAAGAATAGATGGTCATTTTTCTTAGATCTTAAAGCATATAAGCACAAAGGTTGTAATCTTTGTCCAAAATATAGCTTTTGAAATAAGACATCAACAAGTACTTGAATAATGCTTAATGTCATATAAACAAACACATTAGGAAGGATAGTATGATCAACAAAAGAAGAAGAAAACATTTTCACCCTTGTAATATTAGTATTAAAAAAAACTTACTGTGATGAAGCCTTTGCGAAGCGTCAAATAATCTGAACGAACCACTGAATGCCCAAATTGCCGAAAGAAGCATGTCTACAATGCAATAGAATAATCAGTTCTTCACATACAGAATGTATTCATGCAGCACCTATGCAATTTAGCCAAAGCAACCATAAAACCCTCTATTTAATCATGTCACACAGCTTTAAATACTAGCAGCACAACTAGCTCAATAAGGCATTAAAAGCAATGAGCTTCTAAGGAAGCAAGAAGATGCATTAAAATCATGGAGCAAGTTTCCCAAAACAATACATCTCAAATGTGAATGCAATGAAATAAAATAATGATGAAAAGACGAAGTAACCAGGATAAGACACATCCAACTTGTGGTCATAGGATATGACAAAAACTCAAGTTCTGTACATACCACCCATATCATGAACCCATTCTTGCTTGCAGGATTTGAAGATTGAACTTTAACAAAGGTAGATTGCCTTCGGAGTACCAGAACCCTAGTGATCTCTGTCGATAAAGGATACAAATTTTAATCACTTTGTCTTCAAGTAAGGAAGACATACCATTCAAATATCACTGTCATTTGAATGGTGGGTCACAGCAAAGAATGAATAATAACTGATTAGGACATATGAAACAGTTTAGGACTCTTACCTGTTAATACATCATGTCGGTCCACATGAGCCTGATCTTCCCATGCCCTCCAACTGTGAATCTGAGAAACATTACCATAAAATACAATATGAGAAACTAAGAGAACTACATAAATGCAACTTCATTCTTATCATAAATAGTAGATATTGTACGAACCTTCAACATAAGAGTTTTACTACGGAAGTACTACAACTAACCTTGACGATTGCCAGCAACATGGTTAAGCAGCTATAAGAAACATGTGTGACAGCCATGATAAAGATGAATCTATGCAGCTGCTCAAGACCTTCATAAGACACAAATGGCTCGTAACCCTGAAAAAGGAAACTTCAACATTAAATGGAAGTATGCATCCAAATCCCAATTAAGATAGTCTCAGTGAACATAACTCAAAATAAATGCATCATACATATATACATTTAAAAACAAAAAAAAAAAGCAGCATGCCTTTGGACATGTATTGAGGTTCAATGCATTCAGAGCTCTCCTAAAGACAAGAGGTGGAGGAGAAGTCATCAAAAGCTTACGCTCCCCACCCGCATTGTCTTCATTTTGTTCGTCAACATCAGATCTAGTGCAGGGAGCAAATGCGCTGTTAAAAAACTTTGAATCTATACAGATGTTTGATATTGTGCTGGAGGTAGCAGTCAACAGAAGCGAGATGAATCCAAGCAACATCAGCTCTGCAGACCCAATTTCAAATTTGCAGAAGAAACAAAATCAGCAAGTCTATTTTGATGACTATTTTCATCAGCAAAATGTAAGGCGGGATCACCTTCTTTCATTTTCTCCACAGCTTGAAGCAAGGGTCTACGATTCGTTTTCCGCAACCACTGTAATCAAAAGATTATTAGCATAAGATTGCAAGAATCTCAAAACAAGCTCAAAACAAAAGCTGAAATAAAAACTCACATTACTTAGCCGGTTAATGGATCGCTCCACCAGCAATGAAACAACAACAAAGACGGTAAGCACGGATGCAACGGACCAAGTAGGAGTCAAAGCCAAAGATCTATCCTCAGTTTCTCCAGCCATTTATTTGAACAGCTTCTAGATGCTTCTAGTTCCTTCCCATCTTCTGGAATGGAATTTAACAAATTGACCCTCGGCCTCCATTATCAAGTCGCAACTTCTGATACCTGAATCTCAGCATTTTTGGAAAATCGACGCCTCAGAGTAGAAACTAGACACCTCCAAATCGTCGGGATTCAAATTCTACCATGCCATTTCATATCTTCTCCTAATTTCTTTCTATTTATTGCCCTTTTCGTTTGTTTTTTATTTGCCGCCCAAGTTACACAGAGAAACAAGTTGAGTCGGTCGCTCTGAAATTGACAAATTCTCGTGTGGATCAAACGGGCCCAGAACCAGAAGAGATCTCATTTAATAGTTAATACAAGCTTACTTCCCGGAAAGTTGTTTCTGCTTCTTCCCCTTGTTTTCTTTAATACTACTGTATTATTTTCTGACGCTATGAATTTTTAACTGCAAAAGGGAGGGTTGAAAACTCAAGAATTCCAGCGTACAAAACTGCAAAGCGTTTAAAGATTCCATCAGAAAAAAGAGTTTGAAACAGAATATACACGATTCGATCTGGACCTGCTCCATTAATAAAGGGAGGAGCAAAATAAATGTACTACACTACTAGCTAGAGATCATAAATGAAATAATAACTGCAAAGTGTTTTGTCTACCGGGACAAAAGAATATGTTAATGAAATTTTAATGAACAAATTTAGCCCAAAAGCATTTTGGGCCACCCTAATTAGGCCCTTGTTAAGCTTCCCTATTAAATTAGCTATTTGTTAAGTATATAAGGCTTAAATATTTTGTTTTTTTACTTTCTACTCTCTCTCTCGTCTCTTGCGACCGGTAACCCCTCTCTCGGTCTCTCCCATCACTTGCAAAAACCGATTCTCAACTGCAAAAAACGGCTTGAGTTCGTCGATCTTAAGTCGAATTTCGTAGTGCAATGTGTATTTGAAGTTGATTTGAAGTTCGTTTTCGAGATTCTGGTGTTTTTGCGCAACTGGATTTCGTCCAGTGATCGTCCATAAGCCTCTGCTTCAGGTTAGGGTTGTTTGTTTGTGTTATCATTGATTTTTGTTCGATTTTTCTTCGTTTTTGTGTTTGGATTTTGCTGTATGCTTTTGCTTTTTCGGTTTGTTTGTTGATTCGAATATGAGTTGCATGTGATGATAGTATTGACATGGTTTGGTTCGTTTGATGACTTTTTGTTTTCGTGTTTGTTTACTTTCTGTGTTTGAATCCTTGTTTTTTGTTCATCTGTTTGGATGTTTTGAAGTCAAATTCTCGATTTCGAGATTATGCTTGAATAGTGATGACAGATTGTAACTATGCTTATGGCATTACGTTTTTGTGATGACAGATTATAACTATGATTAGAGCATCACCTTCCCCGATTATTTGTGATGATAGTAACATATTCATGCAATATGTTGTGATTATAGTTGTTTGTGATGACAATTGCTTTTTCTTGTGATGATAATTATTTGTGATGACACTTGTTTTATATTGATGATAGTATGTTGATTATAAGTGTGTTTAATTGACATTAGTGATGACAGTTGCTTTTTCTTTTGATGATTTTTTTTATGTTTCTAAGTTGTGATGACACTGTGTAGGGTTTGTGATGACAGTTGTTGCTATTGATGATAGTATATTGATTTATAATTGTGTTTTATTTAAATTACTGATGACAGTTGCTTTTCCCTGTGATGATAGTTGTTTGTGATGACACTTGTTTTATATTGATGATAGTATATTGATTATAAGTGTGTTTTATTGACATTAGTGATGACACTTGTTTAGTGATGACAGTTGCCTTTCTTATGTTTTATTGACATTAGTGATGACAGGTGCTTTTTCTTTTGTGATGATAGTTGTTTGTGATGACAATGTATCTTTTTTATGTTTCTAAGTTGTGAGGACACTTGTTTTATATTGATGATAACATATTGATTATAAGTGTGTTTTATTGACATTAGTGATGACAAAGACATTTTTTTACTTTTTTTATGTTAGGGGTTATGATGACAGTTGCCTTTTCTTATGTTTTATATGTTGTGATGACAGTGTTGCTAATGATGGTAATATATTGTTTCTAATTGTGTTACAGTGACATATTAGTGATGACAAAGTGTTTACTTGAGAGTTGAAACATGTGGTATTTTTTGCTTTATCATGATAGTTGTTTGTGATGACATTGTCTCTTTCTTTTGATTTCCAGGATAAAGAATGGAACCTAAGCAATTGCAATATATGGTACCTGTATCAAAACGATATAATGGAAGAGCAAACCAGTATCACACTTCAGATGTTTTCCACCTCATCAAGTGTCATCTTACATCTGATGAGTTTAGTAGGTTAGGTCAGAGGTGCTTTGGTTCAGTGTTAAAGTTAGGTGATACTATACCACTTCGTTACAAAGTTATGCATTCTGCCATCATGTGTGAGTTAAAAACTTCATATAAGCATGAGATGTGGTTTAGAATAGGGGGTAATGTGTGTCGTTATTCTTTGATGGACTTCGTTGCTGTCACTGACTTGAATTGTGAGAATTTAGTTGATGTTGATATCCCGAAAGTTGACCCCGTAGATGTCGTAGGTGTTGATAAGTGTGATTTGGATCATTTACGGTCTGTTTTTATAAAAGAAAAAGACCGATCTAGGAAGTTTAAACTTGCACACCTGTTGATCCTTGAGGCTGTTTTGCTTCCTAAACGGGATAAGGTTCCTATAGATCCAATTCATATTGCTCTTTCAAGTGATTTGGAGAAATTTTATGCTTATCCTTGGGGTAGATTGTCCTATAATGCTTTGCTCGATAGCTTATTGCATGTGAATCGTACCCCACGTGACCCGGAGATGATGAAAAAGCCAAACTATATACCTGGCTTCAATGTGTTTGGATATCCTTTTGGATTCATGGTAAAGTGTTGATAAATTTTTTGATTTTTTTTTATGTTAATTGCATCTGCAATGGTTTTTTATTGTTTCTTTTTTGTGTGTTGTTATAGTTTTGGATTGTGGAGACTTTTCCAGCTTTTCGATCCATTTGTCATCTTGCTGAGAGAGGAGGTAAAAAAGAAGTTCCTTATATGCTGCGTTGGCGTAGCACTTCATCGCAACTTGTTGCTTGGAAAGCAATTTGTGATGTTGGGGACAAGAAACTGGTATGTTTAATTTTTTATTTATTTTGATGACAGTTGAATTTGATGACAGCTGTAACTTGTAGAGTTTATTTGATGACAGTTGAATTTGTTTTATTTTGATGACAGAAATGTTTGTATCCGTCGTATTCAGAATATGCTGCATTCATCACATGTGACTATTCCGATGAGGTTGTTGACCCTGTGTACAATGATCTTGTGAAACGGATTATACTGAAGCAAAAAGTGATTGAAGGTGAAGGATCTGAGTCTGATACGGAGGATGAACTTGCTGATTTTATTATTGCTCCACGAGATGCAGTTATTGAAAAAGCCAGTGTTGGTGGTAAGAGGAAGATTGGATGTACAGACGCAAAGGCTAAAGGTGCAAAGGCTAAAGGGGTAGGGAAAAAGGAATCTGAAGAGAAACCGAAAGAGCGTTTTGAAATTGTGAAGAGGGAAGGTAGGAGATTACAACTTCCTAGAGTGGCTAAAACTAAGGTTGATGAGAGTATGCATAAGATTCCGAGGATTGGAAAGGATCACAAGAGCCCGAAGGATTCAAAGGGTTCAAAGGATTCGGGTGTGAGTGGTCGGAAGAGTCGTGTCAACAATGTGCCTGAGATTATTAAAAAATGCAAGAGGCCAAAGTTGAAGAAAGATTCTAATGAAGTTGTAGAGAAGGACGTTCTAGAGAAAAAGGATGTGGTTGACAATGAAACTGATTTTGAAGTTGCTAGGATTTTGTCAATGGCTAAGGAGAAGGCGAAATTTGATGAAGTTGATGAGGATCCAGTTTCTTCCAAGGGAAAGGAGAAGGCAGAAGAGTACAATAAAATGGAAGAGCCAGCTTGGGTTAAGTCTTTGAGGGAAAGTATGTGTTCCCTGCAAGATGATATGATTAGAATGATGAAAACTCTTCACAGTCAAGTGCAGCGTGTTGAGATGCAAGTTGTGAAAGTTAACAACAGGGTTGATAGAATTGAAAAGAAACTGAAATCTAAAGACCAAGATTCTGTTTCTGATGATAACAGTGATGAGATTCGCATTGTAAGTGTGGAACCAGTGAGAGAAAGTGATTGCAAAGGCATTGAGTCTTTGAGGTTGTCTCCTGATGATGAAATTTCTGTTAAAGATGGAGGTGAAGGTATGAATTTGCAGTTGGTGAAGTATGTTCCACTAGATATAATTCTAAGTCAAGAGCAAGGCAAGAGCAAGGGCACTGAGTTGGTTGAGCTTGTGATGACAAAGATGACAAATGAGTTGGTTCATGACAAAGATGTTAATGATGATGAACCAGTGAAGGATCAAGTTGGTGGTGATGACAGGGAAGTTAATCATGAAGAACCAGTTGTGGATGAAGGAATATCAAGGCAAGAGCAAGGCAACTGAGTTGGTTGAGCCTGTGAAAGATGGTAAAGAGCATGGTGGTGATGACAAAGAAGTTAATGAGGATGAACCAGTGAAGGATCAAGTTGGCTGCGATGACATGGAAGTTAATCATGAAGAACCAGTTGTGGATAAAGCAAGGGTTGATGATAGAGAAGATGTTGATGAACCTGTCAAAGATCAAGCGGAGGTTGATGACAGAATTGATGACCCAGGTGAGTTAGGTTCAAGCTTTTTTTCTGTCTCCTCGGATGAGTTAGGTTTTGACATGCGTGGACTTTTACAAGATGTAATGGATAATTGTTCTCAACTTACTGAGCATGGTCATTTGTTTGGTTCTTTGTTTCAAGCTTCAAAAGAAGGTGCAACCTCTGAGATTGATGAAATTTTTCATAATCCAACGGTTCAATCTGATGATGATGCAAAGGAAACAGTTGAACTTAGGAGGTCTACCAGATTTTTGAAGCCAGGTGCTTCAACCACAACTCCATATACTGTTGAGAAGGATAAGAAGTTAAAGAAAAAGAGGGTTGCTGCATTGCCTAAGGCTCCAAAGCATTCTTTTTATGAAGATGATGTTCGTAAACTATTTACGATTGGTATAATAATGGGTATGTTATTTATTAGTTATGTTATCTGTTTTTTTTGTGATGATAGTAATGTTCTGACAGTTTTGTGATGATAGTATTGCGATGATAGTGTGTTTATAATGTTATGATGACAGTAATGTTATGATGACAGGGTTTTTTTGTGTTGATTGCATTGTGATGACAGTTATGTGATGATGGTGATGTTGACTGCATGTTTATAATGCTCTGATGACAGTCTGTTTTTTTTTTGTTAGTGAAAAAAATACTACTGTGGCTGGATCTGATCAAATGTTGGACAAGAAATTTTTTAGACTGCTGAAGACTAGAGGTCTTTGGTTAGGAGATGAGGTAAGTATATGATCAAGTGATATTTTGTTTGTTGTCAAATTAATTATGTGACATTTCATGTCTTTTTGTAGCATTTCTGCGAGGCTTTGTATTATTTGAGGAAAATTATACATGATCATGCTGATGACTTCAAGAATGTGGTTATTATGGATTGGATTTGGTACAAGTTATTCACGCCTTTTGAAGTGGAGCGTTATATCGTTCGAAATGATAAAGTGTCAAGCGATGTGTTCGATTATTTTACTGGTTGGAAGCCTCGTCTATTTGGGAAATCATGGGTTCGTGGTGAGGTGACAAAGGTTTATACACCAGTTCACCTTTCAAAAGAGAGGCGTGAACATTGGGTTGTATTGGAGATTAACTTGCATCGTCGCCACATGACTATATTTGACTGTTTTCGGGATTTGTATACGATGGAGGAGCTTTCCAGTTATATACAGCCTTTTACCAAGCTTCTTCCGTTTCTAATGAAGAAAAGTGGGAGGTTTGATCATCTCGAGGGCTTGGATGCTGATTTCACTTGGTCTAGAGACGCTTTGGTTTGTCAAGATTATTCTGGGTAGGTTGCCTTGTGTTATTTTTATTCAGTTATCTTGTGTAATTATGTATATTTTTTTGATTAATTCAGTCATTTTGTTTTAATTTTCAGTGGTAATTGTGGTGTCTATTGCATCAAGTATATTGAAGCTCTTGCATTGGGACTTAGCTTGGATGGTCTTGATGATGCGCACATGCTGGCTATTAGAGAGAAGATGGTCATAGATTTTTTTAACTTCAATTGGGTGGTTGATCAAAAATTGGATCTGGTTGTTGGAGATGGATATAGACGTATTGTTAGTGGAATGTAATCTGTGATGATAGGTGATGACAGTGTTAGGTCTAGTGGTTGATGACAATGTTTTAACTTTTGTTTATGTGTTTGGTGACAATGTAGGAGATGGATATAAATACTTGTAGAACCTTTTATTGTGATAACAGTAATTGTTCTTGCAAAATTTATGTCTTTTTTGATATTCAACTGTGATGACAGTAATTGTGATGACAGTAGATCTTACGAGATACTGTATACTAATATTAAACTGGGAAACAATTCGATGACAGATAAAGAAAGAGAAATCCCATGAAATGCAACATACAACCGTCAAAACGGCAACTAGAAGATTCATGGTATAATCATATTAAAAGAGAAAAATATTGAATAAGAAACCCTTCATTGTTGTATTGTTGGTTTGATTGCTCTGATCTCAGAATCTTCATTAAGGCCAAGCTGCAAAGAAAGCATTATCATGATGTCATGTATATGTTCTGATGACAAGAAATTGGATTTTCATGAACACTTACAGAAATATAGGTGTCTCCTTCAATCCGTGATGTGATATCGGTTTCGCTTAAGAAGAATTTCATAAATCCTGGTGGTACCCCGTTCATAATGCTATAACGGTTCACCAATATCGACAATGGTGTGTGTGCTCTTATTCTTATTGGTGTTCTCTCATTAGTCTATGCATGGAATAGAAAATTTGTTAGTTTTCATGAAATATACGGTGTACAAAATGAATTATATGGACTGATTGCTACCGCAACGTTCACCATTGTGAAGGTGACGAATGGATTGACGTAGGTTCTTCTGGTTATGGCATTCCTTCTTGACATGGTTGAATTGAAATGTGTTTTCTGATGTTGTTGAGAACTTTTTTTTTATTTTCTGGAATGAGAGTGTTTTGTGATGATAGAAGTATACTTTTTATATGAGAATTTTAAAATAGCAAATTAAAAGCAAATCTTTTTGAATGAATGACCTTTTTTACAATGTATTTATGGTTTAGATCTATTCATTGGTCTTATTTAAAGCTATTTTTGATGATATGCTTTGAAAATAGAAAATTGCTTTTTTTTATGATAGGCTGTTTGATACTGTCATCAGAATAGGGGGTAAAGGTTCATGTGCACCAATGCATGCATGGATGTGTAATAAATGAATGTTATCTGAAAGAATATGAGAGAATTCAAACATATTCAATTCAATATATGCATTTTCTTATTTGATTTTGTTTTAAAATTGTAAAGACAATAGTGATGACAGTAATAAAAACAGTTGAATAGTACTGGATATTGATGACAACAGTTTTATGATGACAGTAACAGAAATATTGTATAACGATGACAACAATCCGAATGTAGTGATGACAACAGAAGGAAATGAAGGAAATTCTATTCTATAATATTTGTTGTGTTGCTTGATTTAGCTAAAACCTTATCCTTCTTAGCATTCTTGCTTCTCTTTGTATTGAATTCGCCTTTGGAAGGGATCCTTTTTCTTTTAGGTCTCCCAGTCATCCTTCTCACATTTGGTGGATGACATATTGTGCTTTTAACTTCTACAGGCACATCCCAATCTGTTTTTGGAGGAAGTGGGTAGATTGAATCTTCGTATGTTGAGGACCAAGCTTCAAATTGGTAGTACTCACTGATAAAGCTTCTTAGTGGGTATTGCATTTGCTGAATTGCAGCAAGGGCATGAACACAAGGGATTTTTTCTAAGTCAAACATCCGGCAACTGCATGTTTTTTGAGCTAGATTGACCACACCGGAGAAGTCTCCACTGAAGACTTCAAACTGAGAATTATTTAGGACTTTAACGCCATATCTCTTTGATTTCTTGCATCTTAGCTCAAGAATCTTATGTATTTTTGGTGGCAGTTGGTTGGTGTTCTCTTGGATTGTTTGCTTACGCTCTGCAAACCATCTTGACAACAAATCTCTGATGAATTCCAAGAGAGCAACAATAGGGAAAGATCTGTTGGTTTGCATCTTGTGCTGAAGCAGTAATTAAAACTCCCAAATATTTGTTGTGGAGATGCGTTCCATCTACTTGAATGACCTGCATTTGATTATGAAGATAGATGAGAAATCAAAATTGATGACAGTTGGTCATGAATATAAGTGATGACAGCTTATCATAGTGATGACAGTACCTTTCTCAATTGATTGAAACCTCTAATTGATGCTCCGATTGATACGAAGACATACTTGAATCTGCCTTGGTTTTCAACTTCGAGGCATGTGTACGTGCCTTGGTTTGTTCTTTTGATCATGTGACAATATGATGGGAGCATCTCATAGTTTTCTTCCGGTGATCCTCTTATCAGCACTTGTGCCCATTGTTGTGCCTTCCAAGCTTTCCAGTAGCTAATATTTTGCAAGTAATCATTTCTCATGTCATTCATGATCATACTTGGGTCTGGTCCCTTGTTAACACCATCAAACCTGTGATGACAACGATGTATTTTCAGGAGGTGACAGAGATGACAGCGATGACAGTGATTACAAAATAGAAACATACCTTATTTTTATTTTCTGTGCAATAATTTGATATGGTGGTTGCATATGCCTTGAACATCTCACTTCGAATGGGCATGTATGGTTTTCATTGAATTTCTTCACCTCAAAATAACTCAAGCCCTTCAGTTTTGATGCCACCAATTGCCATTCACATTCTTTATGTACACATTTCAGCGAGTAGTAATCTTTCCTTGATCTGTGCACTTTGAAACCATAGCTCTCCTTTATTGCTTGGTTATATATTGCAGTCTTTAGATCTTCTTTTGTTACAAACAGTTGCCCTACTTGAACAAACTGATTATCTGGTGGATGATCAACTTCTTCATCATCATCATCAGATATCATTTCTAGTGGTTGGTAGCTGTTGTTTATACTTGATGACAGTTGCATATTCTCAGTTGCAAGCTCTTTTCCCTTCGATGACAGTTGCATATTCTCAGTTGCAAGCTCTTTTCTTTTCCTTCTTCCATTTATTGTAACATAGATATGCAAACCCCAAGCAACTTGAGGTGTATTGCTAATCTGGTAGAATGATTTGAGATCTTCATATGTCTCAATTGTGAAAGGACTTGTCACCTTTTTTGTTGGATGTAGGTGTGATAGGTTGATTTCTGCTGGTTGTGAGTTCATTGCAAACCTTGCCACAATCTTATTCTTTAGATCGTCTAGTGTTACATCCTCCTCCAACAGAAATGCTTTCGAATTTACATCATCACCAATATAAAGACATTCACCATTGTTTGTCTTCCATCCTCCACCAACATAGACAGTTAGAACCTTGATATCCATTTGTTGTCATCATTTGTAATCAACAAACGCCAATTAGAGACATCAACTAACATCTATCATCAAAAAATATATCATCAAAGAACATGAACAATGTCATCAACTAACATCATCATCTAAACATGAAATATGTCATCAAATAACATGAACACTGTCATCATGAACGACTGTCATCACTAACATCTATCATCAAAATAATGTCATGATGAACCACTGTCATCACTAACATCTATCATCAGAAATTTGACATCATCTAACATCGACAATGGCATGAACTAACATGAACATTGTCATCACAAAGACTGTTATCAACTAAACTTCACCACTGTTATCACAAACACTGTCATCAAATTGACTGTAATTATGAACAGTGTCATCAAATTGGAGATTTTTCAAAAAAAAATCGTTTTATTGAATTGTCATCCCATAAACATGATGATGACAGTTTTTCCATGGCAGATCTAACATCAAAATTGAAACTTTGTTACGTATGTAGATTATATCTCGTGAAATATGATGACAGTGTCTGGGAAACTTGCCTCGTTGTAGATGACGAAAAACGATTGCTAGCGATTGCCTTGTAGGTAAAACGATTGCTAGCGACGAAAAACGACTAGTAATCGGTCGTGAATCGTGATGACACCTGGAATGAATTCGACGAGCTTTCAATGGAGAAATTTGCGCGAAACTTTTGATGACAGGAATCGAACGCGAAAACGAAGGCCAATGCGTTCGTGATGACAACTGGAATGGAATCGACTGATTTCAATCGCGAAAGCGATGACAATAGGATCGCGAAAGCTATGAGAAGCTAGCGTGAGGAAGGAAGAGATCGAGTTTCGCGGAATATGGGTGCGCGCGAGCCGTTTTGCTATTTACCTAATTTTCCCAACTCTCCTAATATCCACCTAATTAGCCTCCTAATTTTTGCTATATACTTAATTCGTCCAATTTTAATTTGTAATTTTTTATTTTCAAATATGCTGGCGTTTAGATTTTTTTTCAGTTTTATGATTTTTATTTTTATAATTGATACTACTCCAGTATTTTAATCTATTTAAAAGAAATAAATTGAATTTAGGGATCGTGATCAAGACAGAAGAAAAGCGGGACAGAAAGAATTTTGTGGGATAGAAATCTGTAAACGGTTTCATTAAACTGGAAAGATACAATACAAAAGTTATTTACAACAAGCCTAGTTTAGGACTTCTAATATGCAACGTTAGACATTACAACTTGCCTTATACACCATAATACAATGAATACAACACTCTCAAAACTCCCCCTTCAAGTTGGAATCTCTACCAATCCCAACTTGATGCTAAGAAAGAGGTGTTGTGTTTGTCCTAGTACCTTTGTCATAATATCAACCAGTTGCAATTTAGTTGGAATATAAGCAGTCTTCAACAAACCTGATTGCACCTTTTCTCTTGTAAAATGGAGATCTATCTCCAAGTGCTTTGTTCTTTCATGATAATAAGGATTAGCAACAATTTGTTGTGCATCCTTATTATCACATAACAAAGTCATGGGAAGAGGCATTTCCAATCTCAATTCTTCATTATAAAACTGGCCCATACCAATTCTAAAGTTGTTGATGCCATGCTACGATACTCTGCTTCTGTAGAGCTCCTTGAAACCGTGGTTTTTTTTCCAAGAGATAAGAGAATGCCCCATAAAAATGCAATAACCTGTAAGGGATCTTCTTGTCATAAAACACGAACCCCAATTAGCATAACTGAATCATGTGATCTTCAAATCTGTTTGCACTGATACCCTTTGTTCATAGTACCCTTTAAGTACTTCAAAATATGCATGATTGCCTTCATGCGTGGTTCTCTTGGACTGGATACAAACTGAGATACATGTCATAGTACCCTTTAAGTACTTCAAAATATGCATGATTGCCTTCATGCGTGGTTCTCTTGGACTGGATACAAACTGAGATACATGTTGCACTGCATAGATAAGACTTGGCCTTGTTAGAGCTAAGTACAAAAGTCCTCCCACTAGCCTTCTATACTATTCAGGACCCTCTAGCAAAACACCAACATATTGCCTTAGTTGTAAACCAATAGGCAAAGAAAACTCAGCTTCCTTACAATCAACCATATGAGCATCAACCAATATATCTCTAATGTACTTTTGCTGGCTAATATAAGCTCGTGAAGACGACCTGAAGATTTCCATTCCTAAGAAATATCTGGCTCTTCCTAAGTCTTTGATAGTAAATTTCTGATCCAAGGCTGTCTTAACCCTTATCATTTCAACCATATCACTTCTTGTGAGCAATATGTCATCAACATACACCAATAAGGCAGTAAAAGAGTTCCCTTGAGTTCTCAATCACAAACAAAGAGTAGTAATTTATTGATTGTTCATAACCCAAAGTCTTTAAAAACTAACACAACTCATGATTCCATTGCCTTGAGGCCTATTGTAACCCACATTTACAATTTGCATACTTGTCCCTTTTGAGCTTTTTCATAACCCTCCGGTGGTCTCATGTATATGTCTTCCTCAAGAAAGTCATGTAAAAATGCATTATTTACATTCAACTGATGGATTGGCCATTCCTTAGCCATAGCTAGTGCTATAACAATGCATATTGTAGGCAATTTTATCATTGTGCTAAATGTGTGTTTATAATTTTTTCCTAGTTTTTGGTCATAACCCTTCACAACTCCATTTTGTTGTGGAGTATAAGCCATGGTCTTTTGATGAATGATATCATATTCTGGAAATAATAGTCTACAAGCACCATTTACTAATTCAGTTTCGTTGTCAGATGTCACCTTCTTAGGAACAAATCCAAATTGATTCTTTGCCATTAGAATAAAATCTTTGACAATTTCAAGATCTTCATCTTTTGCATGAAGCAAATATATATCCATGTGGCTCGACTTTTGTCATCTAGTATAGTGAAAAAATATTGATCACCATTTATAGTTGGAACACTATAAGGTCCCCAAAGATTCGTATGTAGCAAATCAAAGACATTTGATGATCTATTCCCACAACTTGAAAAAGGAAGTCCATGAAATTTTTCCAATTGACAAGTGACTTTTTCTTAAGGAGAGGAGTGATGCTCTCTGAATGAGAGTGTCTATTAGGTTTAGAAAGTAAGCGAGTATTTATATGTAGAAATAATTAATGACATAATATATTAATAATTTTATAAAATATAAATCACATATATATAATATATATGCGGGTCGGGCCATTCGGGCCAATTCTAATATCCAAGCCCGTTCTTTAGGCGGGTTGACTCGGGCGGGCTAGAGCGGACTTGTACAGTTGTACAGGTCTAGTATCACATAATGTGTCACAATCTAAATTAAAACTACAAAATGGTACATGACTCAATTTAGAGAAAGATATATGTCCAAGCATATTGTGTAACAATCTTATGTCATTCTCTATTGAGAAAGAACAACTATTTTTATTGCAACTAGCATTCTTGTGCTTTTCCACTTGAATCTTGTATAAACCTCCATTTTGCTTTGCAATAAGCCACCACTGATTTACTCATATGTTCTTAAAATACACAATGACTTGTCAAATAGTGCCACCAATTCCCTTTGAGCAACCAACTTACAAACTGAGACAAATTAAACCTAAAAGCTGGCACATGAAGCACTCTTTGCAACACAAAACTAGGAAGCAACTCAACTTTACCAAACTGTTTAATTGTCATAACTGAACCATCCGACAGTCTCACTTAAATAAGCACAAGCAAAAGTTTGCACATCATGTAAGCAATCAATATTTGATGTCATATGGTCAGTAGCTAAAGATCCACACGTACAAGATGGTATTCTATTCATACAAGCAATTTTATTCCAGCATTTCTTCAATTTCGTGTAATAAGTAGTCACAGACATGCTACCTTGTGTTATTTTCATCAACTCTTGTTTCAATTGAAAAATAACAGGTGTAGTACTTTGATGATACCTCTCTTTGATCTCGTTCTACATCTCTTGTGCAGACTCAATGTAGATAAACGAACTTGATAACTCCGCCATCATTGAATTAAAAAACCAAAGCACCACCATACAATTGCCCCTACTCCATCGCACGAGATTTGGAGAATCATCATCAGGACGTAGTAAGGTTCCATCAACGGAACCTAAATTTAGCTTCGCTTCGAGCGCCAAACGAATTTGCTTGCTCCAAGTTATGTAATTTTTGCCATCAAACAACGTCGTAGTCAGAGAAGTTCCTGGAGCATCCGAATTCGCAAGAATTAAAGGATCTCCTTGCAGATTCCCACCGAATTGTGCAATCTGGTTGTTCACTTGCACACGTTCTTCTCTTGTCATCTTTCTTCGATCCCAGAAAAACCGCAACTACAGAAATTGAGATAGCACGACTTCTTCTTCGCGATTTGACAAGGAAAAACGAGCTCTCAATCTCTCAATTAGACCAGAGCTCCGATACCATATTGAATCTAGGGATTGTGATCGAGAGATAAGAGAAGCGGAAAAGAGAGAATTTTGTGGGATAGAAATTTGTGAACTGTTTCATTAAACTGGAAAGATATAATACAACAACTATTTATAGTAAGCCTGGTTTAGGACTTCTAACATGTCACGTCAGACATTACAACTTGACTTATACACCACAATACATTGAATACAATAGTCAATAAAATACCAAGTACCATAGTAGATTATATATGTATGTGTATATATATATATATATATATTAATGGAGTTCTATATTATTGAACTCCATTAATTAATCGGTTTTTTAATGATGTGTGTTTTTAGGGCAAATTATAGTACTCTACTCCATTCGTTTTTCAAAAGTTGTCCTTTTAACCCATTTATCATTTTTTATAAAACATGTTCTGTTACCATTTTTTCCAATTATACCCTTAAAAAAGTGAGGTCACTTTTTTTTATTACCCATTTAATAAGGGTATATTATGTATAAACAATGTTTTATTTTTACGTCACTTTTTTCATTTAATAAGGGTATATTACGTATAAACAATGTTTCTTGATAATCGTGTAATGGGCTAAAAGGAAAGCTTTTGAGAAACGGAGGGAGTATTATTTACCTCCATATCACATCTATCTATATACTAAAGCAGTCACTTTTCTGACACATGTCGGCCTCACATTTATTTCGCTTATGTGTCGCCTCCATATTCAATTCGCCTAAGTGGCGCCACATCATCAACACTCTTAAAAAATTAAATACTAATTTTGAAAAAAGATATTTATAAGTATTTTGTTTTATTTTTATATAGATTTGTTACAAATTAATAACTAAATCTTAGATTCATTCTTATCTCATTCTACTTTTTGATTAATTATACATTTTATTGATTAATTATATATTCAAATCTCAAATTATAATGAAAAAAATTATATAAGTTAGAATCAAACTTTTATTTGATATTATATAGATATGTTTTAAATTTAAATATATGTGTACAAATTTAAAAATTGCTAAACTAATTCATTCTCTTTTAGTAAAGGAAAAAAATATTAGATCATACATTAAAATAATGCGTATATTTTATTCATATTGACATAAAAAATAATCAAATTACTTTATTTTTAAACTAAATGATTTATATTTGACTAAATATGTACACGGTAAGATATTTATGCTAGTTATTGAGTAAAAAAAACATTTGCTCTTTTTTTTTATGGAACATTTACTCTTTTTAGATGTAGGGGGTCTTAGAAGAAATTAATAATGAAATTAAGTTCCTGCTGGCATGAACCGCTCAAAGCCTCGAATCATGTATTGGGTCTAAATTTATCTTGTTAAGTTTGAGGGTGGCGCTATTATCAATTGCATTATTAAACAAGGGCAACTGACTTGGTACATGTGATGGAAAATCTTAAATTTTGTCTTGAGCTAAGCTATGAGTCACATGCTAGCATGCTACCAACTGCCCACTTGTATTATGTACACGTTTGTTCCAATTATAGTCCCAAAGTAATTTTTTATACCATTAAGCAACTCAAGTGAATGTGAAGAATTGTCTTTTGAGAGACTCATGGACGTAATCAAAATGAAACTTTGATAAACCAGTGGCAACTAAAAAAAGATTATTTCCATGATTTACGTATTGATGGATTTGACCCAATTCTCCCGGATGCAAAATGCATGTGTTTTCACAACCATGTGAACACATAAGAACAATCCTTGATCGACACATGTGTGCACTCAATGTTGGAAGCAGGAACGTTATTCTATTAAAAGTACTACGTATTCAATTAACCTTTATAAATATAATTTTAAAAAAATATATGCAAAAATCATTCTGAGAAATTGAAGAAAACGTAATTAATTAGTTATTTTATTATGTTTACAGGCGTTGACCAATTAATTACGTACGTACTAACGTATTGGATGATATCAGCGTGCCATGCTAATTGCTAATCGCATGATCGATAGAGTTGAGCACATATCTAAAAACGCCACAAACCCAGCCCCCTTATCATACGCACACAAAAACAAAGTCAATTACAAGTCGTGCGATCTTAATTACACTATATTACTACTAATTTTTACTGCCAGAAGTAACGAGTGTCACCAAAATTAATCATAGGATACGTCTAGTCCAAAGTCCAACACAATACTAACGGTTTATTTGTATCATGGCCCAAAAGTACAGGTGGCACAAAATCAATTGATATGATTGAAAAGGACACTATATAAACCAGCAACTAATTGATCATCTTGAGTTGTCCCTTGTCACCATATCACCTTTCGTGTTTGGCAGTTGGTGCCTCTATAGTCTATTATACACATGTTATGTTAGGGCACGTAATAATTCATGACATCAAAAACCGGTATTTTATTTTATAAAAAAATAAGGAATATATGTTCTAAATAGAAATTTTATTGAGTTTGTATATTTAAAAAAATAAAATAACTTTGGAGTTTGTTTTTTTATTACTCCATATATTTAGAAATATACATATGATTTGCCTTAAATATCATCAATTTTATTAAGATCTTTCACCTTCTGGTATATATTTACGTAATTATTTTTAATTAATAAGGATAATATTGGAAAAAATGTGGTAAAATATTTCAAATGACAAATACTGTTGAATACAAAAATCGGGCTAGAACAACCAGTATTTTTGAACGGTGAAAGTAAGAGACACTTAGGTCATTCATTATAATGAAACAAAAATGAAATTCACGATCTAAAATTAATAAATATGATTAGCTACCAATTAAGCTAGTGAGCATTTAACTTGATGTTTATTGTTGAACATGCTCTATCTAACTAACATAAAATTGTTGATCCGTATGTATAGCCCAGACTAGCTGCCAGGCCCGCCATGCAAGACGTGCAATTGGGCCATTATTTATGGGCCTTCCTGGTCAGACCATCATACATTGGGCCGATAAAATCCTAATGGGCCCAATAGAAGAAGAGGCCCAACGTGATCAAGCAGGATTAACAACGCCGCAAGATTTCCGAATCTCACCCTGGGTCCCGGTCAACACATCAATCATCCCCATCTTGACCATGGAGGCACGAAACCTGTCCTGCCACAACTTGTTATCCTTGACCATCTCCAGCACCATCTTCTTGGTCTCCGGATCAAACATGAGCGCCTGATCGCTCATGAGCGCGGCCCTCTGGTCCACGACGTTCGTGTAAAACTTGTTGGACAGCTCATTGTTCAGGGGCGGCGGCGACGGGTTCAACGACACGGTCGCCTCCTCGTCGGTCTTGCTGGGGCACAGCATCTTCAGGTGATCTGCGTACATGGAATCCACCCCGAGATCCGTGGAGTTCCAGACCAGCTGGGTGGGGTCGCCTTTGTCGCTCTTGACTTGAATCAGGAGGACTGCGCAGTGTAACCGCCCTATTGAGTGGGCCCCGAGGAGGGTTACCATGTCGAGCGTGTTCAGCCCTTTCTTTTGGAAGACTTCGGTCAACTGGGGCACGTCACGCGTGAACGGGACGGGGAGGTTTCCGTGGGCGTCGGTGGCGAGGGACACGGTGCCGTCGCGCCGGCCCCCGGGGACGTCGTAGTGGGGGAATTTGGCCAGGACGGAGGCGTCACGCGCCGCGAAGGCCACGATGTCCGCGCAGGACACGGTGTTGGGGCATTCGGCTTCCAGCCGGGCTTTCGCGGCTTCGATTGTTTGGAAGCCGCGTAAGCCGAGGTTGCCTTTCGAGGTCATCTCTGTAGCCTCGCCGTTCGCCGTCTTGTTTAAAAGCACGGACCCGTCGCATCCCTATATATATTACAAAAACAACCCCCAAATTAAATTATAAGAATTATATTGAATACTTACAAATATTGTTAGGATATGTTCATTCCTACATCTGAAAGTTGGAAGTAAATTGAACTAATATATAACTCAGCGGATAGTCTTCTTATTACCAATTGATTTTATAATGAAACTCCGTTGGCTTAATATATATGATCCCTACAAAAGAAAAGAAAGGCAAATTAAATACGCACTCGGACGAAACAATCGTGGAAATGGAGGCGGACGAAGCCAGCAGGAAGGCTAGGATTTTGAGCTACAGCTTGCTTGATAACGTCCTGGACGATGGTCTCAGCCTTAGGGCAGGTTTTTTCGTAAAAGCCTATGCGAAGGGCGCCGTCGCTCGGGGGCTTCGTGGGAGCTGCTGGGTCCGGAAGCGAGACGCCGGCGACCACAAAACTACAGAGGACTAATGCGATGGTTGCAATTCTCGGATCCAGCTCCATGGATGCGGTGGAGGTGTAGAAATCGACAATTTTGGGGTCGAATTGAGTTCGTGTACGATGTTGTGACAGCTTTGACGTGCCTAATTATATGTCGTATGGATCTAAATTTGGAAATGGTTGCGCCAATATTTAAGAACATAAAGATGTGGGCTATCACCACGTGTTATTGCAATCACGTGTTTCAGTCCAATTTCGTTTTCCCCGCAAATTCCACCGGTCAGTGTTTTTTTGAGGAAAAAATATGAATGACACTTGTTGTAATTTAGTTAAACAAAAAAAAAAAACTTTTACCAAAAAAAATTTAAACAAAAAACTACGGTGAACCTCTGAATTCAACATAATTAAAATTACTTTAAAACTAATATTAAAAAAATGAATTCACACTTCCCTTAAAAAAAAGAATTCACAAGTATATAAAAAAGATATTACAATGTGTATTATGTGCAAGGGCGAGGGTTCAATAACGACTCGAGAAGATGTTGCGTGAGGGTATAAAAAGGGCTTGAGAGGTGTTGGAAGGGTTTCTTGACAACAAATAAATTTATAAGTCAAGACCCCGCTGTGTATAGCGAAGTCAGGATCGTTCCACGGGAAGTACGGTTGTTTGTCTATCAACTACTAAAAATAAGAAAAACAAGCAAAACAGGCAAAGTCACCTACGACCAACCTCGTTAACGACCTTGTCAAGGTCGTTAACGAACCTAGAAAATCTACGAACACACACTAACGAACTAAACACAGGTTCGGTACCGAAGCAGGTTAACTCAATAACGAATATTACGAAAGCAAACTCAAATAAGAATAAAAGATCTAGGACAAGGGTTACCACAACATAGTCATGTATATAAACTCATAAGAAGATAAAGATCATGTCTTTAAAAGATAGATTCATCAACTTTCGTCGATTAGCAAGCAAATCAATCAATTCCAATAAATCAATTCACTCAATCACTTGTTTAGGATCCAAAGCTCGAAACTTTCGTAATCGAACAATATCAACCTTCAAGTTAACAACTTTCTCTTTCGATAAAATTGAGAACTTAATTTACTTCGACTATCGCCTAAGCATAAACTCAACAAGCAATCTAAAGTAGATAAAAGGCATTCAAAACATCATCTCATTCGACAAACATGCATAACTATGTCGGGTTTCAACCCCGACCCTAGATAAGAAAACTACTCACTACTCATAATAACCAAACAAATAACTTTGATAAAAGAAAACATTGAAAATAAAACAAACTTACTTGAAATTGATAAGAGAAATATCGTCTTACAATCTTCAGAAGAATTCGAAAATACAGAACAAAAACCCGAGCAAATCCGACTAACAACCCTAGCTCTTCTCTCGAACGAACCAGTCTCGTAAATCCTCTCTACTCGACTGTCCTAAAATAAATCCGATTCTTCTCTAAAAAAATTCCTTCAACTCTTCTCCCAAACTAAAGAGGGAACAAGTGTATTTATAGAGAAACTAAACTATCTTAAAAAGATAAAAACTTACTCTACTAAAGATAACAAGATAAAAGATATAAGATATAACAACCCTAAAATCAGTTAAAACCCTACCGACACGGTACCATCGTTAACGACCTCCGCACAGGGTCGGTAGAAATCACAAACTCCACTCGAAAATTATATCTCTAAGCCTCGTTAACGACCTTTACAGGATCGTTAACGAGCCTGAGTTTTGGCTTTTCTTCGATTTTCTTGACTTAAACTTGAACTTCACTTCACTCTTCCTATGCAATCCTCCTCTTTAACTTCAATTCTTCCATCCTCTACCACAACACTCCAGTTCAGCTCAAAAAGCGCTCTTTCTGCTCAAAACCTACAAAAAGACACAAAACAGAGTAGCTTCCATACTTTTCACAAAATATGCAAACTTATCCAAAAACACACAAAACTAACTCTAAAAACTACTAAAACTAAACCAAACAAACTAAAAAACATACTAAAAACTAGACTAAAAACACGAACATCAAGAGGGGGCCGTGAAAGGTGTAGTGAACTACATTGAAATTCTTTTTTTTATTTGGTAAGTTTTTTTTAGGGTAGCCCAAGTACTACTTGGACTAGCCTAGAGCATCCGTAAACGGGTGAGAACTGGTTTACTAACCAATTCTAAGAAAGAAGGGCAAACCGCCGCCCTGGATGCTCGAACCCGAGACCTCTTGCACATTGGCAAGAGGCTCAACTGTTGAGCTATGTGCACATGCACATTGATTCTTAATTGATCTAACTGCCTATGAAAAATTGCAAATGCACCTCATGGATTTCATTACAATATATTTATATGGATCACTTGATATAGACATTTACATGAGAGTCCCAAAAGGACTCAAGTTGTCTAAGACCAATAGTCGTGGACCTTGAGAAATGTTTTCCATGAAAATGAGAAGGTTGTTGCATGGATTAAAACAATTTGGGCAAATGTGGTATAACCGCCTCAGTATATACCTTATAAAAGAGGGATACAAGAACGACACCATTTGTCCATGTGTTTTCATCAAACGATCTGAAAAGGGATTTTCTATTATCGTAGTTTATGTTGACGATTTAAACATCGTCGGAACTTCAAATGAATTCCAAGTTACTGTGAAGTATTTGATGAAAGAATTCGAGATGAAAGATCTTGGACAAAAATAGATCTGTCTTAGCTTACAAATTGAGCACTTAAGAGATGTAGTCTTTATCCATCAATCTAATTACATTGAGAAAATTCTTAAAAGATTTTACATGGACAAAGCACACCCTTTGAGTTCTCCCATGGAAGTTCGATCTCTCGATGTGGAAAATGATCAAATTTGTTCCCAAGAAGAAGACGAAGAGGTTCTTGGTCTTAAGGTGTCATATTTAAGTGCAATTGATGTTTTAATGTACTTAACTAACAATACAAGGCCAAATATTACTCTTGAAGTAAATTTTTTGTCCATGTACAAACACCGCACCTAGAAGGAGGTATTGGAATAAATCAAACATATATTTTGCTATCTCCGAGGCACGCATGATCTTGGGTTGTATTATTGTAACTAAAGGGATGCGACTTTAATTGGATATGCAGATGCATGATATTTGTCTGACCCGCTCAAGGACAAATCACAAAATGGTTATCTGTTCACAAATAGAGGCACTGCCATCTCTTGGAGATCAACAAAACAAACTATGATTGCCACATCATCAAATCAAGCATACCTGATTGCTTTATATGAGGTAGGAAGAGAATGTCTGTCCCTTCAAGCAATTATTCAATTCATCCAATAAGAAATTGGATAAGGACCATCACTAGTGAACTGTAACAATGATGGGATAAGGCCGATGAAGTGATGATAGAAAAAACATGATTGGTAGCTTGTTGGGCCTTTTCAACCCAAATTTAAAATAATTTGAAGAAAATATGGGCCTAAAAGGCTCATATTGAAGGAAATTGTTATTTTAAACGAAAATGGCAGTTTGGCTTGTTCGAATTTGAGATAAAAAAAACTTTTGAAGCAAAATATACTTTAAACTGTCTTGAAAATGTAAAATACAACTACAATTTATCTATTTCAAGGTAACAACAATAACAACAATTACCCAGTTGAACTCCCCTTACGGGAAATCTGGGGAGTCAAGATAGGCCCCCCTGGCGTAACGCAGAGGAGGAGCGCCCAACAGACCCGGAAGACTACATAGCATAGGGAGCAAATAAGAGACCCAAAGGCAACTACAAGGATGAGACAAAACAAAAGCGAAAAACGAGACAAGAAACAAGGACAAGAAACATAAAACTGAAACATATCACCATAGCCTTGAGGCTTCCTTGGGCTGGTCTGTTCGGGTGCCTAGCTGTCCACCACTCGAATCTTCTCCCTCCAACTATCCCTGCATATCGCCAGATCTACCAAAATCCCCAACTGTCCGACATCTTGCCTGATACTATTATTCCAACATTTCTTCGGTCGTCCCCTCCCTCTACGTACTTCTCCAAAATCCAAGATCTCACACCTACGAACTGGCTCCTCAGGGCCCCGTCGCTAGACATGGCCAAACCAACGTAGTCTAGATTCTCTCAGCTTATCTCCTATACTGGCCACTCCCATCGTATTTCTGATCACTTCATTTTTTATTTTGTCTAGAATTGTGTTTCCGCCCATCCACCTCAACATTCTCATCTCAGCTACCAACAACCTCTGTTCATGTGCCTTCGTTGTGGGCCAACACTCTGCCCCATAGAGGATGGCTGGTCTGATCACTGTCTTGTAGAACTTTCCTTTCAACTTTAGCGGTACCTTCTTGTCACATAGAACCCCCGATGTTGCCCTCCACTTCTGCCAGCCCCTCTGGATCTGATGCATGATGTCTTCTTCTATGCATCCATCGCTCTACAACATCGACCCTAAATACCTAAAACTCTCCTTCCTTGTTACGACTTTCCCACCCAACATCGCTTCCTCACTAGACTCTGCATCTTGCCCGAACCTGAACTTTACATATTTTGTCTTGGATCTGATTAGTCTGAAACCCTTGGATTCCAGCTTTTCCCTCCAAGTTTCAAGCCTGTTGCTGACTCCGGCTCTGGTCTCGTCCACTAAAACAATATTGTCTGCGAACAACATGCACCACAGGATCTCCCCATGAATCTCCCTTGTTAGAACGTCCATCACCAGCGTGAAAAGGAAGGGGCTTAAGTCCGAACCCTGATGTAGACTTGTATCTACCTTAAAAAACTATGTATCTCCACCCAAGGTGCTCACACTCATCATCGAGCCCTCGTACATGTCTCTGACTACTTTGATAAACGTGCCAGACACTTATTTAGCAGCCAACCAATCCCAAATCAGCTCTCTCGATACTCTGTCATACGCTTTCTCCAAATCGATAAAAACCATGTGTAGATTCTTCTTCCTCTCTCTATATGCCTCTGTTAGCCTCCTCAATAGGTGTATAGCCTCCATAGATGATCTCCTAGGCATAAAACCGAACTGGTTCTCTGACGCTCTAACTAGCCTCCTCAGCCTCATCTCTATAGCCTTCTCCCATAACTTCATTGTGTGGCTAAGCAGTTTGATACCCCTGTAATTGTTGCATTGCTGCACATCTCCCTTGTTCTTGTATACCGGGATCAACTTACTAAGCCTCCACTCATTCAGCATCCTGGGCTTCCTGAAAATGACATTGAAAAGCGTTGCTAACCACGCTAGACCTCTCACTCCCAAGCACATCCAAACCTCCACTGGGATTTCATCCGGCCCTACTGCTCTCCTGTTACTCATATGGAGGACCACTCCTTCTAATTCCTCCCTGGAGAAACATCTGTAAAAGTACAAGGGGTGCTCTCGACTTTCCCGGCCCGTCTGGTCTTGACGTCTCTCCACCCTCTCAGAACCCTCATTCAGAAGACCACTGAAGTACCTCTCCCAACGCTGTCTGATCTGTAGTTCCTCCACTAGCACCCGTCCGTCCTCATCTTTAATACATTTTAGTATTTTACCCTGTCTATGTCTCTGCTCTTTATTTCCCTTGCTTTTGCTAACCTGTACAAGACTCTTTCCCCACCCTTTTTCGTCCAAATCCTTGTATAAGCCCTCAAACGCTTTCTCTTTAGCGGCCGCTACTTCTCTCTTGGCTACTTTCTTTGCTGCCATAAGTTCTGCTAGCCTCGCCTCCCTTTCTGGTTCTACACTCCGTAGCCAAGCTTTATAGACTAGTTGTTTTGCCCTAACCTTCTCTTGAACCTCGTCATTCCACCAAGCAACCACCCTTTGTTGCAAGAAAAGCCTCTCGCCATACCCAACACGCCGCACGCCGCTCTGCGAATGCACTCCTCCATCTTGGCCCACATCTCATTGGCGTCGCTCCTCTCTTGCCAAGCTCCTTTTGCGTCAACTTCTTCAAAGATCCTTTCTCGTAGAACCTGTATGTTCGATTCTGAGAGGCGCCACCACCTAATTCTTGGTTGAGGTTCCGTGTTTGCCTTTTTCTTTTTGCACAGTCCCTTCCAATTCAAGATTAGCAGCCTGTGTTGCGTCGACAAGTCGTCGAAGGGAATGACTTTGCAATTTTTGCACCTCCCCCTGTCTTCCCTTCTAGCCACAAAGAAGTCGATTTGTGTCTTTCCTAGTGGACTCTGGAAGGTAACCAACTGCTCATCACTCTTCCTAAACCAAGAGTTTATTACTAAACAGTCAAAGGCCGCTGCGAAATCCAACAGAGCTCGACCTCCATCATTTCGGTTGCCAATCCCCCATCCTCCATGTATTTCCTCGAACCCAAATTTGTCCTTCCCGATGTGCCCGTTGAAGTCCCCTCCTATCACCAACTGCTCTATTGACGGAACACTACTCATAAGACTATCTAAGTCCTCCCAGAAACGTCTCTTTTCTTCTAAACTCAAACCCTCATGCGGCGCATAAGCACTGACGACATTTAGGATTTTCTCCACTAAGACGATCTTCAGCATCATCAGACGATCACTTGTCCTTTCCACCTGTACAACCTGATCTCTCAGTGTTCTGTCCACCAAGATTCCAACCCCATTTTTGGCGTTTGAAGCTCCTGAGTACCATAATTTCCAACCGTCAATAACTCGAGCTTTCTTTCCCTTCCACTTTGTCTCCTGAATACAAGGCACATGAACTCTGTAGTGGTGAAGCGCCCTAGTTAGTTCTATAGATTTCCCAGTCAACGTGCCCATATTCCAAGAACCTATCCTCAAACTAGTAGATGGTCTATGTTGAACAATTCAGCTACCACTTTGCTCAACTCTGCTCGTCGGCTCAACCATCTCAAACAGACCAGACAGAAAGACCTGCATAACACACCACCTACAAGAAACGCAACCTGCAAAAACACAACCTGCAAAACCAACCAAAACGTACACAGGCCAACAACAACAACACAAGCCGAGCGGGAGCAAACCCGAGAAGTAGACTAAGATAGAGAAAACCGAAACAAACAACGCGGCGTAACCAGCACCAACTAAAGAGAGTACCACCAACCTTGCAAAAGTAAAAGGACCGAAAGAAAGAAGCAAAACAAAAAACCATCCAACACGCTAAGGCAAGAGTCAATAAAACACAAAGAAGAGATCTAAAGAGGGAATAGAAAAGCAAGTAAAAGGATGGAATCACCAGTGGGCGCCACGTTCGTGCCGGTGGCTGGAGATGAAGACCCGGGAAGGTCTGGGGGGCGACACCTTGGACGCCCGAGAACCGTCGGCGGCACGAGTCTTGCGGGTCTGTGGAAGCCCGAGATCTTGACCCAGGGGAGGTATCGAGCGGCACCCTGGCCTGGAATCCGGAAGATGGCCGATGGCTCTAAGCTACACCGGCAGCTGGAACTCCGAGTTGATGGAAACCGGCCACTTGCAGAGGGTATTGAACTTGCATTTCTATATTTAAAAGAATATAAGCTTTGCTAAAATCTTAAAATTCTCTAAGGTAATGAATTAAAATTAAATATGGGTAAAAAATGATATTATCAATTCATGAAATCCTTTAAAATGTGCAAAAATATATTTGGGGACAAAGCCCAAACTAGTGGTGGGTTCGGTTCCGGAACCGGCGGTTTCGGTTCCTCTGGACTCCGGAACCGAGAATCCCTAGTTCCTCGGTTTCGGTTCGGTTTTCCCAGTTCGTGGTCTGGTTCAGATTCGGTTCGGTTCCATCAAATTTAAAAAAAGTCGTTTCGCTGCACAAACGATTGACCGCGATCGCGGTTTGTGGTTCTAACGATCTTTCCCCTATTCTGCTCGGTTTGGAAAGAGAAGGGCTTGAACTTGATATTAAGTTGCCTACGTACATATCTTCTCGGGGTCATAGAGGAATCAAAGCTCACGTAATTCTCTTACCTTCGATACGCAACCCCGCTTGGCCACTTACCTAAGGTTAAGGTGGATGTCGCGCTTGTTCTTTAAATGATCCGTCATGGTTCCATAACCTACACCCGACAACCATTTGTACTTCGTGCAACAATAGTTGTACTTGACCTCACATTGGCCTCGTTCATCCAATACATTGTCTTTGGTGAAGTGATTTGTGAAAATTTTGAATTTCATCCCTCGACTTTGGTTTTCCATATTTGAAAATGATTATGAAAGAAAGTATTCGAGAGAAATAAAAGAGTATGAGTCTATGAGATTTGTGTAAATGAAATTGAAGATGAGATATGATATTTATATGGATAAATGGATAAGAATTAGGATTGAAATAGCGGTTGAAAGCATGTGACCGTTAGGAATATAGCCGTTGGAAAGGCACCGCGATCGCAGTTATGGAAACCCGTGATCGCTACACAAACCGCGATCTCGGTCGGTTTGTTCTGCCCGCGATCACGGTATGTGGACCGCGGTCACATTTTGTTAGCTCCATCGCAACCGCGGTTTCTATAACCCGCGATTGCGGTTCATAGAATGCGATCACGGTTCCACATGGTTCTATATGAGAACGGGAGGAACCGACGGTACTCCAATCCTCCCAGGGAGGAATCAAGACCAAGACCGGGGGTATACCAGTTCCGCCGGTTCGTTCCGGTTCCGCAACCGAACCCTCCCCTAGCCCAAACCACACACAGGAATTGGCCACCGAATCGGTGATTCCGACCTGGTTCGGTTCTCCGGTTCCGTGGAATCTAACCCTCTAGCCAAACCACACACAAGCCCCGGAAAAATGACACAAATTTTTTAAAATATTAAATTTATTGATCTTAGAATGAATTAAATTTTGTTACATGCACGAATTGCTATATTTTTTTAGTCGAAAATGACACGAATTACTATAGTTGATGAAAAGGCGAGCGAATCTATGAATGAAGAAAATACAAAGAAACAACATGTCAAAAGCCAAGTGAAGTAATGAACGGACACCTCCGTCTGGATCGTCCAGAATGCTCCACCGAACTCGATTCCTTTTCCTCCTTCCCTCGTCTTCTTCCTCTTTAAAATATCGTAATCTTCTCCTCTCTTTTTTATCAATTCCAACTTCGATCGCGTGCTCGACAGGTATCAGCTATGGCGGACCGGTTTTTCCCCAACGAAATGCCCGAGTTTATCCCCGAAGCCGCACTTGATGAACCGCCACCTGAAAGCGGAGACGCTCTCACGAGGCTTCTCCATCTTCCTTTCCGATCTCTCTCTCAACAGCTTCTGAACTCTGCTACCGAAATCAAGGACACTGTAAGTTTGTTTTCTAAATTGAACTTACTCTCGCTTTGTTCTCCGATTGATTTTCTCCGGAGATGATTGATTTGTTTGTTGGAATCGATTTGGTGAGCGAAGGTGGTGAGAGAAACATGGAATCGTAGTGGTAGGAGGAATTTGCAAGACTACACGCTCTACACGGGTGCCCTAGGCACTGCCGTTTTGGTGTTTAAAGCCTGCCAAGTCTCTCAGAATCCCAGTGAACTCGCTTTGTGCTCTGATATTGTTAGGGCTTGCGATTCTGCTTCTCGAGGCTCCAAGTAAACTCCTCTTAATTCTTTCCTAGTATGACTACTAAGAGAGAAATATAAGCTAGCTTACCTAAGGTTTTTGGCTTTGTGATCATGGAGACATGTGACTTTCATATGTGGACGGGCCGGTGTGTGCGCTCTTGGAGCTGTTATTGCTAAACATGCCGGTGATAATAATCTCCACCAATACTACTTGACACAATTCCAAGAGGTTTGGTTTTTGATTTCACGGTCATTTCTTAAGTCTTTGGTTTGTTGCTCTGCGTGGTTTTACAGTTTGTGGTATTGCAGATTAGGCTTCCGAATGATATACCAAACGAGTTACTTTATGGAAGAGCGGGTTATTTGTGGTCATGCTCTTACTTAAACAAGCATATTGGAAATGGCACCATATCCTCAACCATCATGGTAATGCTTCATCTTTGTCTTGCTGTGTTTTTTTTATTATCAATATGTATGTAGTTTCTTGAACAAAAAGAAATTGTGCAGAGAGCTGTTGTCACAGATCTCATCAAGGCTGGTAGGACAATGGGGAAAGGAAGGTGCCCGCTAATGTATGAATGGCATGGGAAAAGATACTGGGGAGCTGCCCATGGTCTTGCTGGGATAATGCATGTTTTGATGGACATGGAGCTGACTAGAGATGAGCAGGAGGATGTGAAAAATACGTTGCGCTATATGATCAAGAACCGATTTCCAAGTGGGAATTACCCTTCAAGTGAAGGAAGCGAATCTGATCGCCTAGTTCATTGGTGTCATGGTGCTCCCGGTGTTGCTCTTACCCTTGCAAAAGCAGCACAGGTAAATTAGACACTCTCGGTTGGTTTTTAATGACAGAAACATTCATGTAAAAGCTTTTGTTCAATTTTGCCAGGTTTTTGGAGAACAGGAATTTCTGCAAGCTGCTATGGATGCTGCAGACGTGGTATGGAACCGGGGACTGCTTAAACGAGTTGGAATCTGTCATGGAATCAGTGGGAACACCTATACCTTCCTCTCACTGTACAGGATTACTGGCAATGCACAGTACTTGTATAGAGCTAAAGCGTTTGCCAGCTTTCTCCATGACAGAGCTGAGAGGCTTATTTCTGAAGGGTTTATGCATGGAGGTGATCGCCCTTTCTCCATGTTTGAAGGTATTGCAGGAATGGCGTATCTCTTCCTTGACTTGAATGATCTTTCTGAGGCCAGGTTTCCTGCATATGAACTGTAAGTCTGTAACTTTTGACACGTTGGAATCAGGAAAGTTAATCTTGCATACTCTTCAATGTCGTTTCTGACTTTGTACTTATAGAGGCTCTTTTTGTTCTAAAGAAATAAGGTGGACACGTTGTAGTTGTATATGTAATATAATAATCCATGACCATGGTTACTTCTTCACATATTGTATATATTTTGGATGTTTGATGGTTCACAATCACCAGAAACAAGACTTGTTCTTGACTATGATAGTCAAGCATGGTATTGCATTTTTTGTAAGGTTAGTTTATAGCCCGCATCTGGATTTCCTTGCGATTTGAAGTTTTAACAGAAATTTGGAGTGGTTGACTGTGATCAAATTTCTCTTGTATAAGCATATTGTTCTTCAAACCTGAAGCTTTAAGAAATTGAAAGTTGATGAAGAGATCAGTCACGTGTGACGATGCAAAAGGGGGAAGAGTTGTTATTTCTGTCAAATTGCAATGCTGAAGCAATCTATTATTACAAGGAAAACTCCCTTCAAAGACAACACAAACACTCAAAAGTCTCAAACTGATCTACTCTTACTGAACCCGGAGGATCCTTGTCTGCATCCCTCTTCTCCCAGGAAGACCCATCTCAAGCCAAACCAACCAACTTCTCACTGATCTCCCACACCTTGCGAGCCTTCTCTGGATCACTGGCTTCCTGTGACATCTGGTTCTCAAACGATGCTGCAGCCTTGTTCCAGCTCCAGTATACACCCGACTTTGTCAAGCTTGGGTCACTTACAACCTAAACAAATATATTCACATCACAAACCCAGCAATAACACAATGACAATGCTTTTATCCCACATTATACTTGTCTAACTTTTATTTACCTGTGCAAGTCTCTTTCCAGCTTCATCTTCGGAGACAAATCCCTTGGTAATGAACTTCTGGAATGGAGGGAAAAGAAACCTGAACAAGGGGATGTGCTCTCTGAACAAGCCTGTTGTAGCAATGCATCCAGGGTAAAGGGAAGCAAACGTAATCCCGGTTTCTTCATGGTACCTCCTGTGAAACTCTTGCATTGTAAGCATGTTACATACTTTGCTATCCTTGTATGCTTTGGCACCATCAAAATCTGCACCATCAATCATGGCTGAGCTGTTCAAGCCACTCAATCCTCCTGCTAACCCTCTCATGTCTCCTAGATTCGCCTTTGGAGGAACATTCCCTGCCAACGTGTTCGTGTTGCCTGAAGAAACAAAATTCAAGGTAAGAAATTGCATTTTTAACAAAATTTAATTAAAAATTCTATAAGATTTTGTCCAGGAATTATACCAGTAATGGACCCCACAATGATGAGTCGTTTTGATGGGTAATCAGATTCCTTCAATTCATCAAGCATTAGCCGGGAAAGCAAGAAGTGTCCAAGATGATTAGTCCCAACACTAAGCTCAAACCCTTCAGCTGTGTAAGTAGGCTCCCTGGCAGTTGGTTGGTAAACAGCAGCATTGCATACTAAAACGTCAAGAGGACGTCCAGATTGCTTGAAAGTGTTTACAAACTGCCTGACGCTGTCAAGCGAAGCGAGGTCTAGGTGCATTATGGTGTAGTTCTCCTTATCCATGCCGGCTGACTTGGCAGCTTTCTCGGTTTTTAAAAAGTCCCTGCAAGCCATGATGACGTGCCATTTGCCCGTCTCAGCTAATGCTTTGGCTGTGGCAAGACCGAGACCCGAGGAGGCTCCTGTGATGACGACACTGCCCTTCCTTAGTGTCTTCTTGCCTTGTGACGTGGACTGAGTCACTGATGGAGTCGCCACCACAGAGGTCTGAGCTTTAATTGCTGTTTTGGATGATTTTCTTTGGCTGCATTCACTCTGAAATTTACATGAAAATGATATGAATGACATTGACAGGAATAAAAAAAATGATGAATCATGGAAGAATTCTGATTGCTGATCCGTGAGGTTTTTCAGGTATGATTTATTTGTTACCTTGCACCTCAAAGAAGAGGAGGTGAAGTCAGATTTAGCAAAGTCATTGAGAGAGCCTCCAAAAAAGCTTGATTCCTTGAAGGTTGCATTTGATTTCCCCTGGAAATTACAGTTTTGCATGAAATGAGTGCCTGATGAGAACTGAGAAATGAACAAAACACTATGGAAACTTGAGAGGGGAGCAAAGAATGAGAATGTACCTCTTTGGGGATGGAGAAGGCAGAAGGAAGCAGAGTTGTAGACTGGAGAGCCATGGAGCTAAAATATCAACACTTCCTGAAAGATCTTGAGTGAGTAATTTGTGAGTGAAGTAAGAAGTTTGCCTGGTAAACAAACCAATTCAAGGCTCTATTTATAGGGAGAATGGAAGCCTCTCGTTCTTCTTTGAAAAAACTGTGGGGACAAATAAAAGTATCACGAAAAACTATCTCTTGGGATATGGAGATAAAATAGGATAAGATAATTCTTGTTGGAAGTATATGCCATTTAACCTCATTGTAGCCAATCACTGCACAAGCTTTAGATTTCATCCACAAAAAATCAAGTAAGAAGGAAAAGAAAAGAATTTTTTTTTGATATTTAGGCTCAGTAGATAGTACATCCCATCATTCCTACAGATTATGGGTACATAGTATGTGCACCTTGGCTTCTTCCCCAAATGTCACTCTCCAAAGCCTTCTGCAAATTTGTTTGCACTGTGACAACATGTGAATCAACTTTAATATTGATGGTAAACCCAAACCACCAATATACTTATCGTTACATAAACATAGAAGACAAACCGATTGGTAAAAAGAATTCTTCATTTCTTAAGAATCTACACTTCCCGATTACTTAAATTTCATCGGTTACTAAATCCATGGACTGTAATTTTCTTTCTTTTCACAAAATGTTGTTCTCTTCATCAAAGAAAGTTGGATGGAGTCATTTTTCTCCTTTTCTCTCTATCAAATGCCTCCTCCCCAACTTACCACAAAAACGCGAAGCACAAAAGCAATAAACAAAAAAATCAACTCGCTCATATTACAACTCTCACCCCAAATTTTCTCTGTACACAAATTTGACAATTCTTTTCGGATGGCTTATATCCGAAACGGCAACCCGAAATTCTGGTAGGTTCTGATTTCTCCTCGGATGCCAGCCGTTACAATGACCATTTCCCATGCCAACCTGTTTTGGATCACTCCATTGGAGAAGTCCAAACTGTGACGAGGACTCGGGAACTTGGTAGCCAAGGGAGGCTTCTCCTCTGGCCAAGTAGTCATGATCCTGTCAAAGAAGTATCCGTTTGTTGCACTAGACATTGTCCCATGAAATGGGCTGTTGCTACTGCATCTAGAACCTTCTACACCGCTCGAATCTTCAACTGGTGTTGTTGGAGGATGATTGTTTGTTAAGGCTTCATCCATTGGACTAGGGCAAGCTTCTCCTCCTCCATGTGGAGAGTCTCTGGAGCATGGATCGTCTTCTTCTCCACAAGGCTCAAAACCGGGCCAAGGGATGGCAACTGATACGTCTGGACAATGGAAGTGCTCGTATGTGCGTGTCACTGTTACGCCTTTACTTCTACCGGGTCGGGATTCGCTTTCGTGTTTCCATACGTACACGTGAGAGTCCTCGCTCGCACATACTAAATATTTGCCATTAGATGTAATAGAAGCCGAAATTTGGCTATTGGTATTACGGAATCCTGCCAAAGACCAAAAATAGAAAAATGTTATTCCAGCCGAAATTTGGCTATGTGTTCAGCAATGCTCATTTTTCATTATAAATATTTATTTTGTATGATAAGTGTCTTTCTAATAGATATAAATCAATACTTTAACTTTTTCAACACTACTCCGTTACATTACATATAAGTACTCATGAGGTTTATTGTGCATACCTACTTTATCTTGTGATCCGCTCATTATGCAGAATGTTTGCCTTTTTTTTTTACCTAATCATTTTTCCTGGCCTTGCAGTAACTCGAATCCACTCTCTGATGTTAAGGCCTTAAGGGAATGTATAATCCATTGACATCCTAATGAAATATTCAAGTATTAACAGCCTAAACTAGACTTCAACTATGACTTATCCCCTAATCTACTTTCAAGCTGGTAGCAGGATTTAATAAGAGGTTATGATATCTAAAAGTAAGCGACAAGAGTGAAAAACATCAAATGATCTACCTTTAAACTTGTGGACTAAATCAACACCATCAACTACACGCACTCGTGAATCAGCAGATGTTATTAGCACTTCTGAGGAACTTCCAGGGACAAACTGTTTGAATAATTAAAAAAACAAACTAAGAATCAGTAAAGTTTTCAAGTCTGATTCACGATTCATGTCAACCTGATGAACCTAGAATCAGCACAGCAGTGTGTGGCAAAGAACTTCATCTGACCTGAAAACCTGTGATTTTCTTCAAATGTGCTTTCTTTTTCTTGTTTTGCAGGTTGATTTGAGACTTCTTTTGCAGTTTGTTTTCTGTTGAGTAGAAGAGAAACAAAAAGTGAACAATGAGTATTATTAATAAAAAGTATGGCACAGCACAATGATGAGATAGACAGCCAGAAGAACCATACCTGATGTGTTATATAAGCAGCAGCTGCCCTTGTAAGAACCAACTAATGCACCCTTCATGAGAAAATAGGACTTCATGAGGCAGTTTAATATAAAGGAGAGATCAGAGAAGTAATTCGGCTAGACTCTTTTCAAATCAAAGTTTTCTGTATAACCATGTAACTACAAGAAGGTGGACCAACCTGACCATCTGGTGTATAGCAAGCAGCCGTAACCATCTCATGCAGATCATTCCAGTCAACAACTTGTCGATCAGGAATGCTCCAAATGCGAACCTTTTCATCTAGAGACCCACTGATGAAATATCTATCATCAACTGGGTTAAACTGGATGCAAGTTACTGCACCAAACAAGGGAAATAAATTAGAATAGTATGGCTATTGATTAAACAGGATTTCGAGGAAGAGCAACCTTGGCAGAAGACAAGTCAAATCTTATCATGAAAAAATTTATAGTCAAGAGACAAATCAGTTATAAAACTACTATTTTGTGAAGTTTTTAGACCATTACATATGACATGAATCAATCATAGATATGATATGTACATCAATCTAACTATTTTAAAATATTGTTTCAGAAAGCAATGTAGTTTAGTCTCAACTAAGTAAAAAGCATCTAATACTCACCATAATCACTGTGTGAAAAGATTTGCAAACAGCTCTTGCTAGACAAGTTCCAAAGCCGTACAGTTTTGTCCATTGAAGATGAAAGCAGAAGCTGAAAATAAGATTGTGAACATAAGCACTTCGTACAGAAATTAACCAACAAATTTTCTACATTAAAACTAACTGCTGGAGTCTCCACTCTCCAGTTTTATAAAATACACAGATTATGCAAAATTAATGCTTTACTTCATTAATTGGTTAAAGGTTGTACAGTAGTACGACACAATATATTCTAGCAACCATAGGCAAGTGTAGCAAAGGCTACAAACTTCCACATCCCTACCTTCTTTTTATCTTGTTGCTAACATATGTGACAGAAAACCATTTAGTACAGAATCTCTTGTTAGATCTTCAGGTCTAAACTTTAATCACTGGATAAGATTTCTCCCAGGAATCATGACGAAAAAATGTTATAGGCAACATCTACTCTGGAATCTTTAAACTCTTTAGTATCTGTTTGCATGATAACCAATAACACAACAAGGTGCTGAGAACCTAAAGCATTGACCATGCTTTTACATCACTAGAAATGTTGATATATGGATGAATTTTCACCCTTTAAACCATTTAGTACAGAATCTACTCTGGAATCTCTTGTTGCTAACATATGTGACAGAAAACCATTTAGTACAGAATCTCTTGCTACATCTTCAGGTCTAAACTTTAATCACTGGATAAGATTTCTCCCAGGAAGCATGAGGAAAAAACGTTTAGGCAACATCTACTCTGGAATCATTAAACTCTTTAGTATCTATTTGCATGAAAAACCAATAACACAACAAGGTGCTGAGAACCTAAAGCATTGGCCATGCTTTTACATCACTAGAGATGTTGATATATGGATGAATTTTCACCCTGTAAACACATCACTGAACTAAGCCATACTTTCCTGTAACATCTACTCGGTCAACATGCCAGGGCGATAATGACACTATAACTTGATTGGGCTAGGGCTTTGAGGAAGGTAGGAAACTGCCTTTCCATGTACTAGTTCCAAGTTTAAAATGTTCAATCCGAAATCATGCCCACAATAATTCACAATCCCAAACTTCCAGAACAATTCCTAAGATATGCTGATATAAATCTGAACAATAAATTAGCAGCTAATGCTATTGGCAGAAACGAAGAATTTAAGATTTTTGCAAACCAATAACCTCAGAATGACTACTTGATCTGCAGAGAAGAGAATATCCTAGAAGACAACTAATACAGTATAAGAAGTCAGAACAATCATCCTAGCCAAGCAGGAACATAAACAGTTTTTGATTATAACTAGAGATAGCAATACATCAAAAACACCATCAGAGGATATTAGCTTTAAAATCCAAGTAAGCTGAAAAATCAAACTGCAACCTAATGTTAACAACTGACCTGGGACTTGGACCATGAGAGGTCAAGTACGTCATCAAGATGCCCCTGGAATGAACAAAAAGGTTTTTCTGACAACCCAAACACAGTCTCGGGAATTACAATATGGTCCAAGCTCATTGATTTCCTGCTAACAGAAGTCCTTCCCCTCCTCTTCCTCTCCAAAGGGCTTCCCAAACTAGGGGAAAGTGAATTTGGTTCAGGTGACCCATTAGTCAATAGCAACAGGCTCAAGTTTACATCATCTTGTCTATCCATCAACAACTCACCTTTCCTTTCTGATTCCTCCACTTGCCAAACATGAATCACACAATCCTCACCAGCACTGGCAAGATACCTTCCATCCAAACTGAACTTGATGCTCCAAATTGACCCATTATGGGCTTGAATTTCCTGGCTCTTGTATACAGCGGTCAGCTCCTTAACTGACTTCCCATACTGTCGAACCCGGACTCTCTCAGGCCCATTAAAGGAGACGTCTTGGCTATCATCTGTGGCAGAACTTGACCTTCGCCCACCTTTCTCTGATGAAGTATCCCTCTCATCACTACTGCGCCTCTCCTTGTGCCCAGTAACACTGCCAGCTACATTCTTTATGCTCTTGAACCAGCTCACTTTCTTCTTTGGCCTTGTCCCAATCTCCCCATTTGCATTTGAATCCGATTTATCATTGGCTTGCTCTTCCACATTCTGCCGCCTCATCAACTCTTGGACAATGGGAGAATGCCCAACACAGATCTCAAATTCTTCCATGGTTAATTGCTTCCCAGTTCCAACCTCCCTGAGCTTCTTACACATCCCATCTTCTCTTACCTCATTGACCACAAATTCTTTCCCAGTGTCAAGATTCCTGATAGTGCACATCTGAGTACTGGCATCCTCCTCCGGCCCATTACACTCAGCATCCTCCCCAGAACTACCACCGCCATCGTTCAACACATCTAAACTGCTCCGAATCTCATCATTTCCTCGATTACTACAGCCAGAGACATGCTTATTCGAAGACCCATCCGTTGGCATACTATCACCACCGACAATAACATCTTGAACATGAACACCGCTATTCTTACCAGCAACAGTATCACTATTTACAGTATTACCAGAAGCAGAACAAGCTGGAAGAATGGCAGCAGAACAAATCGAAACGGACATGTGCGAATTACAGAGATTTTCATGGTCAAGTGGCGCAACAACGGAGGATGCTTGGCATTCTCCCTCAGATTTAGAACGGATGATGGGGGAATCGGGGTGGATCCTGGAAGTGCGAGTGTCGGCGGCGGCAAAGTGATCGGAGGAAACGGATCGAGAGAAATTAAAGGTATTATAGTCGGAAAGGGAGGGTTTGCGGCGGGAGAGGGTGGGGTCGGAGGAGAGGCCGAGAGCGCGGAGGAGGCGATCACGGCGATGCTGGAGGGAGGAGGATGAGAAGGCGGCGTCGGAGATCCAAGCGTCGTAGTTCGGGACGGAAACCGGGAACTTAGGGCTGCTGCGCTTGGCGGCGGCGGAGCGGCGGTGGCGAGTGGGAGAGCTGAAAACGACGTCGTCGTCTTCGGAGGCGGAGGTAGAGGAATTGGAACACGAGAGAATCCGATCGAGGGAATCATGGAAGCAATCGTCGTCTTGCTCTTCTTCTTCGTTGGTGGTGCCGTCGGTGCCGGCTCTGCTCATGGCTAGGGCATTGGGGAATGCCCTAGCAGGAGCCGGCGGAGGAGACGCGGAATTGACGAATTGGACGGCGCAGAATGAAACGCGTTTCGAGAAGTATTCAGCAGAATCTCAAACCCCCATCCTCCGGGGGCGCCGGCGAGATCGGAGAAAGTGTGGAATTGAAAATGAGGATTAACTAACCGACAATGGAAATCGGAGAGTGGAGGATTTGATGAATTGGATAGGGATTAGAGGAGGAGGAGAAGAGTAACGAAGTGATTGGGGAATTCCAGATCCGATGAGGGAGGGAGAACGAAGCCCTATGCAGCAGTTCGTGCAATTTACAGGCGAGCAAACGGAGAAAGAGAGAGGGAAACGATTTTGTCGCGTGGGATGATGTGGTTTTTTTTTTTTTTGTTTTCAATTTATTGAGAAAATTTGCAATTGGGCTCCCGCAATTTTTAGATTTTATTTTATACTAGTTCTACCCGTCGTACCATTTACGACTATGATTCGATATTTTATATAAATTATAAATAGTATATTAATAAATAAAAATTTAATATAAACTTTAATATAAGCAATTTTATTTCTCGTAAAATGTATAATTTTTTTATTAATATAAATGGTTAAATTTAATGTTGAGAATGAAGATATATTATTAAGATAAAATAATTACATTTCTCTTTTTCCTTGATGATATTTCATAGACATGTAATTTAAAAAAAGAAGATAAAATATGAATAAAAAAATTTATATATTCAAATATGGAAGATATAAGAATTTAAAAAATAGTATTTAACTTAATAAATAAGATATGGTAAAATATGAAAGATAAAGATAATTTAATTTTATAAAATACTTAAAATTTAATTAATTTAATTTATGATGGGACCAAACTCATTTTATGGTTCGATAAAGTAAAAATTAGATAAGATTAAATATTATATTATTCATATTTTATTACTTTCCATGTACGTAAATTTAGAGATTATCAAATATTCCAATACATCTATTAAATTTTTTATTATCTATTTTAATAATTTTAAACATTATAAATATTTTTTATTAATTTTTTTATTATAAAAAATTAACATATTTCTATAAATAAATTCGTCAAAAGACATATATGCTAAAAGATTTATATTTATTTTAAATTATTTTAAAAATTTTATCTTTAATTTTAAATACTTGTATAAGATAGCTTTCAAAAGGTATTGTTATACTAAATAGATATATGTTTGATGTTAGAGATAAATTTAAATAGTTTAAAAAGAATTTAATAGAAAGAAGTTATAATAATAGAAATAAAATTTTAAATTTTAAATATGAGGTGGGGCCAGAATCGTTCTGGTGGCTCGAAAAGGTACAACTTTAATATATAGTTATTGATTTTGCGAAGTGGAGTATTTGGGTGCCTCATTTGTAATTTGCGGTGTGTAATGTTAGAATCTTATGAAGGTTAATTAGTAACGGTCATCACAACACAAAGGGCGGATATTTACCAAAGGAAGTTGACTCACGTAGTAAGCGGCAATCTATTCCATATTCATAAAATTTGGGGTTCAACTTCAATGTTTTAACTTTTCTAAAAAACATGTAATCTTCCTAAATATGAGTTGCTTTTTAAGAAACTACCTTCTTATGATGAATTGAGAGTGATAGATGTCTTTGCTTTGTCAACTATCAAAGGAGAGGGTTGGATAAATTTGATGCAGGGGGAAAGAAATGTGTATTGCTAGGGTATACTTCCCGTCAAAAGGGATACAAGGTTTATGATGTGGAAAAAAGGAAGTTTTTCACATAAATTGGTGATAACACAAGGGCGGAGTCTAACAAGTAGCCAAAGACTTTGTTCGAGTTAGAATCATCACATTCAACAGAGGATGAGATGATTCTACTTGCTAAATCACCTGAACAACAATCTTCCTCTAAGGTTATTCTAAGAAGGTCAAATAGAGTTAGAGAACCACCTGTGTGGACTACAAATTATGTGATCAATTAGAGGTGAGGTTGATTCCATGCCAGAATTCTTTGCTTCATTGAGTGTTGTTCGTGAGATTTTTTAGCCAATTTCATATCAAAGAGCCAAGTTCATATCAAAAGGCCAAAGGCCATCCAGAGTAGGACATGTCTATGCAAAGGGAATTAACAACTTTGGAGGAGAATGGTACTTAGGAGTTAACTACTTTACCAGTTGGACATCAAGCAAAAGGTTCAAAATGGGTGTTCAAAGTTAAGAATAAGTCAAATGGGAGTGTTGAGAGGCACAAGGCCAGGTTGGTGTTCAAAGGGTATGATCAGAAACTTGGGAATAATTATAAGCATACTTTTAGTCCAATGGCAAAGCTACCCATAGTAAGAATTGTGATTGCAATGGATGTAAACAATGCTTTTTCGCATTGTTTTCTCCATGAAGATTTATATGAAGCCGCCAAAATGGTATAAAAAGGCAGAAAAGGTACAGATTTGTATATTACAAAGGTCTCTTTATGGCTTGAAGCAAGCCTCACGATAGTGGAATCAAGATCTCACACAGTTTTTGGTTCAATTAGGATATGATCAATCTTCATATGATTATTCCCTATTTGTGATATCAACAAAAAGTTCATTCACAACTTTGTTGGTGTATGTAGATGATATACTAATCATAAGGGATGACACTAAAGAGATTGACAAGGTCAAGACAACTTTGCATAACAAATTCACTATCAAAGATTTGGAAAAGGCAAAATATTTTCTTGGAATGGAGATATTTAGATTAAAAAATGGAGCTTTGAGTCAGGAAAAATATATTTATGATATTCTTCAAGATATAGAGATGATGAAGAGTCATGAAGCCTCTTTTCCACTACCAACAAGTGTTTAATTGCAATTGGATGTGGGTGAGCTACTTGCAGAACCTGGGAAATATAGGAAGTTAATTGGAAAATTGCTGTATTTAGCATTGACAAGACCAAACTTGAGTTATGTAGTCCAACATCTATCACAATTTATTTCTTCTCCAAGAGAACTTCACATGAAAACAGTGAGATATGTCTTGAAGTATCTAAGAGGGAGCATGAACAAAGGTTTGTTTTATCCAAATTTTTTTTTTTAAGATAATAGGGTTCAATGATGCATACTGGGGAGCATGTTTGGCTATAATAAGATCTGAGGAAATATCAAAGAAGCATAAGGACGATTGATGCGACGACACAAGGGCGGCCGAGAACAAGGATAAATGTGACTGATGCGACGGCACAAGGGCGACCGGGAACGAGGCTCTGATACCATGAGGAAATATCAGGGGCGTGTTGGGTTGAGCGCACACATGCGCGGACGGGCCTAGCACACAAGCCCATGGGGTTCCATCCTAAAACCAATTGACAATAGGAGTAACCCAAGGGTATAGACAGTTTCTCTTTATATTTCAGATGTGGGATATAGATTATATTCTCAACAAGATCTTTGACTGGTTGGTGTGTGTTTATGGGACACTTTCTTGTTTCTTGGAAGACAAAGAGCAAACTACAATTTCTAGGAGCTCAATCAAGGCAGAGTATAGGAGTATGGTTGCAACGTAACTACAATAGAGATAGTATGGACAAGTTATCTTTTCAAGGATTTGAAGCTTGAAGTAGAGTAGCTTAACAAATTCTTCTATTATAACAAAGCGGCACAACAAATTGTTGTCGATCCTTATTATCATGAACGAACCAAGCAATCGAAGATAGATCTCCATTTCACTTGAGAGAAGGTTCAGCAAGGTTTTTGCAGATTGCTTATATTCCAACCATTTGCAATTAGTAGATACTAGTTTATGACCCGTACCCTGTACGGGTTGTGTTTGTAGTTTTGTAAGATTTGGCGCATAGATTTCAATCCTGGTTTGATTTTATATGATATTTACAGTGGTTAATTGTTTAATTGTTTATTGATAATTTTATTTAGTTTTTTAAATATTGAGTGTAATTGATATGTTGAATGAATGATATGGAAGAGGAGTTGAACATGAATGTTCATTTGAAAGTTATATTATAGAGACAGAGACAGAGAATAATTTATAGTTAACGGAGGATGTTGTAAAGTAAAAGTAAAGTTATATATATAGATAAAAATTCATTATTGAATTAATAAACACACAAGAAAATTCAAAACGTATAAGATTAATTAATAGATTAACTAAAGAAAAAATATTTTATATGATATTCTATCATAGTGATTACAATTTTCTATCTTTAAAAAAAATCATTCTAGGGTACTATATCTTTTAGTCTTTAATTAATAATAATTTAATATATTGAGATAAATTACTAGATTAACTAAAGAAAAAAAATGATATTCTATCATTGTGTTACAATTTTCTGTCTTTAAAAAAAATCATTCTAGGGTACTACTAGTTGTACCCGTCGTGCCATGCACGACTATGACTCAACAATTTTTAGATATATTATAAATATGATATTAGTAAAGTAAATATAAAAAAATACAAAAATAAAAAAAGCAAAAACTAATGTAAATTCTTAATAAAATTTAATCAAATTCAACTCTTTAAAAATATTTTCAATACAAAGTTAAAAAAATTAATAAGAAAAGTTTAAAAAAAATTAGAATTTTTTAAAGATAAAAAACTTCTATATTTACATAAACAATCCAAAAAGAAAATTATGGAAAAGATAATATAATTTTTTTTATAAAAATTTAATTTATGCAAGTAATTATATAGACATTTAAAATTTTTTACTTTTTTTTACCAAAATTTAATTTAAGATAAATATTTTTTGTAGGTAGATAAAAAGATAAAGATAAAATAATTTTCTTTTTTTTATTTAAAATTCGAATTAATTTTTTTTCTACATAAATAAATAGAAAAGAACTTAATTGGAAAAAATAATATAAATATTTATTTTAAATATAAGGTGGGCCAAAATTAATGTGGTGGCTAGAAAAGTTACAACTTTAATATATAGTTATAGATATCACTAATTTTATTTTAAAGATATATATGTGATCACATGTACATACTTTTTCCTATCTTTTTTTTTAAATTTATCTTTTTACAAATATAATAAATCTAATGTCCTTTTTTATCTATATAATTTACTAATATTATTTTATTTTTATGTTTATTTGGGGATAAATTTTTTTAAATATTATTTTATCTTTATATTTATTTGGAGATATTTTTTTACATAATTAACTATTTAAAATTATTATTATAATAAAGGGGTGATGTGGCGCAACGTGGTGGCAGAAATTGTTTCGGCTTTAGTTATTAGTAATAGATAGTGACAAAAGTCTTAGGAGAGACACAAAATATCTATGTTCTAGTGACAAGTTGGGATTAATTAAGGTTTCAACTTGAGGAGGGAGTAATGAGATGTAAGCTAGTAGTGACTTGTTAATCCGGTAACACATTACCACTATAAAAAGCTTGTAACAAAATTATCAATGTAATATAGTGAGTGAAATACAATTCTCTCTCAAAAGTGAGCTACCAAAATATCTTTCCTCTTCAGTCAATTTCAATCCATTTTTATTAATGTATAAGCGTTAAAAGGTATATATTACAAAAAAAAACATTATAAAATAAACATGTTTTATGATTATATATGCTTGGCTTAAGATTTAATGGTTTTTTTTTCTAGCTAAAATTTCAAAATTAATTTTGTAAGTATCTTTAACTGATGTGCCGTGTGATGCTAATTTTATTATATTATTATGAAAAAAAAATTGCAAAATCAAGCTAAAACTAGCTTGGTAGTCATGTGTGTGATTAAGATTTAAGATAAATCTCTAGCTAAAACTTTAGATTTAAAATTTATACTTTTCAACTAATATACTTGGTGATAATATTAATTACAAATCAAGCTAGCTAAAACTATCCACCATGACTTTAGGTTTTAATTAAGATAATCACCAAGCTAAAACTGTAGGTTTATAGTAGAACAAAAAATTCCACATTACTTTTCAGCTAAAAAAATGAGATGAAGGTTGATCAATTCTTCAGAATATTTTCTACATATTTGCGAATTAATCTTTTTTTTTTTCTATTGAAATTTTATAAATAGGCTAATTATTTGTTTACATACCAAATTGATGGTTAGTGCTTGTACAGGTAAAAAAAATCTGTACAAGCACTTAAACTGAGCAAAGTCAGTAGTCACTAGTCACCATGGGTACTATACTAGTGAGCACAGTCTGTATATTTGGATCGCCACTTAATTGAGTCTCACATGGTGGCCATGCCATTTAACAGTGTTTGTTAATTGTTATATATATTTGTGAGAAGCTGACAACCTTTTTAAGCTCTATCAAGTTTTTCCAACGTTTAATGGAGTATTATTTATGGCCATCTTTTTTTTCTTCATGACTTGTCACCATTTTCCTTCCTAAACTCTCCACCCTCTTTTTCCCGCCCTATAAATCTCATAAATTCCGTGGTCCTTCAATTCCTTGGAATATGAATTTAGATTCTAGACCCATCACCCATTACAGTTCTTTCCCATCGCTTTCAGATTTCTTGATAAAACCCTAATTAGATGAAAATTAAATGTACTTTTTTGAAAGGGATAGTCACGTCAAAAAAAAAAAAAAAACTGTTAATTTGAGCGGTGAAGGATCATAGCCTACCTTTCGGTTGAGAATGAAAATCCTCTCTCGTGATGTATTAACAGGAGATTTAAGCAAGCGACAGAGAGATTTATGTTGTCTATCTTTATGGCAACAATCACCACAAAAAAAAAAAAAAAACAATCATGATTTTATTTCTTACATAATGCTAGAGCTATAGAAATAATTCATAATCAAGACAAACAAATCTTAATTGTAATTTCCCAGAAATTGATGATTGAATGATTAATTAAAGATTTTTTTTATAGCCAATAATAATGTTGGGTATTTTAACCTGACTAATCTATGGTCCACCGTGTCATCTTTGCGCAGGGGCCATGTTAATCTTTTCTGTATCGTTCCAATTAAAGAATAAAATCATTACCGAATTTATTCGAAACCAGATTAAAGAATGGAAACTTGCAGGAGCCTCTGATTCCCCCAGTCCCCACAAATTAGTGCGGGAAACGGAGAAGGGAGAAAGCGTGCAAAATGGGTAAAACCCAAGAGGGACTATATTAAATTAAATTTTGATGGTACAGTGTGTGCAGATGGCGTGGCTTCGTTCGGGTCATCCTCAGGGACTCTGGAGGCTCCCCCATCCATTTTGACTGAGGACTGATTGGTCGACAGTCTGTTCTGATCTCCGAGACCATCGCCTTGCGCCAGGGACTTCTCGAGCCCATTAGACGTGGTATTCCCCGGATCCAGATTGAAGGCGATAGTTTGCAGCTGGTCAAGGTCGTGCTCGGTGACTGGCGCTGCCCGTGGGAGATTGAGCTGTTGCGTTCGGACATCCACTGTTTGTTTGCCCGGTTCCAGGATTGGAGTATCTCTCATGTCTTTCGGGAGTGCAATTCTGTGGCGGACTTCATTGATGGATCTTTCAGACGCGTCTTCTCTATCCCACTTGCAGTCGATTCGGGTTTTTTTTACCCTTATTCGTCAGGATGCTCTAGGACGACCACTAGATTGTTAGTGGTCACCCTAATCTCTTTCTTTATATAATAAAAAATCTATGGTCTCCACCGTTTTTCGATATCGTTCTAATCATCGCTATTTTTTAGTGACATGCATCACTAACATTGCTACAATTGTACTGGAAACAATTATGAGAAATATTTCATCAAGTGTAATGCAATTATTCTCTTGAATGTGCATATTTTTGTTAGAATCCAGGCTCAGAGGAATTAACTTGAACATGTTGAAACTTAAATAATTAGTTTGCTCTGGTTTCCATTGTTTTAACATTTGCATAATCTATTACTTAGGCTCTTGCATTTATATATGGTACGACACTAACTAATTGTTAGGAACAATTTGCTCAAAACATCGTAACTTTTCATGCGGTGCGTTTGTACCCTCTACCCCGATCTTTTTGAATTTTACAAAATAACTTATATTTTAGGGGTCATTGCGCACTCTACACTCGGAATGTCCACATTTAAAAAAAAGTATAGATTAGACCCTTACGTTTTTTATTTTGTGACAAAACCGTCTAATCCATGTTACAAAAAAATTATAAATTATAAATCTTGTCATTAAAGGATTAAAACATTAAAAAACACAATTTTAGATCTCTTTGGGTTCTAAAATATTCTCAGTGGAAATTAATTTAAAAACAAGTCAATTTTCTTTATATAAAATATATCGTGTAAGATTAATAACATTTTGGATAAGGTCCTTATAGGTTTAGTTTTCTCATTTATATATAAATAATGACATTAATTTTATTATTTGGGTAATATAAATTCCCAACTTCATAATTAACCACATAAATCATTAAATCATAATTTTGACTTTACAAGTAGTTCATCTTAATACTTTTTATATTATTATTTTTTGAAATAATTTTAGACAAAATTTAATAAGATGTACTTTTCATAACCTTTTTTTTTATAAAAGTTTTAAATTTTTGGTTTATTATACCGTTTTTAAAAGTCTTGTTTGGGTTTTTAATTAATTTTTTTACAAATAATTTGGCTTTAGTTTTTCATTACTAAAAAGAAAATTTGGGGTTTATGCTTAATTCTATAGTTTTTTATTGGGAAATTCCTTTTGGTGCCCTCCAGGTTTCGACATTTCCTCTTGGTGCCCATGAAAAAAACTTATTCCTTTTGGTACCCCTCTGTTTTTGATAGATTCCTAACCGTAACCTAAACTTACCCAACTTCCAATTTCCATCCATTTTTCCGTCAAAAATTTTAAAAAATATATAATATAACTTTTCTTTACTCATTTACAAATTCACTCCTTTACGCCTAAAAAAAATAAAGTTGGTTCTTCGTCTTCACTGGTTTTTCCCCCGAAAACGACGACGAAATCTTTCTGTTGTTGAATTTGTTGGCGGAGATTACGGGATTCAATTCCAATTACCCACCTTCATACACCAATAATTCCACCAAATTAGTCAAAACATATATTAAAATCAAAATAAACCAGAAAACAGAGCACTCACACAAAAGTGATATAGGCGGGGCAATTTACTTGCGAACCCTCTCCTTCGCCGACATGCTCGAATTATTGGATCCGGGCTCCAACTCATCCGGATCATGACCCGACCTCGCCGATTTCGGATCCCTCTTTAAAGCGTTGGAGAATCCGGAGAGGGAGAAGTAGTTGTTCGAAGCCGATAATTCCTGTCGACGAGGCCGGAGTCGTCGTGGGCGACGGATCTGGGGTGGAAGGAGTAGCAGGAGACAGCGATTCCGGTGGAGAGGAGGGAAAGGTCGGAGAGAAGGAGTCGCCATCGGTAGAGGAGGAAGAGCCGCGGGAAGCGACGACGCCGGTGGAGGGTGATGAGAAGAGGAGGGAGCAGACACGAGTTGCCTCTGTAGAACAACGTACTCATGGGCGGCGCACGACGAACTTGAAGTCCAACGAAAAGCAGAGAAGAAGAAATGGGGTAAAAGAAAAAGAAATGGAATAAAATGTAGAATTTTTATTTTTTTTTTAATTCTTTTGACGGAAAATGGTTGTAAATTGGAATTTGGGTAAGTTTAGGTTACATTAAGGAATTTATCAAAAATAGTAGGGCACCAAAAGGAATAAGATTTTTTTTGTGGATACCAAAAGGAAAAGTCGAAACCTAGAGGGCACCAAAAGGAATTTTCCTTTTTTATTTAACTAATCCATGTCATTGTGTTTATTTTGACATGCCAAAACACAACTGGACAAACTAAACTTATTTCAAAAATAATAATGGATAAAAGTATTTGTAAATTCAAAGTTTTAACTTACTAATTTATGTGGCTAATTATGAAGTTAAAGTTACCCAAATAATAAAAGTAATAAAATTATTTTCTTATAAATGAGAAAATTAAACCTATAAATTTATGTTATTACTTTAAACTTTACCTAAAACACTATCAATCTTATCCAATACTATATTTTTATATAAAGAAAATTAATTTTAATTTAAAAAATATTTTTCATTAAGAATGGTGTAGAACCCAAAGAGATTTAAAATGATTATTTTTTAATGGTTTACTCCGTTAAGGACAAGATTTATAATTTTCAAAATTTTATTTGTACATATGGATTGAACATTTTGTCACAAAATAAAAAGGTGAGGGGCCGATCAATCAATAATTTTATCTAAAATGTGGACACTTTGAGGATAAAGTGCACAACGACCCATAAACTATAAAATATTTTGTGAAATTTGAAAAGGTTAAAATAGTGTACGCAACCACCTAAAAATTGAGATATTTAAAGTAAGTTTGTCCAATTGTTACTACAGTATAATTTATAGTTTTAAAGGTAGTTAATATTTGAGTTTCACCAAAAATTTTAATTAATTTATGGACAAATAACTCCATCATTCCCTCCACAAAGATTTTTCATGGAATTACATATTGTATATTTGTACCAATTGTAGCATTAACATAACCACGTAATATATAAATTTCCAAAGGATAAAGTGTAAAATTTTAGGCCCATGTTATGCACCACCACATAAAATTAGTTTGCAACATATTTAATTTATTAAAAATTACAAAATTAGTCCAAACATATTCCACCCCCTTTCCACATTTTCTATTATCTGCAACCCTACTTCAAATCTAAATTTCTTTATATTGTTATTTCTTAACGAATGTCAAGTGACAACGAAAGAAGTTCTGAAGACGAATTGCGTAGTCGAGATACCATGGTACGTTCAACCTTCATATAAGCGTTTTTTTAATTTTCGGAATTGTATATGCACGTGCGCAGATTACGTGCAAAACAACTATGCACGCAATTAAGTCGTGTGCAAAAAAACCTTGCACACCTAAAACTTGCGTGCATAAAACAGGTGCAAGCAAAGCTTTTGTGTGCAAAGAAGCAACACACGCGAGTTTATTGTGTGGATATTAGAGCTGGACACCAAATATTTGCGTGCAATATTTGTATTCCCCCCAGATAATTTATGGACGGTGAGACGATGGAGTGTGGTGTGGATGTACCAGCACAGTTGAGGTAGGCCTTCAAGGGTAGTCGGAGGCGGCACGACGAGACGATGAAGCGTGGACGGAAGTGAAGAGGAAGGACAAGGAGAAGAATCGTTGGTCGCCGACCTGAGTTGTTTATAATCGAGAGAGCAGAAAAATAAGAAAAGAAGGGTTTGTGATCTTAATTTGTAATATTTTATAAAATAATAACTGCAAACTAAAATATAGGGCGCTGCATAGCTGGTATGAAATTCTATCAAGTAACTTAAAATATAGACAAATATATTTACAAAATATGTTACAAATTTTAAAGAAGTCTAATCTATTGACCATTTGGCCCACTCTCGAAGCTATATGATATTGAACTCTTTAACATACTACATGTTATCAGTTATCACTAGGCACTAGACCTGGCAATTAATCGGGTCGGGTCATGCGGATTCGGGTTCGGTCATTTCGTGTTCGGGTCGTTACGGGTCACGGGTTAAACCGGGTCGGGTCGATGTGGGTTTTCGGGCGGGTCGGGTTGACCAACGGGTCAAAAACATAGAATTTTTTATGATTATTAAAATAGATTTTTAATTAAATAATAATATTTAATTATAATATATTATTTTTATGTATTTTAATAATAAAATATATTATATTTTTTAAAGAAATTTTATAATTATAATAAATCGGTCAACCCAACGGGTTTCGGGTTCTATCGAGTTCGGTTGATTTCGGGTTTCGGGTTCAAATTTTCGGGTCTAGACCCCAAAATTATCAGACGGATCGGATCGGGTTAGCGGGTTCGGTCACCTTTTAACCGCTCTACTAGGCACTAGACATAAATCACATACCATGCCAAACTGAATTTATTTTAAAGGGCCCAACAACGTAACGTTATAAAAAGGTCAAATGGTCGCATTCATATGCATTATAATATAAGTGTGCTAGATGGAAATTCGTTATATTTATTTTTAATCAAAGCTTGCATATATGTATACTAGGTAGCTAGGAAATTTGAACGAATATAAAATAGTAGCAGATAAGTAAAAATATTTTAAACTCTCTCCCCGTCGGAGGTTAGTCCGGCCTCGAGCGATGTAAATGTACCGTTTTCCGGCAGGGAGGTGGCGGCGGGGACCATGGGTGATTTCCGGCAGGTGACACGTCACCTCCTACGTCATCTCAACAGATCAATAATTTTAACCTAAAAAATGAAAGAATGATCAATTAATTACGAAGTAAGTGGAAGTGACAGGCCCAAATGAGGAGGTGTAACGTGATTACGAAGTTGTGCTTGGAAGCATCAAGATTCCAAATCCCGATTCTGTTTTTTCTTCTAATTAGTGTCAATAGTACATAACTAGTTGTACCCGTCGTGCCATGCACGACTACGATTCAACAAATATTAGATATATTATAAATATAATATTAATAAATTAAATATAAAAAATAAATAAAAAGAAAAAAATAATGTAAATTATTAGAAAATTTTAATCAAATTCAATTCTTTAAAAATCTTTTAAATATAAAGTTAAAAAGATAATTAATAAGAAAAGATCAAAAAATATAGAATTTTTTTTAAGATAAAAAATCTTTGATATTTACATAAACAATCCAAAAAGGAAATTAAAGAAAAGATAATATAATTTTTTTATAGAAATTTAATTTAGGAAAGTAATTATATAAATATTTAAATTTTTTACTTTTTTTTATCAAAATTTGATTTAAGATAAATATTTTTTTAAATAGATTAAAAGATAAAGATAAAATAATTTTTCATTATTTTTAATTAAAATTTGAATTAATTTTTTCCACATAAATAAATATAAAGGAATTTAATTGGAAAAAATAATAAAAATAATTTTTTTAAATATAAAGTGGGGCCAGAATTAATGTGGTGGCTAGAAAAGTTACAACTTTAACATATAGTTAGAGATAGATATGACTATTTTTATTTCAAAGAAATATATATGTGATCACGTGTACATATTTTTTGTTATCTTTTTTTAATTTATGTTTTACAAATATAATAAATATAATTTCTTTTTTATCTACATTGGTCAAATCTACTAATATTATTTTATCTTTATGTGTATTTGGGGATAAATTTTTAAAAATATTATTTTATCTTTATGTTTACTTGAAGATAACATTCTTTTTTACATAATTAACTATTTAAAATTATTATTTTAATAAAGGGGTGATGTGGCGCAATGTGGTGGCAGAAATTGCTTTGACTTTAGTTATTAGTATCTTTATGTTTATTTGAGGATAAATTTTTACAAATATTATTTTATCTTTATGTTTACATGAAGATAATTTTTTTTGCATAATTAACTATTTAAAATAATTATTTTAATAAAGGGGTGATGTGGCGCAATGTGGTGGCAGAAATTACTTCGGCTTTAGTTATTAGTAATAAATATTATCTCATAAATTATGAAATTAGTTGGAGAATTAATATTAAGATTGACAAATCACTCAAGAAAGATTGATTAAATTATCTTGGTACTTTTTTTTTTTTTTGATAACAAATTATCTTGGTACTTTGATTCCGATAAAGAAAAGAGTACAAATTGTTCAAGGAAACTATAACAAACTTTCTCGCTCGATCTCTTTATTCTTATAGACTCCCTCTCTTACATTCCCCCCCCCCCCCCCCCCCCCCCCCCCCCTCCTCTCTCTCACACACACACACATCTTATTTATTAACCAAAAGAAGACTATTTATATGAAAATCTTATGCTAAGACTAAGCTAGCTACAATAAGGCTTCGATGTGGGAAGTTAAGCTCCAACACCGCCACTAAAGTTGGAGGGTGTAAAGACAACCACAAATGGTCTTGTAATATCTCTACACATTGGGAACGTGCTGATGAAAAGGGTATTGATCGATACAGGAAGCTCCACGAATTTCATGACCCTAACCGCCTTGAAAGAGATGGGTTTGTCCGAAAACGACATTCATAAACACCCGGTGCCTTTAGTAGGATTCAGCGGCGAGGTCAAGAACACTGTGGGCGACATCGCCATCCCCACCTTCGCCAAAGGCATTAATATGCAAGTCAATTTCCTCGTGATGGACTGCCCTTCATGCTACAACGTAATCTTGGGACGACCATGGTTACACGACATGAAGGCCGTAGCTTCCACCTACCACCAAACAGTGAAATTTCCAACACCGTGGGGAATAGACGAAATCCGCGGAGATCAGAGGTTGGCTAGGGAGTGTTACAAGGCAGCCCTCAAGCCAACCACTCTGAGACCTGAGGCATAGCAATTACAGAACGTCACTCCTCCGCCGGAACGAACTGAAAACGGAGAAAAAACGGAGGAAGTGACCATAAAAGAAGGGAAGGTCGTCAAGATCGGAGAAAATATCGACCCATCAGTCAGAGAAGAGTTGGTGACATTCCTGAAAAATCACAAGAGTTGCTTCGCTTGGAGTCACGAAGATATGACTGGAATAGACCCTTCCATCATCACACACAAACTCAACGTAGATCCTGAACACCCTCCAGTCAAGCAAAAGAGACGAAAGTTTGCCCCAGAGCGAATACAAGCGGTCGATGAAGAGGTCAAAAAATTACTAGACACCGGAAAGATCAGAGAAGTGAAGTACCCCGATTGGCTAGCTAACGTAGTCGTGGGACCTAAGAAAAACGGGAAGTGGAGGGTTTGCGTGGACTTCACCGACCTCAACAAAGCTTGCCCTAAGGATTCTTTCCCTCTTCCCCACATAGACACAATGGTGGATGCCATCGCGGGTCACGAACTCCTTACCTTCATGGATGCATTCAGCGGTTATCACCAGATCTAGATGGAGCCGGAAGATCAAGAGAAAACCTCCTTTATCACAGGGCAGGGAACGTATTGCTATCGTGTAATGCCCTTCGGCTTGAGAAACGCCGGGGCTACGTACCAAAGATTAGTCAATTGAATGTTTCGCGACCACATTGGCAAGACAATGGAGGTGTATATCGACGATATGGTGGTAAAAAGCACAAGCGCTTCCCTACATAGGGGGCACTTGGAGGAAGCATTCAAGATCCTCGAAGAATACAACATGAAGCTGAATCCCCAAAAGTGCATCTTTGGGGTACAATCTGGGACTTTTTTAGGGCATGTGGTAACCAAGCGAGGGATTGAGGCCAGCCCGAACCAAGTTCGGGCAATTGCTTCCCTGAAATCCCCTCGAAGCGTGAAAGACGTGCAAAAGCTAACCGACATGATAGCTGCACTCAATCGGTTCATCTCCAAATCCTCAGATAAGTGCCGACTATTTTACGAAGTACTAAAGAAGAACAAGAGCTTCCAGTGGACGGAAAAACACGAGGATGCCTTCCAAGAGCTGAAGGGCTACTTCGCCAATCCCCTGCTACTGGCTAAACCAACTCCGGGGGAGGTGCTATACCTCTACTTAGCTGTATCGGATCGCGCCCTAAGCGGAGTCCTGGTCAAAGAAGAGGACGGCCAACAGGTTCCTGTTTACTTCGTAAGTAGAACAATCGTGTCCGCCGAGACACGCTACTCTCCAACGGAAAAATTGGTCCTGGCGGTCGTGATGTGCTCAAATAAACTCCGACCCTACTTCGAGTCACACACTATCATCGTCCTGACGAATTACCCGCTCCGACAGATCATGCAAAAGCCAGAATTCTCAGGAAGGATGGCAAAATGGGCAATCCACCTAAGCGGATACGACGTCAGATATGAACCTCGAAAAGCGATCAAATCACAAGTACTGGCTGACTTTGTTGCCGACTTCACCCCAACTCTTGAAGAAAGCGCTAAAGAGGAGGTCTTGACCTCGTCCCTCGACGAACCTGAGGAGGAATGGATACTAAACACTGATGGAGCCTCAAACACAAGGGGAGCAGGGCTCGGCGTCGTGCTAAAGTCGGCAAGGGGGGAAACGATAGCTCAGGCGGTCAGATGCAACTTTGAAGCCACTAACAATGAGTCGGAGTATGAAGCTCTCATCTTTGGGTTGGAGTTGGCTAAAGATTTGTCCATCAAGAAAATCAAGGTACGCCCTGACTCCTTACTCATCATCAATCAGATCCTAGGCATTTTCGATGCCAAAGATGATAGGATGGCTAGCTACCTCAATGTGGTTAAAACACTATCCGAGAATTTCGAGCAAATACAATTCGAACAAATTTCTCAAGATCAGAATGCACCGGCCGATGCCCTAGCCGGTCTAGGCTCAACCCTAGACCCCAGTGAGTATGATAATATACCATTAGTCCACTTATTACAGTCGGCTATAACCGAAACGTCGGTGACACAGGCTGCTGAACCACCACCAGAGCAACTCGCCCCGAATATTCTCCAAACATCCACCAGTTCAGGGGGTAATTCGGACGACCGCTGGACTAGGCCATACCTCGATTGGTTCCTTCACGGCGAAGTACCCAAGGACAAGATAGAAGCCAAAGCCTTAAAGTCAAAGGCAACGCGGTTCGCCATCTTAAAAGGGATCCTCTTCCACAAATATGCAGCAGGCTTTCTACAGCGGTGCGTAGAAAAAGAAGAGGCTGAGAAAATCATGCGTGATGTGCACAGCGTAGATTGCGGTAATCATACTGGGGGTCGCAATCTTGCTAACAAAATCTTAAGACAGGGGTGGTATTGGCCCACCATTCGCCAAGATGCCACCAAGTATGCTCAATCATGTGAGGCATGCCAGCGGCACGCACCAGTCCCACATCAGCCGCCAGAAATTCTCCATCCATCCATCACTCCCTGGCCATTCATGCGATGGGGGATGGACATCGTTGGCAAGTTACCCCCGTCTACAGGGCAAAAGGTGTTTTTCCTCGCCATGACAGACTACTTTTCTAAATGGATCGAAGCCTTCCGGGAGATCAAAGACAAGCAAGTAATTTCATTCATCCAGCGCAACATCTTGAGCAGGTTAGGGGTCCCCGCGGAGATTACTTGCGACAATGGGTCACAATTTATAAGCAAGAAGATGCGTGACTTCTGCAAGCAGTGGAACATTGATTTAGTCATGTCCACTCCCAGATACCCGCAAGCCAACGGACAGGCTGAAGCTAGCAACAAGGTAATCATCAATAACCTAAAGAAGCGGCTGATAAAATCCAAAGGAAAGTGGGCTGAAGAATTACCATACGTGCTTTGGGCCGATCGCACCACCCCAAAAGGGGCCACTGGACAGACTCCATTCTCACTGATACATGGCTGCGAGGCTGTTATCCCAGCCGAGATACTAGTCCCAACCGCAAGGTATGGACTCGCTACCTCAGAAAGCAACGGACGTGAGTTGGAAGCAGATCTGGATACTATCCAGGAACTCAGAGAGGCTGCTCATTCTCGGATCACGAGGTACCAACAGCAAGTGGCTAGGAGCTACAATAAAAATGTTCGAGTGAAAAGTTTTCAGCTCGGAGACTGGGTATTGTGAAAGGTTTTCCAGAATACCGCAGAAGCAAACGCTGGCAAGTTAGCACCCACTTGGGAAGGGCCATACAAAATCACTAAAGTCGCGGGAAACTAAGCTTACCAGCTAGAGTCCCGAGACGGACAAGCGGTACCACGAAGCTGGAACGCGACCCACTTGAAAAAGTACTATTTCTAAATTAATTCATTATCATGATTTATTTCTAGACATTTCTTAGCTCTAGCTTAGAGAATCTTTAGGCAATTTTTGGCTTTTTCGAATAAACGACTCAGAGCACTTGCCCACACTGTCGAACAAAGTTTCAAAATTCCTAGTTCATCAAGTTTGTTTTCACACATCTTTGCATAATAACTTGCGAGAAAATTGTTCTCCCAGTCTTGCACACTCTCTTATTGCTCAAAAACGCAAACATACGCTAATCATACGACATGAAACGCGTCAAAACACATAAAACCACTGTTGAAACACATGGTTATACCGTCTAGAAACGACGAAGTCATCACGCATACAACGTCGATGAAGTAACCCATAAGATGGTTACCCCTACGCTAATCAAAGTTACATACAACATGAAACACGTCAATTACACAATACCACTGTTAAAGACACATGGTAACTCCGTCTCGAAATGGCGAAGTCGTCACGAATACAACGTCGACGAAGTAACCCATAAGTTGGTTACCCCCTATCTAAGTCCGATCAACTAAACATCCGATTAGTACGGGAAGGGGAAAGCTATAGCATAAAACCCAAAATGGCCATATGCGCGGGACGCCGCGATGACACTACATCCTAATTTAAGGATCCATTGCCCAAGAACACGTCAACTCTTAATGACCCTTGGCAATGGCCAAAGGTAGCCTAATAGTAACTAACTACGCACGACCCTTTGCAGAAAACTAAAACACTCAACACGCGAAATGTGATCCTACACGAGACTCACAGTAGTTCGCTAACAAGAGGAGCACCAAAAACTCCCTCTTAAAACGCTAAAACCTAACGCGTACCCCACTTGCGGGCAACAAATTCACGGAGATTCTCCAGGAGTCTACCTATGCTAATAAACTACGCGAAATTTCTTAACACAGAACAGATAAGCAAATAAGGATAATGTTGCGCCATTCAAGGGGCGTCAAAACCAGTCAAAATAGATGCCATAAGAGTTTTTGGCCCCAGGCCATAGAATCACCAAAGTCTTCCAACAAATCATCCAAAAAAAAAACAAAGTACTTCTAAAAAGTTCATCAAACGGAGATCAAAGAGAGGCACATCTAGCGCTTACTGTCCGTCAGCTGGGGGCGAGGTTTCCTCCTTGCCCATGGCCTTCTCGCCATCCCCTTCCTTGTTAGTTGGGCACCCATCATCGTCTTGACCCTTCTCCTTGTTTGGGGAGCTTACATCCTCCTCCTGGTCTTCAGCCACCAGATATTCTTTGCCGGGAGGGGGATGGCCAGTAGGGTAGTACTCTTCCAAAATCTCCAGCTGTGTCTTCAAGTCCCACTTGGCACTCTTACCATCGACAAAATCCTGCAGCAGCTCCACTTGAGACTTCATTGTGTAATACGCTGCCACATTCATCACCACCCTGGAAAAGCCTTCGATCTCCTTCTCTGCCTCCGACGCCTTTACCTCGAGTGATGCCTTTTTAGACTGAAGATCTTCCATCTGAACCCTCAGAGAATCCACCGACAACTGGAGTTGGCGAGCCTTCCTGTCCGACGAAGCGGCCAATTCCCTCGCCTGCTTCTCTTTTTCCTCCAACGACCTCATTTCCTCCTGGCAACGACCATTAGTGGCCATTAGCTCCTGGAAGGCCTGCAAAAGTAGAAAAGCGAGGATAAGTAAAGTAGAGGGCAAGTGAGTATCAAAAGAATGCCAAAAGAAACGACGACGAATATCTAAGGGCTCGGGAAGGCGAGCCTACCACTCTTAGTGTTGCGCCCACATGGCTAAATGTGGCATCTGGGGTGAGGGTTTGGAAATCCATTTTTACATTCGGAAGCAGCGTATCCCCAAAAGTACTAAGGAGGTCTTTGGGCTCTACTTTCTTGGCAACGTGCGGGGTTGGAGAATCGTCAGTTCTTTTCTGCTTCAACGAGAGAGACTTCTTAGCCTCGGAGCTAGGAGGGGGAGGCGTGGGAAGCCTAGGACCGCCAGATCTCAGTCGTCGGACCATTGTCGCGGCAGAGGTATCCACGCCAGCGTCTGGGGAGTTCAAAAAAAAGACGTGGATTTAAATAAGCTTAAAGAGAATTGACCGCGTGAAGAGCAGAGAAAGGGGTAAACAACCAACCTGATTTCTTCTTAGAGGAGCTCATCATATCAGAGGACAGGGGAGTGACTTCAGTGTCGGTTTTCTCTTCGTCGGATCCTGGAGATTCTTCGTCTTCACCACTGCCCACTGGGTCAGGACGAATCTTTTTGGGTTTTCGTTTTTCAGCCTTAATCTTTAGCAAGCGTCGACACACGCCCGTATCTGTGCTCTTGGAATTGATTCCTACCGGAACTGCACAAAGAATGCCAAACATGAAATCAGGGAAAACAAGAATGTAAAAAAGAAAGAAGATCAATAAAGAAGATCAGATCGTCTTACGAGATGTGTTCCATTCATCTCGAAAGACGTCTTTCACTTCATCATCAAGATCGCCTATAGACGCTTTCTCAACGAAGAAGAATCGGGATTGCCATCACCGGGAAGATATTTTCAGCTTAGGAATAAGGGGATTTTTTGTGTCTCTAGCATGCAAAGTGATGCGACCTGCCCTCTGAGGAACAATTTTATACGCCAGGAGAAGTTCTCCCATAGTCATCTCTAAACCCCTCTCTGTGGCAAGTTCATCAATTCGGACAAGAGTGCGCCAGGTGGTCGGAAGAATTTGGCAGGGAGAAACCCTTAGGGTTTGGATAAATTCTCGAATGAAAGGGGAAAAAGGAAATTTCAAACCTAAGGTGAAAGGGTAATCAAGAAAACAGATCCACCTCTGTCGAACCCAATCGATGAATTCGACGGTTGGGGCATGGAATCGGGTCCCCTCAGGAAAGCCACCAAAGGAGATCCAATCGGCGATCTCCTCTAGCGTCATATCACAACGATGGAGGTCTTGGGGACCCAGGGCTGAAGAAGAGGTAAAAGGCGAAGTTTTGGCCATGGAAATTGAGCAGAGTAAAGCTAGAGAGGAGGAAGAAGAAACGTTACCTGAGGAGTCGAGAGCAAGATTGAGAAGGAAAGAGGGCAAAGGCAAAATAATGATAGAAGGAACAAGAGCCTCTCAGGTCATTAAGAGGAGGCGGAAGAGGCAGATCCCGTCTTCCAAGGCGTCTCCAGAACGTCTAATCTACTTAAATGCAATTTTCGAAATTTGAATTTAAATTTTGAAATTGCATTTAGGGGTATTGTTGGACCCAGATTTTAGACAAAGGCGCGCCAACCCATAGTCAGGAAATCTCCAACGCGTCTAGAGCTACGGAAGATCTTCGGGGTTGGTTAAGTCGGTTGGAGGAGAGAGGGTCCGAGATATGTTTGTTATAAGATAGATTCTTCTCCAGATTGTATTCATTATAGGATAGAAATAAGCAAAGATTTTTTAGTTGAAGATAAGATCATATCTTTTATTAAGATAGAATATGTTCTAGAGGGCTATATAAGTCGATGTAACCCTTAGGGGAGGGGGACGCTTGATTCATACAATTTCTTGTGATTTCTACATCAATACATATACACCTTCGTTCGTATTCTTCTTAGTTCGTTCGGTCAAGGCCCGATTTAGGCCAAGGTTTCACCTTTGGTAAATTTTGGCTCAAACACTTACCAAGCTCAATTTGATGTTGATCAAGGATCGTTAGTACTTAAACAAGTCGGCGACTCCTACGAAGTCGTCGACTTTGAGTAATAAAGCAGCGGAATAATCAAACAATAAAAACAAGCGTTACCAACAGTCAATGACAAGCAATGTATAGTGGAAACTCATCGTAAACCAACTAGTTTACTTAGAGGAAAACCACTCCCTTCCAAGCTTCTCACTTGGTCGGATTTCAAGAGTGCTTAGACTCGCTCTATTGAATTCTTGAGTGTTTACAAAGCTCTCCCGTGTACAAGAATGAATCCCACACCCTTGAACCACACTCTACCTTTGCACTCACACTCTCAATCTCACGCTATGCCTAAGAACACTCAACACACCACTCGTACGAATCTAACGCACAAGTTCGCTCTTTTTTTCTTACACAAATTGTAAAATGACGCTCAAAAGTCTTACCACTATCCTAAACACAAAGGTATTTGAGGTAGGACAAAAGAGATCTCGTGTGTATCAAATCACATTCGATTAATTTGGGAAGTGACATACACACAATCTTACATATCTTTCCAAATATGCATGAATGCATACAATAAAATATTCTAGGAGAATCAAATAGTCTTCATCTTGATTTTAGCATTCTTTTTATGATGATCTTCTCCTAAAATAGAACGGCCCAACTGTCTCCAAATGCACGCACACACACTGTGCGTTTCTTCCTTAAATAGATTACTCGCCAGCTGGTCATGTCAGTGACTTTGCCAAGTCGCCGACTCGACTTGCAAACTCGGAGTCACTGACTCTGGAACCATCACTCTATCTTCTAACAAATTCCCCCTTTTTTATGGTGACAAACAACCTGTTCTAATAAGATCTTTGCAACATACATATAACATCACAATATAAAGAGCAAAGCACAAAAAGCCATAAAAAGTCCCCCCTAAGCTTAGTAACCACATGGTTTCAGTTTTTAGATCCCCCTAATAAATCTATTCCCCCGGTTAAATCCCCCTTTTAGCATCATCAAAAAGATTGCTAGAGCTCTCAGTAGTAGTGCTTTCACTCTAGAGAGAGAATCTCTCCCCTCTCTCTAGAAACTCCCTTCGGCCTCCAAGTCCATTTCCTTCCCCGGTGTGCTCCGGTGGGGGTTCACCTCACGTGACCCTCACCCCGCCCATGGTTGGCCTCCTCACGAGCCACCTCGGGCCGGAGCTCACCGGAGGACTTTGGATCCAAGCCGGCGCACTTTCAAGCTAGGCACCACTCGGCTCTCTCTTCAAAGGCTCCTTCTCCGCTGCCCTCACTCTCCAACCACCACCTTTGCTCATGGTGGAACGACGTCACTAGGCCACCGACGGGTTTGGAAGCCTCCCCTTGGCCAACCTTAGTTGCCTTGGGGAAAAAGAAGATGAAGTGCTCTCCCTCACCACCTTTCAAGTTCAAGTTCGAAGGTCCAACTAAAAATGACATGTTCGTTGTTGGTGATGCTCTCATGGAAGATGAATTTGATGGAACATCCAAAGCAAAGGAGGGAAACAAGATCCAAGCAAGGTCGTAGCTCAAGAAGGCCAAAATCCTTTCAAAATCTCCATGGGAGATGTCTTGGAGCTCACCTTGGTACAAGAGCTTGAAAAAGGTTCCATGGATGCCAACCTTGAAGATGAAGATGAACTTGGAAAGAAAGGCAAAGAGGAGAGCAAGAAAGATGAAGCAAAGAAGAGGAAACAAGATCTAAGCAAGGTTGAAGCTCAAGGTGCCCAAAATCCTTTCAAAAACTCCATTGGAGAAGTCTTGGAGCTCACCTTGGCAAAAGAGCTTGAAGTAGGTTTCATGGATGCCAAGCTTGAAGATGAAGATGAATATGGGAAGATTGGCAAAGCGAAGAGCAAGGAAGATGCAAATCCAAGGAAAGGGGGAAATTTGAGTTCGGTTGGGGGAGATAGACGTTCCACCACCATGCCACCACCGCCGGCAAGGGCGGCACCACCGCCGGTGCATGACTTGGTCGGCCACCATGTCTTGGCCAAAGGGTCACATGTTAGTCAAAGGCACATGGAGGAGTCACATGTCTTGGATAAGGGAAAAGGTACTTTGGAAGATGGAAATGGATGCAAGCTTAAAGAGGAAAAGTCAAAAAAGGACCTTTGGAAGGGAAAGAGTTTGTCAACACCTTTTTGGGTAATGTTTCTCTAGCCTTCACATGCTTCACTCTAGCCTTCTTTTGTCTTTTCAAGTTAAAATTTTAAATCAAGATAAATCCTTTCTACCTTGTTCACTAACAAGAATGTGGACCCAACCTTGCCACATAAGCCAACCCCTTTGCCACTTCACCACCGGCCCCACTTTATGCCACCCTTGCCAAACCACAACTCCAACTCATCTTTGGCCCCACCCGTTTAAATCAAAGGCGCGCCCCCACTTGCCTTTACCAAAGGCGCGCCACACCCTCTTGCTTTGGCATTTGATTATGGGCTTGGCCCGGCCCCGAAGTTGCACCGGTACGTCTTTAGGAGGGCCCCGAACCTCCATTGCCGGCCGGTTCCAATTTCGACGAGCCATACCCCTTGCCAAACCCTTGGCCAAAACCCCATTTGTCCAAAATGGCATGATCACCCCCGGCTTTTGCCCCTTGAGGCCAACCCCCGATCATGGCCCGGAAATGGCACCGCCACGCCTTTAGGAGGGCCCCGAACCTCCAATGGTAGCCGGGTCCATTTCTGATGCGCCACACCCATGCCAAGGGCGCGCCACATGCTTTTGTCTTGCCATTCGATCATGGGCATGGCTAGATCCCGTGGTTGAACCGCCACACCTTTAAGAGGGTCCCGAACCTCCAATGGCGAACCGGTTCCAATCATGATGCGCCACACCCTTGACAATCCCTTGGCCGACAATCCATTTGTTAAACTTGGCATGATGGAGATGGAAGAATTTGAACCTCAAGATAGACTTGTATGTTTTGTATGGTTTTGTTTCATGTTTGTTCTAGGTTCACTTGTTAGTTTGATGATGTTCTAGCGTAGCTTGGGTGGCCTACGTGCCTTCCCATTGCGCTTTGATGATGTGTACGTTTTGACTACTCGGGCCATAGTATGGGAGGCCTACGCGCCTTCCCATGTATGCCCCGTTTAGGACTCGCTTGTATAGCCCCTCGGGGCTCATATTCTATTTATATACTCCAAATTTACCGCTCCCCTTCGGGGGAAAGAAAAAAAAAGATTGCTAAAACAAGAAAAGAAGTCAGAGGCAAATATGGAAACTTAAAACATAATATCAAAACACGCATAGATAGTCATCCACCATGGCAAAAAGAAAATGTACAATGCAAACACAAATAATTCAGAGATGCAATACAACCAAATCGAACTTAAAAAGAAAAGTCTTTTAAACTAAGGAGATAATGTGGTAGGGGTAGAAGAGAGGGGTAGAGATAGTCATGAGTAAGCGCTTGTCACTGACATCAAGATCCAAAGTCGTTGAGCCTTTCCTCTATAGCACTGATCTTGGACAGCACAGAGCCAACCATGTTCTGATGCTTCTCGAGCATCCCCTTCAGAATCATATTGTGCTCCTTAAGATCTTTCAGTTCATCGGCCACTTGAGCAGATTGCATTCCCTCTTCCTGGTGATCCTTGTCAATGACATTAGAAGCCTTTGAAACCCATTTTCCATCAACCCAGTTCCAGCCAAATTTCCTGATCATCTCCTTGTTTAGGACCCTGACGTTGAGGACATCACCACCATCCACATAGACCTTGTGTTCAACCATCAATAAGAAAATCAGCATACCATAAGGAAGCGCGTGCTTAGCAGTTTTAAGCACATGTTTCATGTGGAGCATCATCAGTCTAGGCATGTTCACCTTCTTTCTCTTAAGAATCTTGTCCATAACCAGCAAGTCTTGAATGGAAACAACATTTCGCTTAAGTTCTCTTGGAAGCAGGTTGTTGATAAGGTAATTGAACATCACCTTCTTTTCAATTCCCATCTTGTTGACCAGGTAAGGACGGGTGAAATTGTCATCACTGTCAGTGACAGTTCTGATGATCTCACGGTCATCAACTCCTTCTGGCCAAACTCCTTTGTAGTACTCAGCAAATCCTTCATGGGTTATCTCCAAGATTGCTCTAGCATTGGCCGATCTAGTCTAAGGGCGAAAGGGGGGAGGCATCTCAATTTCATCATCTTTTAGCAACTCAGAGTCATCACCAAACAAATCCTTTTCCAAGTTTCTCTTAATAGAATCAGCATACTTTGATTTTTTAGAAGCCAATATGGGATCAGAATAAGTACCTTCTTCAGAGATTTCAACAGGTTCCTTTGGAGAGACGTTCTTGTCAGAGACCTTGTGATCCACCTCCATAGTAGCGTCCTTGTCAGTGACTTTTGGGGAGTCGCTGACCTCTTTTGTCTGATCCTTGGGAGATAGACGTTGGGCCTCTTCCGTTTAAGTTTGCACTTGGGTGCCCTCCATTACATGCTCCGAGCCTTTCTCTTCTTCCTTTTCCTCAAAGGACCCAAGAACTGTTTTAGTTTCTTCAAAAACCATAGACTCCAAGTTTGGAGTTTTCACTCTCTCTCCCCAAAAATCTCTCCCTCCTTTGGTTTGGGTAAGGATGCTTCACCTTGTTTCTGAAACAACCGCCGATAGCACAGTTTGGCGCGAAGTTTCAAATTCCGATAAAGTGGCTAGGGTTTCGTTTTTTATGGGGGGATTGAGGAGTTTGGGGTTTTTCAGTGGGAATGGGAGAAGTGGAAGTTGATTTTGGAGAAGAAGGGTTAGGATTTTGGTTTTGTGAGGAAGAGGGGTTCTGTGTTGGTGTTTTAATGGCGGTTTGGAGAGTGGTTGAGGGAGACGATTGCCCAGACAGAAGCGAGCGAAGAAAGTCATCACCGAAAAGAGCAATAATTTTCTTCTTTGCCGATTCGGGACTCTCGGTTTGAGTTTTTGGAGAAACGGGGAGGTTGGAGGTGTTGGAAGGGGACGCCATTGAAGGGGTTTGAAGGTTTGAGGGTTTGAGAGAGAGAGAGAGAGAGAGAGAGAGAGAGAGAGAGAGAGAGAAAAGAGTAGAGAATGAGAGAGAGAGAAATTTGAGAAAGAGTACCTTTTTCCTTTGACGATTGGGGCATAATAAAGAAGTGAACTTCCATCATATATGAAGTTGTCAAATCATCAAATCTTCTCTTTCTTCCTTTTTGAAAAAACTTTCCAATTTGAAAAGATACTGTAAAAGCCATCATCTTTTTCTAGGCACCAAAGCACACAGTCACTGACCCTGATCAAGTCGGCGACCCTTATCACAGAAACTGCTCTTCTCATAAGTCTGTTGTTGAGAGGGTATTCTTGACAACAAATAAATTTATAAGTCAAGACCCCGCTGTGTATAGCGAAGTCAGGATCGTTCCACGAGAAGCAAGGTTGTTTGTTTACCGACTACCAAAAAATCAAACAAAAACAGGCAAAACACTCACAAGCAGCCTCGTTAACGACGTTGTCAGGGTCGTTAACGAACCACCGCAAACAAAAAGACCTAAACTAACGACCTAAACAGTTCGGTACCGAGCCTACAAACTCAGCAACGAATATCACTTCAAAAGAATTCAAATAAAACAAAGATCTAGGATAAGGGACACCACAACATAGTCATGCACATAAACTCGTAAGAAGATAAGATCATGCCTTTAAACAGATAAATTCATCAACTTTCGTCGGCTATCAAGTAAATTAACCTATTTTCATAAACCAATCCACTCAATTGCTTGCTTTGGATCTAAAGCTTGAAACTTTCGCATTCAAACAATATCAACCTTTAAGTCTATAACTTTCTCTCTCAATCAAGTTAAAAACTCAAATCACCTTGACTTTCATCTAGGTCTAAGCACAACAAACAATCTCAAAAATAGATAAAAGGCAATCAACACACATTCTTACTCCTCAAACATGCATAACTATGTCGGGTTTAACCCCGACCCTAGAAAAGAAAACTACTCACTACTCATAATTAAGAAACAAATAAATTCAACAAAAGAAATCATTAAAAACAAAACACTACTCAAATTAATTAGAAATATCGTCTTACAGAAATTCAGAAGAAACCAAACAAAAAAAAAACAAACACCGAACCAAAATCACGATCAACGACCTCGGTAACTCTCGTCCACCGAGCTTCAATCTCTACTCCGATCCACTCTCTCTCTCTTCTCGGCTCTTCCTCCTCTCTTCAGTCGATCTCCCTCTCTTCCTAGGCTAATAAGAGGGCTATTTATACTAAAAAGGCTAAAAACTAATAAGGCTAAAAGATAAAAACTTTCCTAAAAAGATAGAATTAAAATCCTAAAAGATAGAAATAAAATCTAGAAAGATAACAAGACCTAAAATACATAATATAATAACCCTAAAATCATAAAAAGATACTCTACCGACACGGAAATAAATTCCCGCACAGGATCGGTGAGTTACAGAATCAAACTCTCGAAATCTCTATCTCGTGGCCTCGTTAATGACCCCTTACAGCCTCGTTAACGAGCCTGGGCTTGGCTTCTTCAACACTTTATCTCCAAAAACTTAGACCTCGACTTCTTCGTCTTGCATTCTTCCCGTCTTTCATCATAGCACTCCAAATTCAGCTCCAAATAGCATCTTTTCCTTGCTAAAACCTACAAAAAGACACAAAACGGAGTAGCTTCCATACTTTTCACAAAATATGCAAAACTATCCAAAAACACACAAAACTAATCCTAAAACTTCTAAAACTAAGCCTAACAAACCAAGAAAACATACTAAAAACTATACTAAAAATACGAACATCAAAATACCCCATACTTAGACTTGTTTGTCCTCAAGCAATCACTAAACAATAACCAAAACCAAACTACATACTCATCAAGACATAGCCATCATCTAAAAAGCAACATCAACACATAGAAAAATAACAAATGATTATTAACGTCATCACACACATATGCACCAAATAGACATAAGGAAATACAATCCAACCTCACAAGGATAATGTGTTTCACTCAACTCTCAAGTGTTTAGGCTTATAAATTCAATCTCTCAACTCATCTTATATACAAAAACTCATAAAAATTGGAACTTATATCACCAAACTCTCCACCCAAGATTTGTCAAAACAAGCAAAAAATCATCAAAAGAACTTAGGCTCAATGAAAAACTTCATAGAAGTTTCCATTCGGCCGGGTTGTAATGGGGCTTGGTAAAAACAATAAGGCATGGAAAATATTTTGGCTATGTGGTGCTAATAATATCCGGGAATCAAAGACTCCTAAAAACTCACACATACACAAAACTCTCATAAAAACAATAATACCAAACTCACTCTTCATTATGCACTCATTTTCTCTCACTCAATATATCCTAGAAAGCCTCATAAAAGGTAAAAAGAATCTCTGATATTATCTCTAAAAACACAAATGCACTTCAAACTTCTTCTTTCTCTTTCTTCTTTTCCCGCTGCCTCGTTAACGAACCCACTTCAGGGTCGTTAACGAGCTTCATCGTGTACTCCTCCTTTTTCTAAACAACTTTCTTCAACCATCAATCTTATTTCGTGCATCTTTTGCTATCAAGAGATCTTTCTTTTACAACTATAAAAAACAAGAGACTTCCAATCTACCCTTTCCAATAATTCCTTAATTTCAAACCAAGACATTTTTTTCACTCTTTTTTTTTTTACTCAACAAAGAAGACTTCTCCAATCTAAGTCCTAATCCCCGGATAGGGTCAAGCTTATCTCGGCTAGGGAACAATTTTTGTGGAGCTAAAAATAAAAGGCTTCAGGCTCAAATTGGCTTCAAAAAGAAGGATCATGTAAGGGTGGATAAGGAATAATAGGGCTATAAAAATAAGTTCTCTATCATCTGATTTTCACATGTAATGAACTATAAATCTCATACGGGTCTCAAGAAATAGATAACCATCACAATTCCAAGAGATAATATGCATATAGAGAGTAAATCACACTAAAAAGAAGAGGGAAATTTAATGTTCTCCCTATAAGGCCAAAAATAACTCACAAGGTCAATTTTTGTTGGATTGCATCACTTATGCTATAAAGTATATGTGCTCAATTTCATCAAGTGTTACTCCTAAAAAACACAATTTTCATATTAAGAATCCGGCTGTACTATCAAAGACATGCTTGCAAGGAATTATATGATCATGCTAGCAACTACCGTCATAGAACCTAAGAAAGGGATATCTATCAATTCTAAACTTTTTTTTAGAACAAAACTACTTAAAACAAGTAAACACATAAGACACATAAGATAACAAGTTGTCTACTTTCTCCCACCCCATACTTAAAATTACAGTGTCCCCACTGTAAGAAAAAATAAGAAGAAGGAAAGAAATAGAAAAGAAAAGAACAAAAACAAAATAAATAAAAAGAAAAGACATAAAAAAACTTACAAAGACTCAAAAGTGGAAAACAAGGAAAACGTCTTCTTCAAGCTGAATCACTGGTTTTGTGGAGGAAAGTAATGCTCAAAGTTCCCCATGAAGTCGTACATCGTCCTCCAACGCTCTGCATCCTCCACCTCTCTTTGACGATGCCTCTCATCCTCCATCGACATGCGAGCGGAATAGACGGTCTCCCATCTATCCATCCTCCTATGAATGTGGTTCTACTGAAGGTTGAGCTGCTGCATCCGTGCAGAAAGATCCTCAGCCCATGGTGGTGGCATACTCGATCTATTGTACTCGGGCTGAGGGGGTGGTGGGTAGTGAGGCTGGAAGTGGTCTTGGTACAACACCGGGTTGTATGGCATCAAACCATAGGAATGAGGGTCGGTAGGAGCTGGCGGGGGGTCGGTAGTTGTCCTCGGGACCTCGTTAACGAAGTTGGGTGCCTCGTTAGGAATGTAGGAAGAAGGCTGGAAATGGTCGTTAACGAGCCTGGTAGGCTCGTCAACGAGGACGTTGGTGCCCAAAACTTCTGTGTCGAGGTCTTCGTCCTCGAGGTTAAGTTCCTCTGTGCCTCCCTCTATGTCGGCCTCTTCAGTGTTTTCGCCAACTACCTCGGTATCCTCATCTTCATCTTCATCCATGCCATCTCCTTCTCGCTCAAATCTTGTCTCGCAAGGCCGAAGTGATAGCTCATCCTCCGGTTTGGGCTCCAACGGGTAAGCATGACCCGTCCACACCTCGTACCAATTTGGTACATAGAGTAGCTCCAACATGTCAAGGGTGGGTGTAACGATGCGGTCTTGCACTTTCACTCTAAGTCCTCTCTCGGCTTGGATGAAAACATTAGAGCTATACCAATAGCTTTTGTTGAGGAGTTGAGCATGAGCCGGTGTGTAGCGAGTAAGGTCGACTCCCAAGTTTGTAGCCAAGAGACTAACCAAGTTTCCACACCATACTTCTTTGGACTTGGTTGATTTTTCAATGTAGTAGAGCCACTCATACCCTAAATTCAAAGGGACGGGCTCCTCGAAAAGGATGGTGCGAAGACAAGTGACTTCCATCCTTGTTGGCCTGTTCAGCTCTCTCTTCGGCCAAAATGTAGCGGCTAGGACTCGAAGAATGATCCTAAAAATGGGGTTGATGATGCTTGCCCCGGATAGTGCCGCTGTGGAGGGCTCAACCTCCCCGGTGATGTAGCTCCAAGTCCTTGTCACTTTGTAGTTCTTCAAACTGTAATCTCTAGAAGGATTTGGGAGCTCCAGAATAGCGTTGAACTCTGCCATGGTGTATTCTCGGCTCACATTACCGAGCCTAAACCTGATGCGTCCCGCCGAAGTCTTTGACGGAAAACTCTTCTCTAAAGAGGCCAAGAACTCGGATGTGAGGGACGGAAAATGTGGTACCGTCTCCTTCTTCAGCAAGTGAGGCACACCTAGAATAGCAAAGGCCTCCTTGACATCCGTATAAATTCCCATTTGCTTGGCACTCGTCCTTGAAAACCACCGAGTGTTGTGATCTTTGTTTAAGATGGCATTATATCGGTCCGCTTGCCCTTGAGTGCGCAAGATCACGTTGTCCATGCGAGGTGGAGATGGGGACCTCTGGTTCCTTCTCTTCTTCTGAGCTCGGGTAGCGGGTCTGCTGGAACTTGCCATGTGATCTACAAAACAATCATGATTTTCCAAGATAGGATCCACTCAAGTTAGGTTAGGCAAGAGACCCCATACTTGGTCTTGAAATAATCCTCGGATTTACTCGTTAACTCCCCAATTGGGTTGTTTACGAATCTGGACTGGTTACTGAATTTTGAATTTACGTCGCCTCGTTAACGAGCCTGGGTGGGTCGTTAACGAGCTGCCGAGAGCCAGTTCACAGAATTCCGGGGTTTATCAACTTTACAAATCAAGCCATAAATCAAGCATGCACTCCTCTATAATCCCTCACAAGACACACAATCGGAAATGTGCACCCCATACTTGCTCAATTACCCATCCCGAACATGCTAGATTTGCCCAAAATTAACATGGTGAAGATCAAACTCAATACCTAGAACAAGAAAGATTCATGCTTTTCTAAATCAAATCTTGCAATGGAGAATCTAGCATGAAGAATCTTTCCTAGATTGAGAATCAACTAAGCACAACCATAATTCATGAGCAAAATCTAATCGTGAAAATCGGTCCTCTCTATAAACACAATTCAAGACATGAAATTTCTACCCTATAAACCGTGAATCATGCAATCTCGAGTTAGGGTTTATAAATCATACCGGAGAATCGAGAATTTGATGAACAAGAGGTCGGAATTGGGTGGTTAACGAGCTTGGGTCTCGTCGGTGGGAAAACAAGATTCCGGGCTTCGGTAACGACGGCGTCTTCGGTGGTCGGTGGAGTAAAGGATTCCGATCGGTGCTGAGGGGATTCGGTGGAGGTTTGAGGGATTTGGAGTTTGAGATTGTGGGTAGGATTTTTGCGGGTTTGGGAAGGGTTAAATAGAAGGGGGTAGAATTAGGAGAGAGGGTAGGTAGTGGCGGCTGGGGGGGGGGGTAAGAAATAGGGTAGAAGATAGAAGATAGATTAGGGTTAGAAAAACTTACCTGCCCGAGCCGGTTCGCCAAACCGGGTCGTTAACGACCCTGGGTGGGTCGTTAACGAGCCACCGTAGCCTCTTTGTTTGATTTTTGAGCCCCTTTTCTGCATCTTGTTAGCTCTAAATTTATCCTAATTTCTATCCTAAAAACTATTAAAAAGAACTCAAAAGAAAGCTAAGAAAAAGAATCTAAAAAGAAAAGAAAAATCTAATCTAATTCTATACTAAAAGCGGGTTGCCTCCCGTAAGCGCTATTTTTAACGTCGTCAGCCCGACGTACTCCTTGGTTCAAGGTGGCTCTTTTGTAGCCACGTTGGGGTCTTGAGATACCCCATACTTAGCTTTGCAGCCTTTATTTGCTTGAGTCACTAAATTAGGTCCTTTTTCTTCTATCAATATGCCCGATATTCCTACATGATGGTTAGTGAAATCCGAAAACCAAGGTGGTTCGGACTCCTCTGTAGTGCATATAATGGGGCATGGTGTAGGAACAAAAGATAGAGAATAGTCATGACCAGCATTAGTGAATTCACAGTTAGAGAACTTACCTTGAGTAGGCTCTTGTATGTGGGGCTCGGTGATCGGCCAATAATTTTCGGTAGGGACTTGTATGGACTCCTCTCCCGCTTTGGTATTTGAAGGAGGTTCGGTAGGACCAGCTGTGCCGAGTTCTGGTTGGGTCAACTCGATTTGTGCGACCGCAGTTGGGTCGTTGGCATTCTGATCCAAGCTGAATTCCACTCGTTCCTCTCCAATATCAAAAGTAAGAAGTCCTTTCCGCACATCGACTCTTGCACCTGCTGTGGCTAAAAATGGTCTGCCGAGAATTATGGGGACATGAGGGTCTTCAGGCATATCGAGGATGATGAAATCATTTGGTATAAAAAATTTCCTGACTTGAATAGGATAGTCGTCCACGACTCCTGTGGCCTTGACACATGATCCGTCGGCCATGTAGAGGTTCATATCTACCGGCTCTAGTGGTCCCATATTGGCTTTAGACCAGATTGAGAGAGGGAGTAAACTAGCACTGGCTCCCAGATCACATAAAGCTTTGAACTTGTGGTCGCCTATTCCAATCGTTATTGCAAATCTCCCTGGATCTCCTAACTTTTCTGGTAAAGCTATAGATCTGACTTCATCCTGCAGCTCTGTGATGGATCGTTTCCTGCTAAGAATATCTTTCAAGAATTTTGTGTAAGCCGGCATTTCGCTTAGGGCCTCAGCGAATGGGATGGAAATATTAATGCCCTGAAGAATCTTTACGAAATGCTTGAACTTACTCTCAGTAGAGTCCACAGATTTCTTAGTGGGAAATGGAAGAGACTTCACCATCCTCGGAACCAAGTTAGGCTCGAGGGGTGATGCTACCGGGTCGACACTAGGGTCGTTAGGTACACTCGGCGGGTCGTTACCGACCCTGATGGGGTTGTTAACTACCCTGGAATTGAGAGGAAGGCTTGGTTTTGAAAACTTACCTGGGGTAGGGTCGTTTGGTACCCTCAGAGCCTCGTCACCATGGTACGCTGGTTCGGTAATTGCTCTCGCTGGCTCATTATCGAGGGTATCCGTGGTGTCCTCTTCCTTCTTGTCCTCAGCTTGGACACGCTCCGGTAATGTCTTTCCGCTCCTAAGGTGCACCGCTGCTATCTGTCCCTTAGGGTTTTCTTCGGGACGTCCCGGAAGTTGCCCTTGTGGTCTCGGAATCTGTGCAGCAAGGTTCCCTAGTTGGGAATCAACATTCTTCTTCCATATATCGAACTCTCCCCATCTTTTATTTTGGTGGTTAAGGTTAACTTGAACTTCGTTGACCTTGTTGTGGACCCCATTGATGCTTTCCTGTAACCCTTGTACCCAAGATGGTGGCTCCTGATGGCCTGGAGGTCGATAAGGTGCAGGTCGTCTATCTGGTGGAGGCGCTGCATAGCCTGGATTTGGATTTTGATTGCCCCATGTCTGATAGTTATTCGACCTGTCAAAATTACAAGGCTGGTTCCTGTATGGGCCTCTCATGTAATTCATCTCAACAATTGTCTCAGCGGCTCTTACCTGCTCTATGTTAGTGCAAGCAGAAGTACTATGGGCAGCAGAACCACACTCTTGACAAGATTGAGAGGATTTCAGAAAACTTACCTGCTTCTTCAGGCGGTTGACCTCATCTTATAGAAACTGATTTTTAACATCTGGGTCAACTTCTTCTCGGTTAGGCACGTAGAGACATTTCTGAGGCTGGGGAGTCTGCTGGGTTCCATACATGGCATCGTAATTGGACAACTTATCCAGCAATTCCCACGCAGCTGTAGGGTCCATCTCTATGAAACCGCACGCTGTATGCGTGTTGATGCGGTTCTTGGTCTCCGCGTTGATACCCTGGAAAAAGATTTCTTGCAAAACATATAAAGGTTGCCCATGAGTGGGGCACTGTCTAAGCATCTCTTTGAATCTTTCCCATGTTTCAACAAAGGTCTCATTAGGCAGCTGGTGATAGGAGGTGATGCGTTTCCTCAACTCCGTTGTCTTAGCAGGAGGGAAAATTTTTGTAAGAAATTGATCATACAAGTTCTTCGAAGTCCTGATAGACTTAGGAGGTAGGCTCTCTAACCAGCTCAGGGCCTTTCCAGCAAGAGACCATCTAAAAGCTTTTAATAGAACATATTCTAGTGAGACACCTTCAGCAGCTATGGTATCACATAAGTCAAGAAAATTTCTAATATGCTCCATAGGGCACTCAGTAGGTTTCCCTTCACACTGAGCCCGTTTAATTAAGGATATAAATTGAGACTTGATCTCAAAGGCTTTCTCTATCTCTGGAAGCACGATTGAGGACTCTGGCACCCTCAGTTCTGGATGCATGTACTGTTTGGCATTCCTCGGATAGGCATTCAACTCTTCTTGTAGACGAGCATTGGCAGCTCGTTAACGCTCAGCCTCGGCGACAACGCCTTCCTTCTCAGTTTTCAATGCCTCCATCTGTGTTTGGAGGACTTCTAACTGACGAGCCAGCTCTTTAGGTGTGGCCATGGCTTGGTTCTCTCGGCGTCTACGGTGCAGGGAACGTTCAGGTTTTGAGTAATAACCAGCGTTGTCAAACTCAAGCCTTCGATGTCCTACCGGCATGCGCTGAGAAAACAGACAAAGAAAACAAAAATTAAAAACAAAACGGGGTCAGGCTATTCCCTGACCCACAGATAAACAAACAAACTCGTTGCTTCCCCGGCAACGGCGCCAATTTATTGAGAGGGTATTCTTGACAACAAATAAATTTATAAGTCAAGACCCCGCTGTGTATAGCGAAGTCAGGATCGTTCCACGAGAAGCAAGGTTGTTTGTTTACCGACTACCAAAAAATCAAACAAAAACAGGCAAAACACTCACAAGCAGCCTCGTTAACGACGTTGTCAGGGTCGTTAACGAACCACCGCAAACAAAAAGACCTAAACTAACGACCTAAACAGTTCGGTACCGAGCCTACAAACTCAGCAACGAATATCACTTCAAAAGAATTCAAATAAAACAAAGATCTAGGATAAGGGACACCACAACATAGTCATGCACATAAACTCGTAAGAAGATAAGATCATGCCTTTAAACAGATAAATTCATCAACTTTCGTCGGCTATCAAGTAAATTAACCTATTTTCATAAACCAATCCACTCAATTGCTTGCTTTGGATCTAAAGCTTGAAACTTTCGCATTCAAACAATATCAACCTTCAAGTCTATAACTTTCTCTCTCAATCAAGTTAAAAACTCAAATCACCTTGACTTTCATCTAGGTCTAAGCACAACAAACAATCTCAAAAATAGATAAAAGGCAATCAACACACATTCTTACTCCTCAAACATGCATAACTATGTCGGGTTTAACCCCGACCCTAGAAAAGAAAACTACTCACTACTCATAATTAAGAAACAAATAAATTCAACAAAAGAAATCATTAAAAACAAAACACTACTCAAATTAATTAGAAATATCGTCTTACAGAAATTCAGAAGAAACCAAACAAAAAAAAAACAAACACCGAACCAAAATCACGATCAACGACCTCGGTAACTCTCGTCCACCGAGCTTCAATCTCTACTCCGATCCACTCTCTCTCTCTTCTCGGCTCTTCCTCCTCTCTTCAGTCGATCTCCCTCTCTTCCTAGGCTAATAAGAGGGCTATTTATACTAAAAAGGCTAAAAACTAATAAGGCTAAAAGATAAAAACTTTCCTAAAAAGATAGAATTAAAATCCTAAAAGATAGAAATAAAATCTAGAAAGATAACAAGACCTAAAATACATAATATAATAACCCTAAAATCATAAAAAGATACTCTACCGACACGGAAATAAATTTCCGCACAGGATCGGTGAGTTACAGAATCAAACTCTCGAAATCTCTATCTCATGGCCTCGTTAACGACCCCTTACAACCTCGTTAACGAGCCTGGGCTTGGCTTCTTCAACACTTTATCTCCAAAAACTTAGACCTCGACTTCTTCGTCTTGCATTCTTCCCGTCTTTCATCCTAGTACTCCAAATTCAGCTCCAAATAGCATCTTTTCCTTGCTAAAACCTACAAAAAGACACAAAACGGAGTAGCTTCCATAGTTTTCACAAAATATGCAAAACTATCCAAAAACACACAAAACTAATCCTAAAACTTCTAAAACTAAGCCTAACAAACCAAGAAAACATACTAAAAACTATACTAAAAATACGAACATCACCAAGTTCTGGGTTTTGAGTTGGCTTAGCCCCGAGGGTGGTCTCTCGACCCAAATGGTGGCCCTTGGGTGATTCGACCTTGCCTAGGATCAAACCCAATTCCGACTAGTCCGAGGCGCCCAAGACCATGGGGCCCCCCTTGGATTAGGACTTAGGATTATTTTATGTATTTTACTATATTTATGTTATTTTCCTATTTTAGCCTATTTATATTGTTAGATTTACTATTTATGTTCAGTACATTTTTAGTAACTAGTTTTCGACTTTTAAGGAAGTGGGCCTTTATTTGCATACAAGGCACTTTCCACCACCTTTACTAGTTGCCTGGGGTTTTCGAGTGCCTCCCTTTATAAGAAGCACTCGACCTCTCTTCTTGGTTACACATGTTTCTAATTACAAGACTAGCTGAAGCTTTTGTTCCACTCTTGCATTGTGCGTCAACCCTAATTCCCCAATCTCGATCTCTTCCCTCTCGATCGAGCCTCCCTTGGATAGATCACCTCTCATCTCTTTTCTCAATCTCAACTCTCTCAAAGAACCTTTCATTCATTCACAAAACTTTTCCCCAACGCCTTTGGAGACCCAATTTGTAATCAAACTCATGATCTGTGCGTACTCGAATAATTTTGGACAAGAACATGCTTTACATTGTCCCTAATGCTTTAAAATCGAATATTTTTTTCAAGTTAAAAAAGGGTTCTAAGAGAATTAAGATCATTTTGGTTTTGAGGTATTTAATTTTCATTGGCCTTATTTTGCCTAACTTTACAAATAATTACAATTCTGAGTAAAGTTAGAAACGTACTATTTAACTTACGTGTTTATATTTTATGATGCAATAAAGGGTTTGTAATTCGAAAAAGAGTCCCATGAAAATGAACGCTCATGTGAGAAATAAAAATAAATCTTGTTCACCCCTTCTAAAAAATCGACGTTTTTTATTAGACGTTTATTAAAAAAAGATATAAAAAAACAACACAGATGAATTTTTCTCGTATTATTCAAGTATTTTTCGTTAAAAACGGCATGGATGAAATTTTCCTGTATTATTCACGCATTTTTTAAAAAATACGTTTTTGAGTGACGTGCGCAGTTTGTTCACCAAAACTGGTCAATTGTTCATCAATACTGACCAATTCTGCATCAATACTAACTAATTGTGCATTGAATTTTTGATAACATTGTTCATCGATTTCAAACTTTTTTAATTTGTATTTTATTTTTTAACCTTATTTGTGTGTATGAATACAATATTATCTATTTTTGATGCACATATAATTAGTTTCAATATACCCCTATTTGTTGATTGATATATCCTTGTTTTTTCATTGATATACCCTTTTTTGTTCACTAATATACCCTGATTTGTTCATTGATATACCAATATTTGTTCATTAATACTATTTGTTTGTGTATAACTACCAGCACTTTGTGCATCAAAAAATTAACTTTTCATTATGTATCAATGAATATGAAGTATGTACGTTACTATCGTCACTTTATGCAACTTTGTTCATCACTGCTAGTACTTTGTTCATTAATATATCCTTTTGTTTGTGAATTGAAATAAACTTTTGTTTGTGTGTCAACACTGTTAGGCAAAAATTGTTAAAAGAAAACAACCATGCACAAACACATCTAATTTGACTTTTTAAGTTCGACCCTTATCTATATATCTTCACAACTCTAATAATAATAAAGATACATTGGAGACTTTTGGGTTTGTTTTATGATTTGGACTGCACCCGAGTTATGATGGGTTGCCTACGTATCTCTTTAAAGAGAATTAAGCCTTACATAGTTCAGAGGTTTAAGTTTTGGTTGGATTTCCATGCATCAGAGAAACAAGCCTAAACCCACCTTCTAGGAAGGGTTGCCTAAGATCGGTTCAACTATCATTTGCATGGCGTGAATAAAATTAAACCCACCTTCTAGGAAGGGTTGTTTAATTTCTCCACTATTTTTGGATTGATTTTATTATTTTTAATTTGGGTGTGACTGAATCCGTTACCCATTTGGGTTTGATGTCGGATTTCCTACGTACCCGTTGAGGGGATCAAGTCTACGTAGTTATTAAGTTTTGGTCTTAATTTTATAACCTAAATTTATTATGACTAATGAGATTTTTAGATCAAGCTTTGTGCTTTAAATGATACTAATTTTATATTAGTCATAAATAATTTTAAGAATATGGGTTATGCATGCATAACTAATTAATTATGCTTTGAGCTTGACTATTTGAATAGTCTTTGACTGCTTTGATGATTTAAATTGGGATTTGCGACTGAGCTCGATATATATTAAATTTGATATCGAGTTACCTACGTAGCCTTCTATAGGCGTCAAGTCCTAACGTAGTTCTCCAAAAGACGTTTTAATTTGACGTTTTGATTGAACTCGACGAGCATTTGCGCTATATGTCGAGCTTCCTACGTATCCTTTTAAAAGGGATCAAATCATATGTAGTTCTTATCAAGTTATTTTTTATTTGATTTTTTTATATGTGCGACTGAACATGGTATGTATTTGATTTTATACCAAGTTTCCTACGTAGTCCATTGAAGGACATCAAGTCTATACGTAGTTCTAAAAGAACATATTTTAATTTGAGGTTTTGATTGAACCCGTTGAGCATTTGCGCTATATGTCGAGCTTCCTACATACCCTTCTTGGGATCAAATCATACGTAGTTCCACCAGTTATTTTTATTTGATTTTTTATATGTGCGACTGAACATGGTATGTATTTGATTTTATACCAAGTTTCCTACGTAGTCCATGGAAAAACATCAAGTCTATACGTAGTTCTAAAGAAGAACCTTTAAGTTTTGATTTTAATATTTTGACCCAAATTTTAATATGACCAATGACATTTTCGGACTAACCTTTGTGCATTAAAAGTCCAGTTTTATATCAGTCATAATTTGATTGAAATGATTTTTAATATGGGTCAATTTTATAATCGAGTAAAATCCACTTACACTTGTACATAGAGATGTACATATGCGTTTTTTATTTCTAAGCATGCAGATTATGATTTAATTTTTTGAGAATTTATTTAAGCCACGAGTTAGCTCATTAAGGCTTTTTTTGTGACCTTCTCTCCTTTATGATATAATTTTATACAAGATTGTATATTGATCTACATGCCTTCATGTTTGATACACTCTTAATTAGGAACCATTATGGTTGATTAAAAAAAAAGGTCGGTTACATGAATATAAGACCAAATTTGTCTTGAACTTTTGTTATGGGTAATCGTACTATGCTCCATACAGTAGACAACCCATAATTAATTTTGACATTTGGATTAGTAATTTAACCCAACACCAAGGTCGGTTACAATTAAGAAACAACTCCGTTTCGGTTTGAGAAACGACCCCGTCTCGGTATGAGAAACGAACCTGTTTCGATATGAGAAACGAACCCGTTTCGGTATGAGAAACGAACCCGTTTCGGTATGAGAAACGAACCCGTTTCGGTATGAGAAACGAACCCGTTTCGGTATGAGAAACGAACCCGTTTCGGTATGAGAAACAAACCCGTTTCGGTATGTGAAACGAACCCGTTTCGGACGATAAAAACGTCATGCCTCCAAAGGGAAATATTTTTTATAAAACATCGTGTCTCTAAAGAGAGACATTTTGTTTCGATTTTTACGTCCAATGAAACATCCGACCTCTAAAAAGAGACCATTTGTTTCGGTTTTTTAATCATTTGATGAAACATTATGTCCCTAAAAAGAGACACTCTGTTTCGATTTGTTTTTCATGAAACATCCTGCCTCTAAAAAGAGACAATTTGATTTTTGATGAAACATCCTGCCTCTAAAAAGAGACACTTTGTTTCGATTTGAAACCGATTCATGAAACATTATGTCCCTAAAAAGAGACACTCTGTTTCGATTTGAGAAACGAATCCGTTTCGGTATGAGAAACGAACCCTATTCGGTAGGGGAAACGAACCCGTTTCGGTATGGAAACAACCCGCTTCTGTAATGGGATGCGTATTTTTCAGATAAAATGTAGAGGGGCATATATGAAGACGGGAAGAGACTTGACTTGTTTCCACTCTTTGCAATTTTGTTTTGCAGATCGTCCCTCTATTATGGAGATGGACTGATGGAGCATGACTCTGCCATTCTCTCCCTCCCTCCCTCTTTTCCTGAATCGTTCCCCTCTCCCCAATATTTATCTGTTCATCCCTCTTTTTTTCTTTCAGACTGGACACTAGACCTGAACAAAGTCGGGCTAACCCGCCCAACCCGTACCGCCAGATTTGACAAAAATATCTTTGTGCATTTTTACAACTTTTCACCAAATTAAAATCCGAAAGGGTATTTTAGCCCGCCCGTAAAAATGGGTGGACTTGGACAAGATTTCTAACCCGAAAGGGTATTTTAGCCCGCCCGTCCGAATTCATGGACGGGACACGGACAATTTTTTTGACCGAATATCCCGGATATCCCGCCCGAATACCCGAATATATTTAATATATAAAATAAATATTTATAGTTAGAAAAAAATAAGTGTATAAATATTAAATGTTTATTTCTAAAATTGTATTTTTATGCCAATTGTCCAAATGAATAGGCATACCTAAATAAATGGCCCATATATACAAGCCCAAATGGAACCATAGAAAGTAAAAACCCTAATATTTCCATCACTCCATCAGTAGGAGATGGATAAAATTCAACACGATAGGAATTAGGAGGCGGCATTTTAGGTCAGTCTTCACTCTCCACTCTCCACATTCTCACGAGAAACCAAACCAGCAAGCCCTCTCTTCCTCTCTTAAATCTTAATCTCTAAGCTCGTCAGATAATGTATAAATTTTATATTGTTATATTAACTTTTTGTATGAGGCAGACTGTGTAATTATATACGGGACCCGTGGGCTGTCCGGATCCGGATGTTTGGACGGGTCTGGACAGCCTTATCAGCCCGAATTTAAGGCTTGACCCGAACCCATCCGGATAAATGGGCAGAATTTTTTATCAAAGCCCGGTTCGGATCCGGCCCGAACCCGGGTTTGTACAGGTCTACTGGACACTAAGCCGTTTTTATCATTTCCTCAGTACGGCTCTTAGGCCAATAAAATAATGAATGGCTCTAAATTTGCATTCAAGTCTGAAAAACGTTATAGAATTGGAGCAGTTCATATCTTTGAACAACCGTTACACACCTACGTACAATACCCTTGTTTGAGCTGTCCGCAACTTAAAAAAAACAATACATGACTGTTGTGATACGTACAGCCACGTTAGTTATTGTACAGTGTACACTCATCATCCCTGGATGCATTTGATTTGATCATATAATAATATATAATATTATATATGATGCATGTACACATATTTTCTTGAGAAGACCATTTCACACCACTTTATTAAAGGGTGTTTAGCCATTTCATAATTATCTTTGATAATTTTGGTTTTTCATAATCAACTCTCCATCTTTTTTAGTTGACTAAAACTTTGATTATCAAAATTTGCAAGCTCCAGGCTATAGTCTCTCATAATATCACTTAGAGATTTGGATGGTTTTAATCTCCACTTAATATATATAAATACCCACTGTTAAGCTATATTATTTTAGCCAAATTATGAAAAGTTAAATTTCATGAAAATTTACCCTCAAACAAACACCATCCATTTGTACATTTAGGAATCTATTTGTGTATTTTTACATTTATTTATTGCTTTAAGACTATCTTTTTTTCATTACTCATATAATTAGTTTTGACTCACAAACTCATATAATTAGTATCAATGCACATATATATTTATCTAGTTTTTGTAGTTGTTATACAAATCAGTTTTTTGAGAACAAAATGTAAATATATTATATATCCAATTCAACTAAGTCAATCATACATGACAGGGTATTAGTTACAAAGACTTGTTCATGTCCGGATTAATATACAAATGTGTGATAAAGTGAGCTACACAATTGCCATGTCTAACTATATAAGAAAAAAAAAACAAATAAAGTGCCAAATAAACGTATATAAAATATAGTACCTAAATAAGATAAGTTTGATGTAGAATCTTGAATGCAAAGGATAATAGATAAAGAATTTGACTTTGCAATATATGATGTAGCTAAGAGAACGAGCCAACTGCAAATCGAAGAGGAGTGCTTGTGCCTTAGCTATGTTTAGAACCCAGAAGCAGTCACACGTTTCACAACAATAACAATGACGAATCCAAACGAGTCAAGCAAGGCAATACCAAGATTGACATCAAAACAATTAGTTTTGTTTCACATACGACTAATTATGATGCATAAATATATATTTATGCATACAATTTCGATACACATTCGGCCATTTTTTATGTACAAACAATATGTTTTTTTATGCACAAAATCATAGTTTTGATGAACAAAATCACTGTTTTGATCAACAAAATCACAACTTTGATGAGCAATCTGGACGCGCGCCCTATATTCGTCCTTTTCAAAAATACGCGAATAATCCGTCAAAAATTTGTCCATGTCGTTTTTCCCCTTTTTAAATAAAATAAACAGTGTTCTTAATTTTTATCCATCCAACGACTATTATCTACCCTAATACATTATAAAGCAGAACCCAAGTCTGTTGTAAAATTTGCGCCACGTGGCATTTTTGAATAAATTAATGTGAAATTATATTTTAATAAATTTTGTAACAACTTATGGTATTCTTGCTATATATACTAAATAGATAACATGTTTAATTTATATACTTTTTTATGCATATAATTTTCTATCTATGGATTATGTATTAGTTTACTATAATAGATAACATATTTATATAATTTTTATATACATAAATTCCTATGAGATGATATTTTCCATATTAATTTAATATTTTTATCTCTTAACAGGTCTTAATATATTTTTTTTATCTTTTAACGAGTCTTGAGCTCCAAGTATAAAATTTATATCTATATAATGATATAATTTTAAATAATAAATTTTGTTATGTTGCTATATTTTTATTTTGAGAAAATATATAATTTTATGTTGATGACTAAGATTATTTGTAAATGTCAAAAAAAATTCAAATTTTAATTTAAATTAATAAAATTAGATTTTCTTTATTTTTTATGCATTTATATTAAAGATTTTTTCTTAAATCAAAGTTTGATAAAAAAATAATAAAAGTTTACAAATCTTGATGAATACTTGCTTAAATTGAATTTTGATAAAAATACACATTACATTTTTCTTAATTTCCTTGTTATTTTTTTATGTAAATATAGAAAAAAAATTTTTATCTAGCCCCACCTTAAATTTAAATTTTTTATCTCTATGTTTTGTTGTAATTTAATATGGATGATAGGTTGATTAATACATTGAATTTTTTAAATTTTGATATACATTAATTTACTTTATATTTTATTTCTCCGTTATGTAAATTTAGTATGGAAAACAACTTTATAAATGGATATAGTTTTGCAAAATAATACATAGATAATTTTCTCTATATTTTATCTCTTAAATCAAGGACAATTTCCTCTTATATATTAATCTTAATATTGTATTTTTCATATTTTACAAATATTCTTATTATTATAGAGTAAAATATAAGAACCCTAATATATAATTTTAATAAATTAAATTAAATTTTTTTTAATAAATTATAATATGCTTTGTAGATAACCTATCCTAATTATTATTATCTTTATAAAAAACCAAGTATTTTATACATATTAGTGTCTAAAAAAAAGAAAATATTATTTAAAAATATTCAATAAAAAAGTAAAATCAATATTTTAATAATTTCAATCTAAATTTGGACAAGATCTCCACAAATAATGAAAAAATATTTATAAATATATTCAATTAAAATATGGGGTACAATCTAAAAAAAATAATTTGTCTATTGCATAATTTATTATGAAATTATATAAATATATTTAATATTTTAAATTAATATCATAAAATTATATAGTTTTTAGTAAAATTAGCCCGTGAATATCACGGAATTTCAACTAGTTCTTTCTTATTTATCACCAAATTGTTCACTCTCACCTGATTGGAACCCTTATAATTCATGCAAGCAATCTTGATGTTAGGACGTTACGGCTATCTAGTTGCATTTAAATATTAATTTGCGAAATCAATGTTGGTGTTAGGGTTCTATATTTTGGACGGTCAAAAACTCTACGGGCTAAGGGCCGAGGGCACTTGAATACCTAACGCTATATATACACTACTCCCTCCGTTTCAAAATAGTTATTCTTAAAGCCATTTTTTTGTTTCAAAATACTTGTTCATCTAACTTTTTTTTTTCATTTATACCCTTATCTATACCCCACATTACATATGTCCCAAAATTTATTTTTTAAAGTTGAATCTCTCAAAGTATACTTTTAGGGGTAGTTTGGGAAAAAAAATTCCTTAATAAGTGTGAAATTTTGACTAAGATCAACTATTTTGAAACGGAGAGAGTACTATCTATAACTATATATTAAAGATGTTCCTTTTCGATCCACCAGAACGATTCTGACCCCACCTCATATTTATAAAATTAATTTTTATTTCTAATATTTTAACTTTTACCCTATTATATTCTTCTTTAACTATTTAAATATATCTTTAACATCAAACAAATATCTATTTAGTATAACAATATCTTTTGAAAACTTTCATATACAAATATTTAAAATTAAAGATAACAAATTTAAAATATTTTTAAATAAGTATAAATATCTTTTACCTTTTAGCATGATGTATTTTCACGAAATTATTTATAGATATATTTTTTATTTTATAATAAAAAATTAATAATAAATACTTATAATGTTTAAAAATAAAAAAATAGGTAATATCTATAACTATATATTAAAGTTGTACCTTTTTGAGTCACCACAACGATTCTAGCCCCACCTTATATTTATAAAATTAATTTTTTTATATTATTATAACTTTTTTCTATTAAATTCTTTATAACTATTTAAATTTATCTATAACATTAAAAAATATCTATTTAGTATAACAATATTTTTTGAAATCTTCCTTATAAAAGTATTTAAAATTAAAGATAAATTATTTAAATATTTAAAAATAAATATAAATATTTTATCATATATCTTTTGACGAATTTATTTATAGAAATATAGTGATTTTATTTTATAAAAAATTAATGAATAAATAGTTAAATTTTTTAAAATTAATAAAATAGATAATAAAATATTTAATAAATATTGAAATATTTGATAAACTCTAAATTCATGTACATGAAAAGTAATAAAATAGGAAGAATATAAAATAAATTATTTATATTAAAGTTTATATTATATTTTTATTTATTTATTAATATTCTATTTATAATGTTTATAAAATATCGAATCGTAGTCGTACATGGTACGACGGGTAAAACTAATATATATGGATTATGGAGTACGAAGTTTCACCGCATGGATCACAGCAATTAAGAATATTTTGAGCCCCTCAATTTTCTTGTTTACTATATAATTCACGTGTAGCTGTGTATAATTATGATACATCGTTCTTGTTGTTATCAATGGTTTGTATTAAATATATTAATTAGTTGAAATGACTTCTTAAATATGAATGCAAATTCTCTGTTTCGATTTCGGTGTATTATTCGCCTTCACTTAATTATATAAATATTAAAATAATATTAAAAAATAGATAAAAATTATATTTATATTGCAAATTAACTTTTATATATATGTGCGCAAATTTTGAGCTTGAAAATTATATTGTAAAATTTTTAAAAATTAAAAGAATAAACACTTGTGTATCAATATAAAAACAAAAAATGTGTAAAATTTATAAGACATTTAAATCTCTAGAAACAATAATCTTAATTAGATGACGTGAAGTTTTATATGATCTAAGGTGTTATGAGAGCAAAATTTACATTATTGCACTTGTATTACCAACGTAATTGATCGATTCAGAATAAATAGTGAATAACATCAAGTTGAAAGCCAGCTTGTTTGTTGTTTAGGATAAAAAATGAACAATTTCACTTTTACGTTCTTGGAGAGGGGGTTGAGGGGATAGATAGCCAAAGATATATGATTGTCGCCGGTCGTGAGATAAACGAATGTAAATAAGAACGAAAGTAATGAATATATAAGTCAAACTAGATGTAAACACAATGCAAATAAAGAAGAATTGTTTATCTCCTTTAATTAACTTGAGATTACAAACTGGCCGGCGTCTGCCATCCAGGATCCAAGATCCTGCAGAGAGTCGTTCGGATGCTAGAGGACTTTTGAATAATATCAGTTACGAGGGCTGATTACAGATGAGATTCAGAGAGATTTACAATGTGTGGATGAGAGTGAGTCATGGTCCTTTTTACATGGCTGAAATAACCCTTTTATATAGCTAAAAGTAAATGGGAGATAATGGGTAACTTCCCCCTAAAAAATAGGCTTTGAATGGTTCTTCCACGTTGGGAGGTTATCAAGTAACAACCCCTTGAAAATAGGCATTTGGAATGCTGAACACGACCTGGTCAAAGAGGTTACAAAAAATACCGAAAATTAAGGGATCTCGTTGGTGCTGCAGGACACTCGGTAGCCAAGAGTCGGGAGCCGGTAGACGGTGACCATCCGGTGTAACCTAACTGAAAGTTTTGGGCTCAACATTTGTCATCCTTGGGTATATAATAATCCCGCAATTACCAACCAAAATCTTTTGAGCTTATTTTAATGAATGAAAGAAGATAGGAAAAAAAATTAATTTGATGGATTGGCAAGGTCAATTTAGCGCATGTCATTATTAATGGTCCTTGTTTTGAGCAGAATAACTAGTAACGTGTTATCTGTTAAATGAGGAGATCTTAACCAACAAGAAGTCAAAACACGTTAGTCTCTTATTACGAGATAAATCGAAAGCGAAGATGTGACTACAAATCGTAAAGTAAGAAAATAAGTGATAGCTTGAGCACACCGAAATAACGATGATACCAGAGTACAATTTGAACAAATGGATCAAAAAATTGATGTGAATGAGAATGATGATGGGTGTGATCGATAGTAAATAAAGATTAAAAGACTATGTTTCCTAAGTGTTCGAATGTCCTCTCTCCCTCATCGACCTAAGCTTTTATATCCACTCTCCCACTCTTGATCGTTGATCAATTATATGCTCTCTTTCCAATCCCGCAAATTTCGCCTTCTACCTTTAATGTTGTAGCCGTTTGCCTCTGAGGATCTCGCTTGACCGTTTACCCTTCAGGATCGATCGTGCTCTTGCCTCATCAATTCGTAGACTTCGTTAATCCTCCGCTTCCTTGATGGATCTGGGCTTGGTACGTTAGTCGGATAAGTTGGGCTTGGTTACAGTGGGCCCAACAATTCCCCCCAAAAAAACCCTGGAAAATTTTCCTCCTAATTTTCAATAGGTTTTTGAGCTTGTCTCGGAAGTTGTAGCACATCATGGCACGTCCCATCGACTCTTATTTAAGGCTGGTCTAAGGCATTATTGCAACCCCGACTTTTCTTCTTGATTATCAAGTACGTCTCCCTTTCTTCGATTCTTCGTCTTCTGTTTTTCCTTCTTCCTTTTCCATGGCGAACTCTAGCTCTTCCTCGGAGTCTCTTTCCTGTTGTTACGAACCTGTCGATCCTCCTTGCCTTGTTTCTTCCAAAATTCTTACTCCTTACCATCAGATAAACAACACCTCTGAGGAGCCGAGCTCTTTTGCTTTTTCTGATGGATTTCCAGCCTCGGCGAAGGTTTTTCAACCTCCCCTTGGTGTTTGGGCCGACTCCTATAATGACGATTGGGTATGCTTGTATGAATACCCCTTTCGCATTGGACATCGTTTCCCCTTTTCTCCTCTCGTGATTGATTTTCTCGCCACTCTTAATGTGTTCCTCGGGCAAATCCTTCCTCAATTTTGGAGGCTTCTCTTGTCTGTTGATCAATTATGCTCTTCTCATGACATCCCGTACAAAGTTGTCGACTTTCTTTGCAATTGCTGTCTCTCAAAAAGTGGTCCTGGCCGTTTCACTTTAAAAACCCTAAAGAACAAATCCGACCTGATCTACAACATGTCGAAGTCAGATCGAGGCTGGGCTGACAAATTCTTCTTTGTAAAACTGTCTTCTTTGGAAATTGATACTTCTTTTCTAAAACCCCCGTTGGCGATCGTCAGGTAGTGTTTCCTCTGTTTGCTTATCTTACTTCTTGTTAACAACATTAACCTATGAGTATGCTTGCTTTTGACGCAGTGAATCTTGCCTCGCTTCATCCCCGTAAGGTGTCGGCTCAAGTCATTTCTCGCATAGAAGCTATATCATTGGAGGAAAGATCATACCCGAAGTTGGTAAAAGCGTGCTCTGCCGATTCCGAGGACACTGAAATGTCAAGTAAGTATAGATACCCCTCTTACTTAGCGAACACTGATACTCTCAACTTTTATAACTCCGCGTGATGTGATTCCATCGATGTCCGAGCCAACTATGGAGCACACTTCGGAACACTTGGAGGAGCAACACTTGGAGGAGCAACACTTGGAGGAGCACACGTCGGAACACTTGGAGGAGCCTTGGCATACCCTAGACGCGCCAACAAGCTTGGATGGTGGCGCGCCCTTGCCTTCCGGTTTTGATGGTGCCAAAGCTCAAGGAACTACACCACCTTATCTAGGTCGTATTACACGATCCCGAGCTAAGGACATTCTATGTCAAGTGCAAGAAGAGCTCATGGGGTGTAGCTTTCCGAAAGAGTGCAAAGAAGATGGTTGGAGTTTTATTCTACTTCATGGTTCTAAGTGACAATTCTACGGAAAGGACAATTATTAAGTTTTCAGGTTTTCGGGTTAATTTTTGTAATTTCCTTAAGTGAAGGGGCTAACTTTGTGAGGTTGCTTTCTAGGTTATATGGTCGGCCCCCTCACCCTTTGTAGAGAGATTGGACGAAAAACCTTGTTGCTTACTTTCCTTGCATCTTTCAATTCAAGTTCTTGTTCTTGTTTTCGTTCATTCAATTCTCGTTGTTCAAGTTGTTGGTGAGTAATATCCGACAATCTCGGGCATCTTAGTTTTTTTGAGAGCTTGGTGAGTCATATCCAAGTTGTCAAGCATCCATATCCCCTTGTTCTCTCCATTTCGATCCATCATCCATCTCGGTGGTTTCTGCACCCCCTCAGTAAAATGGACATATCTTACAATCCACTCATCATCTAGGTCTGAAATTTTGAGGGGTTAAACTAGACTCAGAGATCTAACTTCTATAATTGGAATCACTCAATTCCGAGTTCGGACGAGGAAGATCCAGCCAGTTGAAGACGGGTCAGTTGCGTGGTGTTGGTTGTCGGAATTCCTTGGATTCTCGTGGCGATCTCTTTGCACCATCGTCATCGTCATCGGTCCTCTCATCAAGTGGTATCAGATCCATGCAAAGGTATCGCCATCTAAACCTTGTTCCGACCTTGAATTTCCACTTGTTGCAAGGTTTTAGGTTCGAACTCTTTATTGGCCGTGTTGTGTTGTTGTGTGCGGCCATAGTGCCCTTGTTGTGTGTTGTTGTGGTCGTTTCTTTGTCTTGATCTTGTGGTTGTCTTGGCCGAGTGTGTGTTCAGCCATGGCTGCAAACCATGCTCAAAAAACGTCCCAATAGAACATCAAAAGTGTTATCAAAAGTTAGTAGTTGAAAGGGTGCGTTTGTTGCTTGATTAAAGCCTTCCCTTTAGTGTTGGTTTTAAGTGTGTCTTGCTGAATTTTGCTGAGATAAAAAAACGTGTCATTGAGGTCCAAACCAGCCTTGTTTGTTTTCATTACATGCTTGTTGTTGGTTACGGTGCTAGGATACGGGAACGACACCGAGACGAGACATCTTGTGTTGTTGTTTAAGTGTCTTGAAATCTTTTGTTGAATAATCAGAAAAACCTTGCCGGCGGTGTAAAGCTAATAAGGGGCCAGGCACAGAAAGAAAGATAAAGACTAGAAAAACCTTGTCCGGCGGCGTAAAGCTAATAAGGGACCGGGCACGGAAAGAGTAGTCATCTTGTAGTGCCTAGCAAAGGCCTACAAAAGTCGTCTTCTAGTAGTGCCTAGCAAAGGCCTACCCAAAACAAAAAAAAATTAATTAATTAATTTCGTAATACTTGGTGTTGAGTCTTGGTGGTTTAGTAGCTTCCTAGCATTGTTTTCCTAAGCAAGTGTGTGGTGAATTCTCTCTTTGTTGTCTTTGTTGTTTTTGCCTACTTGCAACTTGTTGGATTTTCATCTCGGGCAAGTCTTTGTGATTAATTTGTGTGACCTCTATACCTTGATCTTTTCCTTGTTTTTACGATGACAAGTGTAGGTGATGATAAGAATAAGGAACAAGTTGAGGAGACGTCCACTAGTTCGGTGGCTGCCATGTTGCAAACCATACAACAATCCTTGCAACAATCCATTGAGGCTTTGGGAACTAGGTTGACTGATTTGGAGAGCCAAGTGCGAGGTCAAGATGATAGAGCACGAGTGTCTCAAACGAGGGCTCTACCAAGTGTGCTACAAAGCGCTAACCAAGTGGAGTCGTTACACGAGGAGGCCTCTACTTCTTACTTGCCAAACTCGGAGGCACAAGCATCCATCGGTGTGAGCACCTCCATGGGGATTATGCCTCCTTACATTCCTCTGACGAGTTTCCACAATCCACACTTTGTGGCCAATTCTGGGGTAAGGCCTTCATTTGCTACATTTCCTAATAATATTCCTATTAGTGCTACTAACTTGTCAGGTTATGGAGCGCCGAGCTATCAAGAGGCCAATCCTACAACGGCTACTCAACCCCCACCTCTCTTGCATCTACCAAGGCGCGGCCAGCCTCCTAGAGGGCCGGCCAATGTTGGTGCCGGGCAGCCTTGGCATGGCGTGCCGTTGCAACAAGAAGAGCGGCCCCGGGATCCCCATTACGGCATCAAGCTGAACGTGCCGACGTTTTTGGGAACTTCCGACGCCGATGCATGTCTTGATTGGCTTGCCAAGGTGGAGTCAATCTTTGACTTCTATGGCTATGATGATGCAAGGCGGGTGGCCATGGCGGCCATACACTTCACCGACTTTGCTTACCAATGGTGGCTCGAGGACAAGGCTTTGAGGAGAGCACGTCGGATGCCTCAACTTAACACATGGCAAGATCTAAGAGAGGCCTTAGAAGAGAGGTTCGTGCCTCAAGATTACATGGAGTGCATCCATGCTAAGTTGGAGCAAGTGCGTCAAGGAAACCGGACTCCCGATGAGTTCTACAACGAGCTGCGTATGCTCATCTTCCGTTCCCGAGTACAATTTCCCGACGGGTATGTCATCTCTAAATTTGTCAATGGGTTAAATTTGGAACTAAAAAATGTGGTGAGTATGCAGCATTTTAGTAGGGGTACCGATATTGAGCAAGTGCTTCATTATACCAACCATATCTACATGCAACTTGCTCAACGGCGTTCGAGTTCAACCACTTCTCGAACGTGGCAGCCTTCATCCACGGCTCCTAAGGCACCACCAACTCAGTTTAGGAAGCCGGAAATAAGGAAGGACTCGACTCCTCAACCGAGGAAAGAGTTTTCCCCACGTCCTCGGCAAGAAGGCGGTGTGAAGGCGAGCGACGTGAAGTGTTTCAAGTGCCTTGGCCATGGGCATTATGCTCGGGATTGTCCCAACGAACGGAAGGTTCTTCTTAACTCCCAAGGGGAGTACGAGTATGAGGAAGAAGGGGCTGCGGAAGAGGAAGAAGAGAGCCCCGAGGTTGAGGAAGACGGCCTCCACGTCACCACCGAAGAGGGTGAGTGCTTCGTGGTACAACGGACGCTTTTCATGACGGAGAACACCACCACACCTAGCCAACGAGAGGTTATCTTTCACACTCGATGCAAAATTATGGATAAGGTATGTAGTGTGATTATCGATAGCGGGTCTTGTTGTAATATTATTAGTCAAGAGGTGGTGGATCGCTTTTCCTTGAAAACTACTTGCCATCCTTTACCTTATCCTCTATGTTGGTTGAATTCTAATGCCCCGATCCAAGTCAAGGAAAGGGCTCGTATTTGCTTTTCTATAGGGCCTTACAAGGATGAGGTGGAGTGTGATGTGGTGCCGATGACCGCTTGTCATCTTCTTTTGGGGCGCCCTTGGCAATATGATAAGGGAGCTATTCATGATGGCGTCTCCAACGAGTATCGCTTTCAAATGGAGGGAAAGAAGGTGACGTTGCACCCGATGACTCCCCATGAAATCATGTTGGACCACGCAGCGAAGGAGCAAAGGAAGAAGCACGCGCTTCGAGAGGGAAAGAAGGACAAGAAGCTAGCTCTAGGCGGCCCTTCTACGCCCTTGCTTTTGGCCAAACCGAAGGAGATTCTTCCTACTTTCAAGGGAAGTGGCGTTTGCGTTTTATTTGTTTTTCAAGAATCTTATTTATCTTCCCAAGAATTAGTTGATCTTCCTCCTTCCATATCTACTCTTTTGCAGGACTTTAAGGAGCTTTTCCAAGAAGAGGTGCCACCGGGACTACCACCGCTTAGGGGAATCGAGCATCAAATTGACTTTGTCCCCGGTGCCACTCTACCGAACCGTCCAGCCTATCGAGCCAATCCGGAGGAAACTAAGGAGCTTCAACGGCAAGTCCAAGAGCTCCTTGATAAGGGATATGTGCGTGAGAGCCTCAACCCGTGTGCCGTGCCTGTCATTCTTGTGCCTAAGAAGGACGGCACATGGAGGATGTGCGTTGATTGTCGAGCGATCAACAATATTACTATCAAGTATCGTCACCCGATTCCGAGGCTTGAGGATATGCTTGACGAGCTGCATGGGGCGAGTCTCTTCTCCAAAATTGATCTCAAGAGCGGATATCATCAAATAAGGATGAAGGAGGGAGATGAATGGAAGACGGCGTTCAAAACCAAGCAAGGCCTATACGAGTGGTTGGTTATGCCCTTCGGATTAACCAACGCTCCGAGCACTTTCATGCGCTTGATGAACCACGTCCTCCGCCCTTTTATTGGTAAGTTTGTGGTTGTATACTTTGATGATATTTTAATTTATAGCCACGATTTATCATCCCATGTCGAGCACCTTAAGCAAGTGCTTGAAGCTTTGAAACGGGAACGCCTATTTGCTAACTTCAAGAAGTGCCACTTTTGTTCGGATCACGTGGTATTTCTTGGCTTTGTTGTGAGTAGGAATGGACTTCAAGTAGATGAAGAGAAGGTGAAGGCGATTCAAGAATGGCCAACACCGACAACTATGACACAAGTCCGGAGTTTCCTTGGCTTAGCCGGTTTCTACCGCCGATTTGTTCATGATTTTAGTACCTTGGCTGCGCCTTTGACCTTCCTCACCAAGAAGAATGTTCCATTTATGTGGGGAGAGGCGCAAGAAGAGGCCTTTGCAGCCTTTAAGGCTAAGTTGACACAAGCGCCGTTGTTAGCTCTTCCCGATTTTGGCAAGATGTTCGAGATTGAGTGTGATGCGTCGGGAATCGGGCTCAGTGGTGTGCTTATGCAAGAGGGACGTCCCATAGCCTATTATAGTGAGAAGCTTGGAGGTGCCAAGCTCAAGTACCCCACATACGACAAAGAGCTACTTGCTCTTGTTCGAGTGCTAAGGGCGTGGGAGCACTATCTCTTGCCTCGGGAGTTTGTTATCCATTCCGATCATGAGGCGTTGAAGTACTTGAGAGGGCAAGCAAAAATGAATCAGAGGCATGACAAATGGGTTGAGTTCATTGAATCCTTTCCCTATGTCATCAAGCATAAGAAAGGAAAAGACAACGTCGTCGCCGACGCGTTGTCCCGGAGGTCCGTTCATTCTGCTACAAAGAAGACGCCTTTTGAGGTGGTGTATGGGCGCAATCCCGTTACACCACTTGATTTAGCGCCTTATGCTATGTCCGATCGAGAGAGTTGTGAAGGACGGGACCGGGCTGAGTATATTAAGCAGATTCATGAGGATACTCGTCTTCAATTGGAGAGGCGAACATTGCAATACAAGCGCCAAGCTGATAAAGGGCGCAAGGAGCTGATTTTTGAACCCGGCGACCTTGTTTGGGTTCATTTGAGGAAGGAGAGGTTTCCTATTCTTCGAAATTCTAAGCTTAATCCACGTGGAGATGGACCATTCCAAGTGTTAGAGCGCATCAACGACAATGCTTACAAGCTTGATCTTCCTCTGAATTATGGCGTCCATGAGGTATTCAACGTATCCGATCTTGTTCCTTATTTTTCTAACGATGATGTTGAGTTTGAGAAGGATCTAGGTTCGAGGACGAACCCTTTTCAAGGGGAGGAGGATGATGTGATTCCATCGATGTCCGAGCCAACTATGGAGCACACTTTGGAACACTTGGAGGAGCAACACTTGGAGGAGCACACGTCGGAACACTTGGAGGAACCTCGACATACCCTAGACGCGCCAACAAGCTTGGATGGTGGCGCGCCCTTGCCTTCCGGTTTTGATGGTGCCAAAGCTCAAGGAACTACACCACCTTATCTAGGTCGTATTACGCGATCCCGAGCTAAGGCCATTCTATGTCAAGTGCAAGAAGAGCTCATGGGGTGTAGCTTTCCAAAAGAGTGCAAAGAAGATGGTTGGAATTTTATTCTACTTCATGGTTCTAAGTGACAATTCTACGGAAAGGACAATTATTAAGTTTTCGGGTTAATTTTTGTAATTTCCTTAAGTGAAGGGGCTAACTTTGTGAGGTTGCTTTCTAGGTTATATGGTCGGCCCCCTCACCCTTTGTAGAGAGATTGGACGAAAAACCTTGTTGCTTACTTTCCTTGCATCTTTCAATTCAAGTTCTTGTTCTTGTTTTCGTTCGTTCAATTCTCGTTGTTCAAGTTGTTGGTGAGTAATATCCGACAATCTCGGGCATCTTAGTTTGTTTGAGAGCTTGGTGAGTCATATCCAAGTTGTCAAGCATCCATATCCCCTTGTTCTCTCCATTTCGATCCATCATCCATCTCGGTGGTTTCTGCACCCCCTCAGTAAAATCGACATATCTTACAATCCACTCATCATCTAGGTCTGAAATTTTGAGGGGTTAAACTAGACTCAGAGATCTAACTTCTAGAATTGGAATCACTCAATTCCGAGTTCGGACGATGAAGATCCAGCCAGTTGAAGACGGGTCAATTGTGTGGTGTTGGTTGTCGGAATTCCTTGGATTCTCGTGGCGATCTCTTTGCACCATCGTTATCATCATCGGTCCTCTCATCACCGCGTTTCTGCATGTTGTTAGGCTCAAGGACTACTCGCTCCACTGCTTCCTATTTTGGACAAAAATTCGACAAGCAAATCTCTGCCCTAGATTGGGACACGATCGAATCGGTAAATAGGCAAACACTTCGAGAAAATGAGAACTTTAGTGATACAAAGGACAAAAGCTCTCTTTTGATTATCTCCTCTGTACCCAGTGTGTGTACCTGTATAAACCGTAAAAATCTGTCTATAAATCCCCTGAGACCAACGTTTCTTTCCCACCTCCCACGATTTTCGAGTTTATAGGGCATATCTCTAACTACTATCCACTTCCCGTGTATATCAGAGGTGAGAACCGTCATAGCCGTTGTCCCCTGAACGCGCTCCTCTTCCTCGTGACGAAAGCCTTCTACCTTCACCTGAGTGATTGATGATTTCTCTTCGTTCCTAGATTCTTCTGCGATCAAGCCATCCGATGGCTTTCCTGTCTGCTTTTGGGCTCGACTTATCATATGGGCCGAAGAGATTTTGGGCCTAACAATACCCCAAATCCAGATCCAAATCTTTTAGGCGGGATTTGGATCGGATTTGCCGCGTGAACTACAGGCAGCGTATGACACACGGCTTAACCCTGTCCGTCCTATCATTCTCGGGAGCATGAAGAGTCACATCGTTTAGGCTTTAAATGCTCAAGCCCAGACCTCTTCGGAGATACGCGTTGATCTCCCTCTGTTTCTTGGCTCATCATCTTCTTGTTTCAATTCCAATTCTTTACCCTGTTTCTCCATCACACGTTCTCCATGGCCAAAATTGATGCCAAGGACATGGGTTTCGAATCCTCCCACACCCTTGAACCCAATGACTGTCGCCCTTGCTCTCTCTGCTCGGATGAAGTGGAGAAGATAGTTCGAACACACGGTTTTCCGGCCAACACCAACTTTTACACCCCCACGTGCGAAGCCGTGGACTGGGTTAAAGAGGGCTGGATATGCTTCTTGGAGTATCCCTTCACTCCGGGGGCTCTTTTCCCTTTTTCTCCCTTGATCTTGAATTTTTTGATGGCTCTCGAAGCTTCTCCGGTGCAACTGATGCCATCGGTGTGGAAGATTTTATATCAGATAAGCGAAATCTGTTTGAGAGAGAAGATTGACTTCACCGTGTAGGATCTGCTGTGTGCTTACCAGGTTTGTCCCCTCAGGGTTGGGCGTTTTACTCTCCACGCGAGGGACGCCAAGAACCCCTTGATTACGAAATCAAAGGTGAATGATAAAGATTGGGCCTTGCGTTTCTTTTTCGTGGAGAAGTCTACACTAGGGGCGATGTACCAAGCAGCCTTCTTTGACTCCTGGACTACTAAGAGTAAGTATCCCTAACCCTAATTCCAGCACCCCTCTTTCGTTACCTGCCGTTTCTTATCGAATTTCCGATTTGGATGACTTTACATGCAGTTCCGTCTAGCCTAGAGACCCACGTCCTGGAGTCAGAAGCATGCAAGAGACTCTTCGCTCTTCCTGAGGAAAAGAGGACGTACCGAAGGTCCGCGGAGCAAATACTCGAAGGTGAATCCAGCAACAAGACGACGACTATCACTGAGGGTCAATCAGATGGTGAGGATGACGCGAGATCGGGAAGCTCTGAGAAGACAATCGAGGATAGTGCTCCGGCGCTTGGGAAGCTTGCTGAAGTGACCACGACGCCTGTGAAGAACCTTGCCAGTATGTGCTTTTTCCTTGCCTTTGAATGTTGCAACAACTTTACCTATGGGTTTTAACGTTTGTCTTCCCAGAAGCTTCTTCTTCCTTGGGGAGGAGTTTCTCTGCTACAGCTCTGGTTTAGTGCAAACTGCGATTGAGTGACAAGAAACCTCCTTTGGATCCCAAGGTAAAGATTGAGGCCGTGACGAAGGTGACCCCCGCCAAGAGACCACCGCTTGGTGTTACAGAAGTCATCGACCTAGATGAGAAGGGTCCCTCGGATCTGTGGCAGAAGCTTCGTGGCACTCATGGTTCGAAGAAGCCTCGCCTGGAAGTTCCCACTCCCGCTCTGGTTAGGGATGCCAGTCTATCGGTTTGGAAGGTTCGCTTTCATCTAGTTATTCTTCTTCTTTCTTTCTTTCTTTTTTTTATATCTCACCGCGGAGGACGTCCTGCTCTAGTGTATAGGCCTTACAAGGCATTCTCTGGGTTGTTGATGCTGCTGACAAGGAAGACCAGGTTTTAAGAGAGCATCAGGCTAAGTAGGACGCCGAGAAGTCTGCTTTGGAGAGGGAAGTGGCCCTCGCGACCGAACGCCGGAAGACGGATGCGAGCGAGCTTGTGAAGCTCACCGAGGTGGTCGAGCGCCATTCCTCTCAAGCCGCTTCGGATCGATCCAAGATTGCCGAGCTCGAGGTTGCGAACAGGAAGATCCGTAAGGAAGCTGGCGAGATTGGAGCTTACTGCTCAATGATGTCAAGGGTGGAAACGATCAAACAGTTCGTGGCCGGCCAGCATTCGGACTTGGACTTGGACGCTGAGATCGCTTCCTTTTATGATTGCTATCCCCCAGATCAGCTGGCTCCTGGCGATAAGCTTTTCGCCTTTCTCGACGCGGAGGAAGATGGCGACGATCGTGATCCGAGCGCTGGCGTAGCACCTGATCAAGGCAAAGGGCTGGATGGGCTTCCAGTGAGCGAGATGGAGCAGCCAAGGGGCGTTTCTGAGGAAGATGAAGATTAGGGACGCGGGCCCTTGTAAAAAATTTCTTTTGTGATGGTTTTTTTTAACAAACTTCTGTTGGTGTGTATGGGCCGTCTAGGGGCCGAAAACAATATTTGTCCGTTGCACGGACATGGTCTCTTCCTGAAGAAGAGAAAGTAGACGTTTTTTATGCATGTTTTCTATCTTGCGTATTATGCTTGGTATTGTCCTTCCTTTATGCGCATGTTTTTTCAGGACGCGCGGATGCTTCAGATTGAAGGCTTCAAGACGAGGACTCCTGCAGAAGTCTCTGGTCACGGGTGGCAGCTGCGTTTACCGAAGGGAGTTTCCAGGCGGGTGACGAGTATCGCGTCAGAACTTGCGCTCGGGAAGTTCGGTCGATTAAAGACGTCTTTAGTCTAGGATTATTTACCTCTACTGTTTGCATTTATGTTCAATTGTATGATGTATTCTATATGATAACGAATAAAATATGTTTTTGGCTTAATATTTCAACTCATGCGAAGAAGGAAATAAATGCGATCAAGCAATAACGCACGCAAATGTCATTCATTCAACAAAATACCACAACATAGAAGTCACACAACAAGGAACTTTCACACAAACAGGTTGATCATAATCGAACTACGAAAAAGATGAATTAAGAGCAAAAGCAAGATAACAACTATGGATAGATGACCTCGAATGTCTTGAGTGTCTTGGGATGGCTTCTCCGTCTTTGGATTCCAGCTGGTATGCGCCTTGTCCTGTAATATCCGTTAAATTTTTAAAAAATATTAAAACGGATATTTATCCCAATAATTTTTTTTCTCTAAATTAGAGAACTTAATAATCTTTATAATTTCATATTAAATTATAAAGAGATTATAAAAGTTCATTACTATGACAATTAAGAATTTCAGTAAATATATTAAGCAAATCGGATAAGTATTTAAATATGTTCTCTTAAAAAGAGAGTTTAATTATTTTTATAATTTTTATAATAAATTATAAAAATATGATAAAGGATTATCAAAGTGTCATATAAAATTTTCAAATGAATAAAAATCATATTATTTTCGAATTTATAACTAGTGTAATTAATTCAAAGTTAACAAAAATAAAAGAAAGACATAAAAAGGGTCAAGAGCCGGGACTCGAACCCAAGACCTCTTGCACCCTTGCAACACTCACACACACTCAATCCCGCTATGCTATAGTAACTTATCTACTCAAATACCCAACCTTTTATTATTAAACCTTCCTATCTTCTTCTTCTTCAAACAAGTCAGAATTGTGCCTGACTGATTTGATGATAGTCCATTGCATGCCAAAGCTTGCTCTCAATTTTCATGGTTGCTTCAAAGACCTTCGAAACCATCATCATCCTTATGTCATCATCAAAGAAGCACAACAACCCCCAATCCCTTTCAATATCCCTTCCTTCCATAGGCCAATTTCAATCATGGTGGATCAAGAGAAGGTCCCAAATTGCCTATTTAAAGGGCTATTTCTCTCATTGTAAAATTCACACCATTCCTCTCTTCTCTTCCTCTAGTGAAATTGCTCCCATTCCATCAAAATTTCAGCCTAGAAAAGCCCTTCTCTTTGCTGATTTTTTTTCACAAAAACCCTAGTTCCTTCCCCACCTTGCACCGCTGGACCACCCTAGCCTTGGCCGGACCACCGCGCGCCCACTGCCGGCCTGGAGGAGCGCCGCCTGCATCCACCACCGGCGCCCTGCTTGCCTCCTCCGCCTGCTGAAGTTCGTCGTTCAGCCCTGTCCTCTGTCTGTTGTACGTAAAAGGAAGAAGGAAGAGGATGAAAGGAGATGGGCTTGTCTTGGGGTAATTTTGGGCTGATTTTTAAATAGGCCCAAATACCAATTTTAGCCCATCAGATTTTAATAAGGGAAAAAGAAAAAGAAGAAGCCCATTAGTCCGCCCGTCTCGAAATCCGTGCCCCATTCCGCTCTCGTTTTCACTCGGTATAATTTCCGACTTATAATTTATCTACTATCTTTTTTTTTACATATAGATAATATTTATTTTAAAATAATATGAATAAATATTACCATGGGCTATTAAAAAGGAATTTATGAATAAATCCTATTTGCATGCCCATCTAGGAGTAATATAATTTTAATAAATAATATATGAATTTCCTAGAATATCAATATTCATAAGATTGTTTTAAGGATATTGGATTAAATATTGGAGAAATATTAACTTAGGCATCTTTTCCCTTTATTATAAAATAAGTAACTTGAAATAAATGAAATAAATAAAATAAGGTTGTTATTAATAAGAAATACCCATGAATGTTAACTTAGACCTTATTATAATTTTTGAGATAAGTTATAATAGATCTCTAGGAATAATAAAAATATTATAATGAGAAAATATTATTAAAATAATTCTAGATGGGAAATAATATTACTAAAGTTATATTAGTGCATGTTCTATAAACTAATAACCTAAGAGAGTTGGGAAAACCATTTAAATAGATAATAATATTATATTATTATCTCTTATACTTGGAAAATATACTAGGTTAAGTAATTGCAAACTCTCTACTTAAAGAAAGTACTAGAAAAGGATATATTAATTTAAATATCTTTATTGCATGTCTTTTATGAGAAGTATAATAAAAAAGATATGAAAAATATTATAACATAAGATATCTCTAAGTTTAAAGATATCATAATGTTCTAGACATAAGTTTTAGTTAATAAAAATAATAGATATGATAATAATACTTTATATATAATTAATGTAATAAGAGGTTAAGTATGGTAGTTGGTTAAAAGTCATCTTGCTTAAAAAGATATAAAAGATAGATAAGATAATACTATAAGACTTGATTCCATATTATAAACTAAAAGTATAGGGAATATTATTTTAATATAATTAAATTATTTTATCATCATATCATATTGTTGGAAAGTATGATATAGTCATTTTTTAACATAATATTGGGAAATTTCCATATAAGTAAGGTATAGAATAAGTATAAAATAATATGATATAGTAATATCTCTTATAGCATAAGGAGGTTTCATGTCTTAAAAGAATATAAAAAGATATTATTATAAATAAATAAATTATATACTCCTAGTTATAAGATAAGTTTATATGATTAAGTTGAAGTAAGACAAAAGATATTATATAAATGGTAGCTTTAAATGAAAATATAATATGTTATTATATTGCTTAGTTATAAAGATATTGTAAGATATGAAAAATATATTATTTTATAACCTAAGATATTATAATGAAGAACTATAAGTATGAAGAAGGATATTTATTAAGCCATGATTATATATTTATAAGCCATGATCATATATTTTATAAGTCATATAATGTGAAAAGAAATATAAGAATAAAATAAATAAGATTAATTTAATATATGTTAATTTTAGGAAGTTACTTTATAAGGAAAATAGAAAGTCCTAATTATGGAAACTTCCAAGAAAATAGATTATAAGTCTATTAGCTTTATTTAATATGAATTATATAATTAAATAAAATTCTATTAAGAGAATATTATTAATAAAATATTCTTGGTGAGGGAAATAATACTTTAAGTTCACTAAGGAATAATTGGAAATTTAAAAGTACAATTTTAATTAAGATAGGTGTATACAAAGACTAAAGTAGATTCCTTATAGTTTAATGAGAGTTGTACATTTTAAAAGAAAAATATCTTGTAGGTAAAGTAAATTATTTTATGAAACTATACTTCCTTAATTATATTAAGGAATTTGCAAGTGAAGCTAAAAAGGATTATTTTAATAATATTGAATAAGGATTTTTACGGAATAAAAAAAGGATATTACAAAATCAAAATAATAATGAAGGAATATTATTATTTTAAATAATCTTCTAAATTATTATCGTAATAATTTAGAATTCCATTTCTCTTATATAAAGTATTATAAGAGAAAATCCAAGCTTTAGGAGGATTTCGTATTTAAAATTCGCTCGTAAATTCCGTGTCGTTAGGTCGGGATTCTCGCTCGAAGTGCGAATCAAATATTTCGTCAAGCTCGATAGTAAACGTGTGTAAGCTAAGGCAAGTGGAATTTTCCCCTTGTGACCTTTATATTTCATCTCCTACAAATTCTCGATGTTGGGAACGAGTTGTGTGCTAAGTAACGAATGAACCTAGGAAATATCGATTGTTAGATATAACGACCATTGTTAGTATAGTTCGCTATTATTATCTCATAGGATTATTTATGCTAGTTTGATTGTGGACTTGGTTGTTTATGGTCTCGTTCAGAGATCAACGTCGAACGAACTAGTAAGGGGCACGGAATAGCCGATGCCTCTATATAACCCTACTAAGTCGTAAGTGCCTACGTGTTTGAAGTACGACTTTCGGGATCATGATCCCATCCGCTCCGATTGCAAGGAGGGATGAGCGCACTCTAACTAAGTGCCGGGAAACTGAGTTTTTCCCTTGGTGGATCGGGCCATCCGAGTCCCACCTCTTTCTATTAAAAATCATTAACGAAATCGAATACTTTTCGTCACTATACAAGATAAGTGCCCAATGCACATTTAAGATACCAAAACTGGACCGGTCTCAAATGATCGATCCGGCTCTCGGTCCGTTCAGGGCGCGAGAGGTTTTTAACATGTATGAATTAATAACGTTCCCAACATACTTTCGACTCCAAAAGAAGTCTACAATCTAGTAGCTCTTCTCTCGTTTATCGAGCTATCTCCGCTCGAGATATGCTCTCCTTCGTACCATTAAAGCCCCACATAAATAAGCCATCTTAAACACAACCCGAATATCTCCTTCGATAATACTTGAAATTACCAAAATACCCTCGGGAAGTTCCATTCCCGCTTGCTTAGTCTCTTAGACTAATTCTTCTTTTCCGCATGTTTGCCTGGCATTCTCTCGCCCCTCGCGAATTATGTCAGAATCTAGGAATCCCAACAAGGCGTGAAGTGAAGACGAAGGAAGAGCGAGGATTTTCAAGATGTACCTTTCATTTTCATTATGTTTCAAGGACAAGTGGTTTCGCATTTCAATTTTGAACAACTTTATATTTGAAAAGCAATGTAAGATGTTTGTACAAACAAGTCTCCTTCGGGAGCACCTTTTTTATTTTATGAATTATGTTTATTTCCGCATTATTATTGTTCTATATCATTCTAAAAGCCTTGGGTGACTTTGGACGGTAAAGTCTGAGGTCACTGGCGGTAATACCCAATGTTGTAAAATAGGGGTGTTACATGTCCTACGATCCTGGTTATCTTGTAGGGTCCTTCCCATGCCGGGGCTAGCTTACCCGATTTGGTTTCATGGGTATTTTGAAAGACTTTTCGTAGTACCCAATCACCGATTCGAAAGGTCCAGATCCTACTTTTGGCGTAGTACCCAATCACCGATTCGAAAGGTCCAGATCCTACGCCTAGATAGCTCCGGGCGACTTGTTGCTGGTGTCTATCTAGGCGTAGTCGGGCTTGGTCACGAAGCTTGCCAGAAGTATTCAAGTCAGTCGACAAGTCTAGACGATTCTTTTCCTCGGTCAAAAAGCTAGTGCAGGCAGTTGGGATGAGAATTTCGGCGGGAATGACTGCTTCACATCCATGCGTTAACGAGAAAGGAGATTGACTGGTCGCTACTTTTGGCGTCGTTCGATTGGCCCAAAGGACGTAAGGGAGCTCGTCAACCCAATTTCCCTTAGCCTTCGCAAGACGCTTCTTCAGATTATTTATGATCACCTTGTTGCTACCCTCGGCTTGCCCGTTTGACTGGGGATAGCGAGGTGTTGAGGTGACCAGACTGATTTTCCAGCGACTGCAGAAGTCTCTGGTCCTCTGGCTTATGAATTGAGACACATTTTCACATACGATCTCCGAGGGTACCTCGAAACGAGAAAGAATGTTCCTAATGATGAAAGAAATCACTTGTTTATCCTTGATCTCTCGATAAGCTTCAACTTCAACCCACTTAGAGAAGTAATCAGTCATTGCGAGGAAGAATACTCTCTGTCCGGACGAAGGAGGTAACTTCCCGACTATGTCCATCCCCCATCACATAAAGGGCCATGGCGTGAGTGTGGGATAGAGTGGTTCAGGAGGTTGGTGAGTTGTTGGCGCATGCCTCTGGCAGGCATCACATTTACGACAGAAATCTACAACATCTTTTCTCATAGTGGGCCAATACCACCCCTGTCGAAGGGCTTTGTTGGATTGACTTCTCCCTCCGGTATGATTCCCACAATCTCCCTCATGAAGTTCTTCGAGAAGTCTCTGAACACCTTCCTTGGCTAGGCAACGTTGTAGTGTACCCACTGCCGACCGGTGGAATAGTTTCCCGTTCTCTACTGTAAACTTTGTAGCCTTCATCTTCAGCAACTTAGCTTCGGTTTTATCTTTCGGAAGTTTCCCCTCGGTTAGCCAATTCAGGTATGGCTGAGTCCAAGGTGCTTTATTGGCCTTCGAGGGATCGAAGGGATTTCTCTCGTGATTCGAGCTACTCAAAGGCAGATCTGGGTCGGGATCGTTCCGATAACTCCTAGTATTGACGTCTTCACTGCTCATGAAGACGTCGCTGTGGGAAGTGGTTTTGAGAAGACAAACGTCTTCGATCATGCTATCAGATTTCTTGATATTGTCGACATAAGATCTTCTAATGGCAGGAACTATGATGTGAATCATCGGGATTACAGGGTATTCATTAGGATTGATGGCTGACGCTAGACAGGCGAGAGAATCTGCCTGAGCGTTCTGCTCTCTTGGGATATGTGCGAAGGATATCTTCTCGATCCGAGGAATTAGATTTTTTACCACATTTAGATAAGCTATCATTCTTTCATCCCTGGCTTCATATAGCCCCAGGATCTGGTTGACTATCAACAATGAGTCACAATTGACTTCTATCCACTGTTTCCTAGGTCTTTGGCAAGAATTAGACCGAAAATCAGAGCCTCATACTCAACTTCATTGTTCGTAGCCTCGAACGTGCATCTCACGGATTGTGCCACCCTATCCCCCTGTGTTGATTTTAGGACTACTCCTATCCCTGTTCCTCCAGCGTTAGAGGCACCATTTGTGTGAAGCGTCCATTCGACTGGAGACTTAGATTCTAGCGTCATTAACTCCGATGGCTCTGCTTCTTCTTCCCTCGTAGGACTAAAATCAACCACAAAGTCGGCTAGCGCCTGGGACTTCTGTGCGGTTCTAGGCTGATACTTAATGTCGAAACCACTCAAATGAATTGCCCACTTAGCCATTCTTCCTGTGAATTCAGGCTTATGCATGACCGTTTTCAATGGATGTGTGGTTCTTACCACTATTGTATGTGCCTCGAAGTACGGGCGAAGCTTGTTGGAGCACATGACTAGTGCTAAAACCAACTTTTCCAAAGAAGAATAACGGGTTTCTGCCAGCAGGAGAGTCCTACTTACATAGTATATGGGTTGTTGCTGCCCGTCTTGTTCTCGGACTAACACTCCACTAATAGCTTGCTTGGTAACGGCCATGTATAAGGGTAGCGCCTCTCCTGCTTCTGGTTTCGCTAAGATTAGAGGATCAGAGAAGTATTTCTTCAGCTTTTGGAAAGCCTCCTCATGTCTGGCGGTCCACTGGAAGCACTTGTTTTTTCTAAGTACTTCGTAAAAGAGACGGCATCGGTTTGCTGACTTGGATATGAATCTATTCAAAGCGGCGATCTGCCCAATAAGCTTTTGTACATCTTTCATGCACGTGGGAGATTTCAGCGTTACTATGGCTCGAACCTGCTCGGGACTGGCTTTTATCCCTCTTTGGGTGACTAGATACCCTAGGAACTTCCCCAACTTCACGCCGAAAGTGCACTTCTGCGGGTTCAGCTTCATATTATATTGCTTCAAGATTTCAAAAGCTTTCTCCAGATGACTTCTGTGATCTTCAACTTTCTTCGATTTGACAAGCATGTCATCCATGTACACCTCCATAGTCTCTCCGATCTGACCTTGGAACATTTTATTCACTAGCCTCTGATATGTGGCTCCCGCGTTCCGCAACCCAAAGGGCATCACCTTATAGCAGTATGTTCCCTTACTAGTGATGAAGGATGTCTTCTCCTGATCACTTTCTTCCATCCTGATTTGATTTTAACCACTGAAGGCGTCCATGAAAGTCAACAATTCATGGCCCGCCGTGGCATCTACCAGGGCGTCTATGTGAGGTAATGAGAATGAATCCTTGGGACAAGCCTTGTTTAAATTCGTGAAATCTACGCACATTCTCCATTTTCCGTTCTTTTTAGGCACGACGACTACGGTTGCCAGCCACTCTGGGTACTTGACCTCCTTGATCTTTCCAGTCTCCATCAGCTTTCTCACTTCTTCATCCACTATCTTATTTCTCTCGGCAACGAATTTCCTTCTTTTCTGCTTTACTGGTGGGTGATTAGGGTCCACGTTCAACCTGTGGGTGATGATATCCGGATCGATTCCCGCCATGTCCTCGTGAGACCAAGCAAAACATTCTGCATTTTTACTCAAGAAGTCTATCAGCTTTATGGACCGATTGAGGTCGGATTGGTCTAGGACCACTTCCTCTACATGTTCATCTTTCCTTTCTTTTTTCTTTTGGAGAGGTAGAGTTAGTGGAGAGGTAGAGTTAGTGGAGAGGTAGAGTTAGAGTTAGTGGTTTCCTTTAATTGCTAGGTGGATTTTTGAGTGGCAGCTAGCTTCAACGCCGACTTGTAACACTCTCGGGACGTTTTTTGATCTCCGCGGATCTCTTGAACCCCCCCCCCCCCCACGGTGTTGGGAATTTTACCATCTGGTGGTAAGTAGACGGGACAACCCTCATGTTGTGGAGCCATGACCTTCCCATTATTACATTATAACAAGAGGGACAATCCATAACAAAGTATCTAACCTGGATGTTCATGCCTTTGCGTACGTGGGAAGGATGATGTCTCCCATGGTGTGCTTCACTTCTCCGCTAAGCCTACGAGTGCTGTGGGGTTCTTCTCCACGTCTTTCTCGCTTAACCCCATTTCACTCAAAGCCTCCGTCGTCATGAGGTTTGATGAGCTTCTGGTATCAATGAGGACTCCCTTCATTAAGACGTTTCCGATCGACAGAGAAATCACGAGACCGTCGTGGTGGGGTCCTTCAAGACCATTGACGTCATCCTCATCAAAGTGTATTGCGAGATTCATGACGTCTTTCTTCATTTGCGCTGGGCGAGGAAGAGAGCCTTCTCGCGCATTCCTTTCGGATGCTGAGTATGTAAGGCCGCATACGCTTGATCCTCCGGTGATCACGTTCACGACCTTGGCAGGCACTAGCGACGCTGGCCTTCCTACGCGCGAGCCCTCCACGACATCTGGGGGGACTTGCGCATTCGGCGCGACTTTTATAATCCTTCCCTGAGATACGAGGTAAGCAATCTCTCTTCTTAGCGCCATGCATTCCTTGGTTACATGACCATAGTCGTCGTGGAAGTCACACCACCTGCTCATATCCTTGTTTGGGTAGGGTTTTTCATTCCTCTTCGGCCACCTAACGCCTCGTATCGTTTGAGCTATGTTCTTCACGAGGTCCTCGAGGGATATACCCAGGTTGAACTCATCATACTTCGGCGGTAGTGGATTGGCTGGCTTGGTCTCGGCGACGTTCACCTTCACCGCGTCGGAATGAGGGCGCCGGTATGGTTGGTTGCGGCGTTCCCGACGGTGATCTGGTGCTGCCTTCTTATTCACCCTCTCCCAGACGCTTGCGGGCTTCCTCATCTTCAAATCCTCCTCAAGCCTGATTTGAGCTAGGGCCTTGGTTTGCACATCTTCGAAGCTGTGGCAAGGATGCCTAGTGAGTTCTTTAGGTCTCCGTCTTGATTTACCCCCTGACGGAAGGCTTCCATTGCCGTCAACACGTCACAATGCCTAGTGAGATCTTCTCTCGGTTAAATCTGTCTAGGTATTCCCGGGTGGATTCTTCCGGTTTTTGAATAACCCGGTATAGATCGCTAGACTGCTTCTCGAATCTCCGGCTGCTAGCGAATTGCACTCGGATAGAATCCATCAAATCAGCGAAAGAACGGATGCTTCCTCTTGGAAGGTTGACGAACCACTTCAAGGTCGGTCCCGCGAGAGCTGCCCCGAATCCCTTGCACATCAGTGCTTCATGGGAGTGATACGGAATTGCGATGGTCATCATTTTTTGCTTGAATATGGCCACATGCTCATCGGGGTCCCCCGTGCCGTCATACGGGCTCATGCTAGGTACCGAGAACTTCTTCGGTATCTCAACCTGGGCGATGTGAGGAGCGAAAGGTGATTTGTCGTAATCGTCGACCGCTTCCTTCTCTATGGACCGTGGAACCCCGGGTATCTTCGCCAGCTGCTCGGTGAACATCTTGAATTGATTTCGGACGATAGTCTCGAGGTCTCAGGGACGGCGGCGATCCCAATCCTCGTCATCGTCCATGACCTCGTTTTCAAAGCGTCGGGGGCTAACCTCTCGTGCCGATCGAAGGCATATGGGTTAGGGTTGGGCAACGGTCCAAGACCGGACCGGACCGGATTCTTGAAAATATTGGACCGAGGATCGGACCGAATATTCCCGGTCTGGTCTCGGTCCCGGTCCGGTCCCGATCCGGTCCGGGTTTGGACCGGTTTTGGACCGAGCTATTATTTTGTCGATAAAATGTATTATTTTTAATAAAAAAGTTCTATTTATTTATATAAAATATTATTTTTAATAAAAAATATATATTATATCATATAAAAATTCAATTTATATTTTAACATAAATTTTATAATATATCTATGCATGTTTTTTACACAAAATAATTTTTTTTACCACTAATACAAAAAGCCGGTCCGGACCTGGACCGGACCGGGGACCGGCTTATTATATTTTGTGGACCGAGGACCGGACCGGATACCCCCCGGTCCGGTCCAGCCCGGTCCAAAAATCCGGTCCGGAGCCCTAGTATGGGTGCCCTTGCTCCCTCGCTAGTAGAGTTACCATGTGCAGGGGTAAACGATGGCACCCCAGGGACTGTTGCCGGAGGAGTGACGAACTCCAAGCTAGGGTTTCTCTCGTGCCGGCTGGTGAGGTTTCCAGGGGAAACTTCACCCATGCTGTTTCGAGTCCGATCCGTTACTTGGGCACGTGGGCCGACAAAGGACACGGACCGGAGTTGAGAGCGTAAACCGTCGTTATCGGCGGTTAACTGCTCGATGCTAGCCTTGTGCTTTTCATTGCACGCACGTTGATCAGTTAGTTCCTTCTCCAAAGCTTGAAGCCTTTGAGCGAACTCGGACAGTTCGAGGTGAAGGGCTGCCGATGTGTCCTGGCGTGCGTCTCCGTCGTCCCCGACGTTTAGCTCTTGACTGCCTTCGTTAGGGTTGCTCATGGCGACTTCCTTCAATGCGGAAAAATGAATCCTTTTCGATCGTTGGACCCCACGGTGGGCACTAACTTAGAGTCTTCTGATTTCTCTTCATTCCTGGATTCTTCTGCGATCAAGCCACCCGGTGGCTTTCTTGTCTGCTTCTGGGCTCGACTTATCATATGGGCCGAAGAGATTTTGGGTCTAACACTTCCCTCACCACCATGGAGAGAGTTGAAGCGCGGAAGAAGAGGAAAGCCGAGACAGCCTCTACTACGGATACGTCTTTAGCGATGCCTCTTCCCCCGAAAGTTGATGATACTGCCTCTAAGACATCTTCTTGAAAAAAGAGTGCTACCCCCTGTTTGACAGATCTTCCCGGAACCATGATGACGTTGGATATGGTGGCGGAAAAATGTTTGAGCTCCCTGATGCCCCTCCATGTGAACTGTCCTCGAGGTGTAGGAAGTCGATCCTCTATGCCGGAGTTCTTCGGAGAAATGTTGGCCGCCCAATGGCAACTATGACTATTGATTCTCGAATGACTCGTTGTTTCTTCACTCTTACGTTATATTTTCGGCTTGTATTCTAACACGTTAACAACTTTCTTCCAGAGCTTCCAGCTTACGCTCTTAGCTTTTGAGGCTTTCAAGGACCAGCCGGGCCAGCTTGCTCAGAGCAATATTGCTATCCAGCTTGAGAAAGACCGAAGTAAAAGGTTAAGGAGTTGACGGATGCTTTTGAAAGGGCTTCCATAAGCTCAAAGGATTGGGAGGAGAGATTCATAGCTGCATCAAGGAAGGAAGCTGCTCTCGCAAAGGAGATCGAGGATACTGCTGATTACTAGTCGTGCAGGGCTAGTGTGGAGACGATAGAGGAGTTTGTCGCAGGAAAGCACACCTCATGGGATGCCATGAAAGAAATCCTCGATGGTAGACGACATTGCTCAGGTTGCCAAGGAGGTAGCCCAGGTGGAACTCGCGGAGAACCTGAAGGCTTCTAAAGATGTTTCTAAGGAGTAACCTTATCGCTCTTGTTTATGAATTTTTAAGTATTTTGGTACCCCCGGCGTGTCGGGGTTTAAAACATTGACTTTTTTCTGGGTCGCTTGTTTTAGGGCCGTTTGTGTGAACAATCTTTTTAACCCTCTGCATTATGCTTTTAGGGTTTTTCATGAATGTTGTTTTGTGTTTGTATGGTATTCTATTTGTTTGTCTAATTTGCAGGTGATATTAGTTTTTGAAGGCTACTTTCATTGGATGAAGATCAACGCGTTTGGAGAGAAGATCATTAGTCGTGTTTGACCAAGTCATGTCATGATAGCGCTTTTGTAAAAGATGCTAAGAGAGAGCGATATGTGTAATAGGATAGAACGTAAAGATGTAAGATACTCGTGTTTTATTAATAAAATCTGAACCGATTACACAAGTATCTATGTTTGTGTTAAACTCCTCTTGCTCTAGAGTTGTTAACATGTTACTCTTCATCTCTTGCATCTCGTGACTAGTCATTGTGTGCACATCATAGCCTAATTGTAAGGCCCTCGCCCATGTTTTGGCCTGTAACGTCACAAGGCGTCCCCTGTTAGTTTTATAGTGTTGTTGTTGTTCCGTGTGTGTGAAATGATATAAATGAATTTCATAAGCAAGATCAAGTACGAATTAATACCTTGTCGCGACTTGTTTTCCTCAGAAGTGGTAGAGTTTCTGATTTGTCACGTTCCAGCTCCTTGGGACCACTTTCCCGTCGTGGGAGATCAACTCGTAAGCTTCATGTCCGACGACTTTCGTGATTTGATAGGGTCCTTCCCAATTAGCTCCAAGTTTGCCAGCATTCGGCTCTTCGGTGTTTTGGAAAACCTTCCTTAATACCCAATCGCCTACTTGAAACCCCTTTGCTTTGACGTGTTTGTTGTAACTCTGAGCTAGCCCATGCCTGTATGCCACCATTCGAACTGATGCTTCATCTCGTAACTCATCAAATGTATCTAGATGATGGAACAAGTTGGCTAGATTTGACTCTTCAATAGCAAGACCATATCGGGTTGTGGGCAAAGTTATCTCGACCGGTAACACGGCTTCGCACCCGTATACTAATGAGAAAGGGGTATACCTAGTAGCAGTCTTAGGAGTCGTTCGATCTGACCAAAGAATAAGGGGTAACTCGTCGGCCCACCTTCCTTTTTCTTCCTTAAGGCTTTTCTTCAAGTTGTTCATGATTACTTTGTTGCTTGCTTCTGCTTGACCATTAGCCTGAGGGTAACTGAATGTTGTACTGCTGGCAAAAAGATCTTGTTTTTTCGCTGATGAATTGAGATCCGTTGTCACACACTATAGTTGATGGTACTCTAAATCTGCTGAGGATATTTCTCTTAATGAAGGAGATGACCTCTGTGTCTTTTACTTCTTTGAAGGATTCAACTTCGATCCATTTGGAGAAGTAGTCGGTCATGGCTAATATGTAAACACGTTGTCCTGAAGTTGGAGGGAGTTTTCCCACGATGTCAATTCCCCACTTCATAAATGGTCAAGGGGAAGTTATAGGGTGTAACAACTTCGGTGGTTGATGTGGAATAGGTCCATGACACTGGCACGCGTCACACTTTCAGGTAAACTCAACCGCATCTTTGTTCATGGTGGGTCAGTAGTAGCTCATCCCGCTTGCCTTCTTTGCAAAATTGCGACCCCTTGTGTGATTTCCGTATTCCCCGTCATGTATATCTTGTAATACCTTCTGTACTTCTTCTTCTTTCACGCATCGTGCGTACAATCCCTATGACATCCACTTGAACAAGACGTTATCCTTAATGGAAAAAGTACAAGCTTTTACCTTGAGTCGTCGACCTTCCTCTTTGTCATCCGGTAGAACTCCATGTCGTAACCATCTTAGGTAAGGTGTTACCCATGAAGTAGTTGCATCAGAATCCCGAACCTCGAACACGTCTGCCTCTTTTGTTATGGAAGGTGCATCTAGGTGTACAAATGGTATCATGTCGTACTCTCTTGGGTCAATCGCAGATTCGAGATTTGCTAAGGCGTCGGCTTGCGCGTTAGCATCTCGGGGTACTTGCTTTATCTCGAAGTGCTTAAAGCCTTTGATAATTTCTTGAACTCTCTCCAAGTACGCCTTCATTTTTGAATCCTTGGCAACATACGAATTCGTGACTTGATTGACAATAAGTAACGAATCACATATTACCTCGATTTCTTGCACATTCAAGTCCTTGGCGATAAGTAATCCTGCGATGAGTGCCTCATATTCTGCTTCATTATTGGTAGCCTTGAACATACATCGAATAGCCTGGGCTATCCTATCCCCCTGTGGAGACTTCAGGACTACCCCCAGCCCTACACCTACTTGATTCGACGCTCCATCGATGTGCATCATCCACTTGTCGTTGCTCAACGATCTTTCTACCCGTAATATTTCTTGATTTTCTCCTTCTGGCAGGGTACGAGTGAAGTCAGCCACAAAATCCGCCAAAGCTTGAGACTTCATTGATGTTCGTGGCTCGTAAGTGATATCGTAGAATTAACCACCTCATTAAGCGACCTGATAGTTCCGGTTTAGACATAACACTCTTCATTGGAAAGTTAGTCCTCACAATAATAGAATGATTTTCAAAATAAGGACGTAACTTGATAGAGGCCATTACCAAAGATAATACGAGTTTTTTAACAGGTGAGTACCTGGTCTCCGCATCAAGTAGAGTTTTACTTACATAGTAGATGGGTAACTGGTTTCCATCTTCTTCTCGAATCAAAACGGCACTTACAAGTTACAACTGCCTTTGTGACTGCTAGGTAGACGTACAACATTTCTCTTTGCTTGGGCTTGGATAGTATCTGTGGCTGAGATAGATACTCCTTCAATTCTTTGAAAGCTTCTTCGTGTGCCTCTGTCCACTCGGACGACTTGGTTTTCTTCAGGATGTCGTAAAATAACTTGTTTCTGTCCGATGACCTGGATGTGAACCGGTTGAGTGTTGCTAATCGTCTTGTCAACTTCTGGACGTCTTTGACACATCTTGGTGATTGCAACTCCATTATTGCCTTGATCTGGTCCGGACTTGCTTCGATTCCTCTCAGCGTCATTATGTAACCAAAGAATTTGCCTGACGTAACTCCAAAGGAGCACTTAGTCGGGTTAAGCTTCATTCGATAACTCCACAGAATCTGGAATGCATCCTCCAAATGTCGGATGTGATCTTTTGCCTTCAAGGACTTGACTAGCATGTCGTCGATGTATACTTCCATCGTATCCCCCAGTTTTTCCTAAAACATCTTATTAACCAATCTCTGATAAGTAGCACCTGCATTTTTTAATCCGAAAGGCATAACCTTGTAACAATAGGTCCCTTGATTTGTTACAAATGCGTTTTTTTCTTGGTCGTCAGGGTGCATCATTATCTGATGGTATCCACTGAATTCGTCCATGAAAGTTAAAAAATCATGTCCCACCGTCGCATCCACCATTGCGTCGATATGGGGCAACGGGAATGAATCTTTGGGACATGCTTTATTTAAATTAGTGAAGTCGAAGCAAACACGCCACTTCCCGTTTTTCTTTTTAACGACAACCACATTTACTAACCAATCGGGATATTTTACTTCCCTAATTTTTCCAGATTCAATTAAGAATTTTACCTCATCATTTATTACCTGATTTCGTTCGGGCACGAACTTACCCCTTTTCTGTTTAACTCGTGGGATTTTTTGATTAACGTTGAGCGCGTGTGTGATCACGTTGGGATCAATTCCCACCATATCTTCGTTCGACCAAGCGAAGCAATCACTGTAGGACCGTAAAAACTCAACTAATTGCTCTCGTAAAGTTGGCTCCAGATCTGCCCCTATCTTGATTTTCCTGGACGAATCAAGTGGATCAAGGGCTACCTCTTCGAGCTCTAGTGTCTTCGGCTTCACATAATAAGTTGGAGTCTTACAGTCCTTTAATTGCTATTCCGACGACTTCTTTTCTGCCTCAATCTGCAGATTTTCAAAGTCGTTGCCCTCATGGTTACGGAATAACACTCCCTTGCTATCTTTTGTTCTCCCTTGATTTCTTGTATTCCCCTTGGTGACGGGAACTTCACACATTGATGATAGGTCGAAGGAATGACCTTCATCCCGTGGATCCAAGGTCTGCCTAAGATAACATTGAAAGGTGATGGACAATCAAGTACTTGAAACTTTACCTGGTAATTTACCCCACACGCGATGGTGGGTAATGATATTCCCCCCAATGTGTTATGCGATTCGCCGCTGAAGCCCACTAAAGTTGTAGACTTCTTAACGATGCCGTCCAAACCCATGCCTAAGCTGTACAAGGCATCCAACATAAGCAAATTAGTAGAACTTCCATTATCAATTAAAACTCGTTTAACAAGAAAGTTTGCTATTGTTAAGGAAATAATTAAACAGTCATGGTGAACTTCCTCTTCTTCGACGTCATCGAAGGTAATGGGCATCACGTCATGACCCCTTTGAACAGAGATTCTGGGCTCTTCTCTTCGGGTACTCCTTGCAATCTTCTTAGCTGCAGAATAGGTTACGCCACAGACCTCAGATCCCCCAGTGATGACATTGATCACTCATGTGTGCTTTGGAGGTGGCGGTGGACTGGTCTTCCCTTTGTTGCGTTCTAGTTGCTCCCTCGTTCTTTCCGATATTAGATCCTTGAGGTACCCCCTACGTAATAACTCACTTACCTCTTTCCTTAGCGCGATACATTCATCCGTCCTGTGGCCGTGATCAAAATGGAAATCACACCATCTGGATTTGTCTTTTTGGTGTGAAGGCATGTTGCTCTTTCTTGGCCACTTGACGGTATCCCCCATGTCATTAAGAGTTCGTACAACCTCTGTTGCGTCTACCCGAAAGTTGTAGTGAGATAACTTTGGAGGCAGCCTTGGGTCTTCATATCGCTCGTTTGACCTAGCGAACGCCGTGTTTACCGTTGGTTTGTCAGGGGCTGGATTAAGGTATGGACCATATCTGGTTTCTCGTCGCCCTTGACGACATTCTGGTCGGTGAGGACTAGTAGTTTTGATGGCGACGAGGTCATCTTCTTCTAATCACACGTGTGCCAACGGCATTACCTGCACCTCATCGAAATTCGAGCAAGGATAGTCAACTCACGATAAAGATCAGGATTACCAGCCGAAATGCCTCTACAGAATGCTTCCACGCTGTAGTGGCATCGCATCCTTCTATGGTGACCAATTCCTCATTGTACATGTTTAGAAAAGCTTTCTAGGATTCGCCGGTCTTTTGGACCATGCGATATAAGTCGCTAGAACGCTTTTTAGCGTGTCGACTACTTGCAAATCTTATCCTGAACTTGTCAATTAACTCAGCAAAATATGAAATACTTCCAAGTGGTAAATGAGAATGCCAATTAAGTGTGGGCCCAGATAACGTGTTTCCGAACCAACGACACATGACAATTTCCTTCATATCGAATGGAACTATACTAATATTCATAGCTTGTTTAAACACAACTACGTGTTGGTCCGGATTCGTAACCCCTTCATACTTGGGTACATCGGGGACGTGATATTTCCGAGAGATGTCTACCCTTGTAATAGCGGGTACGAAGGGAAAATCAGTGTATCCATCCCGTCTTTCCACCGCTATCGGTTGTGGGGGCCCAAGGACCTGTGTAATTCGGTCCTCCAAGGCTTTGAGGCGTTCCCATAATTGGGTAACCTCGACATCCTCTGTAACGGCCCTCAAAGAATTACCATTTACCTGATAGCCAATTACTGGCCTAGTATCGTCTAGGGTTGTAAGATTTGGATCATCCATGTCCAATCGTCGAGCAACGCCATCCATTGCTCCGTTAACGCGTTGTTGATTTGTTGCTGATTGCACATGAGATTAAAGTAAATTAAGTTCATTAGTTAAAGTTTTTATTTGCTTTTTGTATACCTCAGTGAATTTGGCATGAGCATTCTTTTGGTTTTCCAAATCCCTTCGTAGGGTGAGCTTAGTTGCAAGGAGTTCAGCGATGGTGTCGGATTCGACTGCTCCTCCTTGTTCTGCTGTTGTGGAAGTGGTAGGATTGCCACTTCCATCTCCAGAATTGTGCTCACCCCCTTCTGTCACTTTCCGGTCTGCTGGTCGTCGATCCCTTGATTGATCTCATTGTTCTCAGCGTCATCGACTTGGCTGTAAGTGGTATGAATGCCTTCCATCTCGCGCGGATAGAGCTTATAGTTTTTGACAACTTTTCTTTGGCTAAGGCCCCACGGTGGGCGCCAATTGTTTTGGGTAGAATAACTAGTAACGCGTTATCTGCTAAAATGAGGAGATCTTAACCAACAAGAAGTCAAAACACGTTAGTCTCTTATTACGAGATAAATTGAAAGCGAAGATGTGACTGCAATTTGTAAAGTAAGAGAATAAATGGTATCTTGAGCACACCAAAATAACGATGATACCAGAGTACAATTTCAACAAACGGATCGGAAAATTGATGTGAATAAGGATGGTGATGGGTGTGATCGATAGTAAACAAAGATTACAAGACTATGTTTCCCGAGTGTTCGAATGTCCTCTCTCCCTCATCAACCTAAGCTTTTATAGCCACTCTCCCACTCTAGACCGTTGATCAATTATCTGCTTTCCTTCCAATCCCGCAAATTTCGCCTTCTACCATTAATGTTGTAGCCATTTGCCTCCGAGGATCTCGCTTGACTTTTTTCCCTTCAGGATCAATCGTGCTCTTGCCTCATCAATTAGTGGATTTCGTTAATACTCCGCTTCCTTCATGGATCTGGGCCTGGGTACGTTAGTCGGCTAAGTTGGGATTGGTTACAGTGGGCCCAACAGTCCTTGGTCCTCCATGATATATATCAAGGTCAAAGTGGAATTGAAGAAGGAACACGGATCATGCTTTAGAATCTTGAATTGATTGGACAACCATAACACATTGTTTAATATATATTGGGCCTTATCATATTATCCATTGGTTTGTAGAAAAACTGTTATATCAAACTATTTCTTGTTTTAGAATACTTAATGATGATGCTCAAAATAGAGAAGCAAGAGGTGGGCCCGAGGTATGAGGGTCAAACCAGGTCAAAGGGACCCCCGAGGATGATCCTGGGGCCCACAACCATACCCACTTATTTTAACAAAATTCCTACCCCACGAGGTCCCCCTCGACCTCGGAGCGAGGTCTCAACCTCGTAACCGACTCTACTTGCGCCCGCCCACCATGACCACTCAGCGAACGCCGCTCTTCGAGCCAATCACCGGCTGCCTCGCCTCTAGGCCAATCAGAGCCCTTGATCTCGGGCGTCCCACATCGGACAACGACCAAAACTCGACTCCCCAATCCTCTATAAAAAGAGGAGATTCTCGAATGGAAAAGGGGTTGAAAAACATCTTGAACTCAAGAACTTTCTTGCTCGTTGAAGATCGACGTGATCGGAACACCGTTAAAAGGCCTCGCAATAGACAAGAGAAGTCCACAAAAAGACTTCAAGTCTCACAGAGTCTCCGCTCACATCAAAGACCTCGCTACACCACCTCGCAAGCCTCTTACACCTCGCTCTACCTCACATCAAAGACTCCGCAACTCAACCTCGCTCAAAGGGACCGGCAAGTGACACTTAGAGCTAGCTGGCCACTGGGGGATCTCGGACATTGTTGGGTCGAGATCTCGGATAATCGTAGGAGGTGAAGGGTGTAATTCTCAAATAATCTGTTGGCCTCGTGGGCTTGTAAACCTCGCTATAAAGAAAATCATAAATAAAGAAGCAAGTGTTTGCACTTTCGAATATAATAATCTCGTTTCTTGTCTTCTAGCGAGCCTTTCATTTCGGGTTTCATCACTGGCGCCGTCTGTGGGAACTTCTTCATCCTAAGTAGTTCCTCGATTCGTGCAAAACCTTGGCTTCGATTCCCTCAAAATGGCTTGCCCAAACAATTTCTTCCCTCAACACCCCGACAACATGCCAGAAACTACGCAATGGACAGCCGCGGGACCTCTTGGCTGCCCGTTCGTGGTCCCTCCGGGATGGACGTACATCGCCCCGCAAAATCCATTCCCATTCCAAAGCCTCGAGCAGGGCGGCGAGCCCCCGAACCCATATCCCTACCCGGCTTATGGGCAATACCAGCAGGGCTTCGCCCCTTCGTACGTCCCCTATCCCCCCCAGGGTGAGCCGCACTCCGAGTATGTCCCCGCGTGCGTCCCTAGGCGTGCGCATGAGCCCGAGTCCTCCACCAACAGCTCGTCGACAGAGAGACCTCCCCGAGATCCCATGCAGATCTCGCGGTCCCGATCGCGTCGATCGAGGCTACAGGAGCCAGAGTTGTCCGAAACAGTGGGGAGCGCGATGCACTACCCGAGGTCCCAATCGCATAATTCGAGGCCACCGCCCCAAAATCAGGAGGAAGCCAAGATCACCTCCCCGTTCATGGACGCGATCCGGAACGCGCCCATGCCCAAGGGCTTCTTGAGGCCGCAAATGGGGCTTTATGACGGTTCAGCGGACCTCGAGGAGCACGTAAAACACTTCGCGGTCCAGATGAACGTCAACGCTTAAAATGATGCGATATTCTGCAGGGTTTTCCCCACCACCCTGGAAAAGGCCGCGTTGACATGGTTCTCAAGCAAGAAGGTCGGCTCCATGACCTCGTTCGCCCAACTATGTGATTCCTTTGTCACGCACTTCAGCGGCTCCAGGAAGCGCAAGAAGAACATGCGGGACCTCCGCGGGATCGAGCAGGGGGAGAGCGAATCCTTAGGCGCTTTCTTCACAAGGTTCACGACCGCGGTGGCGGAGATCGCGCACGTCGACGAGTCGTCGGTGCGCGACACCCTCATGGGCAACCTGCGCATCGGGGAATTCAAAAACCGCATTTTTTATAAGAATCCGGAGACATACGAAAGCTTGTGCGCCCGAATCACGGCCCAAGTATACACCGAGGATGCCGCCAACCAGAGTTCGCGACCACGAACTGACAAAGAGATTGTCGCCGAGGCCAAGGGGAAGGCAAAGGTGGCCGCGCCGGCCGCGCGCGATGCGTATGTGACGCAGGCACACAACCCCAACAACAACAACAACAACAACAGAAACAACAATAATAGCCGGAACAATGACAACAACAACAATAACCGGAACAACAACCGTGGAGGCGGTGGCGGAGGCTGGAACTGCTTTGGCAGGAGACCGCGGGGTTACCGAGGCAAGGGAGGTCCCACATATGACCCAAATGAAAAGGGCCGTGCCAACCCCGCGTCGGGAGCCAACCTCGAGCCGCGAGGCCCAAGTCAGACCCAGGCTAACAACAACAACAACGTCGAGCAACAGGCGCCCGCGAAGCAGGCCCGGTCGGGACAGGCAACGGCGCCCGATGGGTACATCCATACCATCTCGGACGGACCATCACCGGTTGGGTCAACCCAGGCAGAGCGGAAGAGATACGCGAGGGAAAGCCATCATGAACCCTCGGTGTTCAGCGTCGCACAAACCTCGCGCGCCCACGTAGGTTTGTCCTTCTCGTCAGATGATGCCGAGGGGCTTCACATGCCACATTCCGACCCCCTGGTGGTCCACGCGCAGATGGGCTCAAAGATGGTTAAGCGAGTACTAGTGGACACGGGATCCTCCGTGGCGCGTTCGAGCAATTGGGCATCTCCGAGACCTCCTTGAAGCCCTACGCTGGGAAACTCACCTCCTTCTCGGGAGACGAAGTCGACGTGGCCGGACTCATCCACCTCTGGATGACGCTCGGCACCGGGTCCACCAGGAGGACCGAAATGGTGGAGTTCACAGTGGTGCGCCTGCCTTCGGTGTGGAACGCAATCATTGGGAGGGTCTCCTTGATGAAGTTCCAGGCGGTAGTTTCTATCTATCACTTGAAGATGAAGTTCCCCGTCGATGGCGGGGTTGGAGAGGTAAAGGGCAATCAGGAGGAAGGTCGCGTTTGCTACGCAACCTCTGCAAAGCAAAAGTGCCCGGTGTTCGTGGTGGAATCTCCCGGCGAGGCCGACCTCGAAGTCCGGGATTTCACAATCCCCAATCCAGAGCCGAAAAGAAGGGTGATATCCCCTTTCGAGAGCGAGTCCGAGAAGATCTACCTCGGGGAGTGCCTCTCGGGGGCATCGGCGATGTCGCTAGAAGCCTTGCTCGCAGGGTCCCGCGACGTTTTCGCTTGGACTGCGAAGGACCTCCGAGGTGTCCCGCGGACCGTAGCCCAGCACTCTCTGAACGTCGACGCCACCACTCGCCCTGTGGTGCAACGACGAAGAAAAATGAACGAGGAAAGGGCAAGCGCCGCAAATGACGAGGTGGCAAAATTGTTGGCTGCGGGGTTTATACGCGAGGTCCAATACCCCCGGTGGTTGTCCAACGTCGTGCTTGTCAAAAAAGCCAGCGGGAAGTGGAGAATGTGTGTCGACTTCAAGGATCTCAACAAAGCCTGTCCCAAAGACAGCTACCCCTTGCCCTTGATCGACGAGCTCGTTGACTCAACCGCAGGTCACGGGGTTCTGAGCTTCCTCGACGCATACTCGGGGTACAATCAGGTCCTGATGAACCCACGAGAAGAGGAGGAGACATCCTTCATCACCCAGCGCGGCACTTATTGCTACAAAGTCATGCCGTTTGGGCTGAAAAATGCGGGGGCAACCTTTCAACGCCTCGTCGACCGCGTTTTCAAGAGCCATCTCGGACGGAACGTGTCCGCTTATGTCGACAACATTGTTGTCCGGAGCAAGACCCCTGAGGAGCATCTGGTCGACCTCGCTGAGGTCTTCGCAACTCTCAGGCACAACCGCCTCAGCCTGAACCCCGAGAAGCGCGTCTTCGGCGTGTCATCGGGAAAATTCTTGGGCTTTATGATTAGCGAACGGGGCATCGACGTAAACCCTGCCAAGGTCGAGTCGATCCTCTCCATGAGGTCACCACGGTCTCGCACCGAGGTGCAACGGCTTAACGGTGCTGTCAACTACCTTGGGAGGTTCTGCTCCCGCCTGGCGGAAAGATCCCTCCCCTTTTTCGCGGCTCTCAAGCAGAATGACAAGTTCGTGTGGGACGAGAATCTGGAGCTCGCCTTCTCTGAGCTAAAGGCCTTCCTGACAAAGCTCCCCACACTGTCGCCCCCACTGGCGGGTGAAGACTTGCAACTTTATGTGGCCGTCAGCCCCGAGACGGTCAGCGCGGTGCTCACCAGAAAGGCCACGCACCCAGTTTATTTCGTGAGCCGTGTGCTCCAGCCCGCGGAGCAGCGATATTCCCCAGCAGAAAAGATGGCGCTGGCAGTTGTGACCGCCGCAAGGCGTCTGCGCCCTTACTTCCATGCGCACCCCATCCAGGTCCTGTCTGACCTCCCACTTCGACAAATCCTCCACCAGCCCGCCCTCTCCGGGCGGATGACGAAGTGGGCAGTCGAGCTCTCCGAGTTCGACATCAGCTACCTCCCAAGAACTGCCATGAAGGGGCAGGCCCTCGCTGACTTCATGGTGGAGGTCACTTTCCCCGAAAAAGAAACAAGCTCGGAAGAGTGGAAGGTGTTCGTCGACGGCTCGCGATGTGACTCCGGTGGTGGGGCTGGCGTATTCCTCGTTGGGCCCTCGATCGAGACGGAGTACTCACTTAACTTCGCCTTCGATGCCACCAATAACGAGGCCGAGTACGAAGCCATGATCGCGGGAATCGAGATGGTGCTCCTCAGTGGGGCCCGGAAAATCAAGGTCTACACCGACTCCGAGCTGGTAGCGCGCCAGCTCAACGGTCAGTACGACACCAAAACGGGGTTCCTGCCCGCGTACCGAGAAAAGGTCAAAGCCTTGGTGTCATGCATGGAAACCTTCGCGGTAGAGTCCATCCCTCGAACCTCGAACACCAAGGCAGACGCGCTAGCAAGGTTAGGATCCGCCCTTCCCCTTGAAGTGGGGAACCGCGTGATGGTAGAGCGAAAACTCTCGCGGAGTGTGAACAGCGAGGTTCTATCTATCACCGCGGAGGATTAGAGGATCCCGATAACACGGTATGTGGAAAGCGGGGTCCTCCCAGAGGACCCCGCGCAGGCCAGGAAGCTGAAAATGCAGGCGGCGCGGTATTGCGTCATAGGTGGCTGCCTTTATCGCCGAGGCTACGCCGAACCCAACCTACTGTGCGTCCCGACCGAGTCGACGGAGCACATCCTCTATGAGACCCATGAAGGGGTCTGTGGCGGCCACCCCGGATGGCGAACCCTTTCGCATAAGATCGCCCACTTGGGGTACTTCTGGCCCACCCTCCGGCAAGACGCAAGGGACTATGTCCAGCGATGTGATGGATGCCAGAAGCACAGTAACCTCTTGCACGCCCCGACCTTGCCGCTTCGCTCCATCCACGCACCGTGCCCCTTCGCGATGTGGGGAATGGACATCCTCGGCCCCTTCCCCAAGGCCCCCGGTCAGGTGCGGTATATCCTGGTCATCGTCGACTACTTCACGAAGTGGGTTGAGGCACAAGCAATGGCGAAGATCACGGGGACTAAGGTCTGCGACTTTCTGTGGAAGAACCTTGTTTGCCGCTTCGGCGTTCCCATGACCATCATGACCGACCATGGCCCCCAATTTGATTGTGAAGAGACCCGGACATTCTGCTCAGAACTCGGCATAACCCTCAAGTTCTCCTCCGTGGCCCATCCTCAGTCCAACGGCCAGGTAGAAAACGTCAACGCCCGCATCCTGTCCGATCTAAAAAAGCGGTTGGGCATGGCGCAAGGTCGTTGGGCAGAGCTTCTCCCGCTCGTCTTATGGACGTACCGCACCACCGCGCGCCACGCGACCGGAGAAACGCCGTTTGCCCTAACCTACGGGGCAGAGGCCCTAGTCCCGGTAGAAACCCTGGTCCCATCGGCGAGGGTGTTCGATTTTGATGAAAAGGAGAACGAGGCCAATCTCAGGGTCGAGTTGCTCTTCCGCGACGAGCTACGCGAAGTAGCCGACCTTCGCTCCAGGGAATACAAGCGCCGCGTGGCAGTTTACCACGACAAGAAGGTGAGACCTCGGCTCCTGGCCACAGGCAATCTCGTATTGAGAAGAACTGAAGGTGGCAAACTGGACCCCAACTAGGAGGGACCATACATCCTCGGGGAGGAGGTCGCTCCCGGAGCCTTTAAGCTCAAGGACAACGAGGGGCGAACCCTCAGTAAGACGTGGAACGTCGACCGGTTAAGGAAATATTTCGTGTAAACTCTCTGAACTCCGTTACTGCTTTTTGTGAATAAAGGGTTGTGGGACTTTCAAAATCTCTCTCAAAAATAAAAACTCCGGGTTAAAAGTCCATCCCTCGCTTGGGGTTGGAGATCCTCGTTAAGTCCATCCCTCGCTTCCCGCTTGGGGTTGGAGATCTTCGTTAAGTCCAAACCTCGCTTCACGCGAGGTGTTGGAGAATCTCGTTAAGTCCATCCCTCGCTTCCCGCTTGGGGTTGGAGATCTTCGTTAAGTCCAAACCTCGCTTCACGCGAGGTGTTGGAGAATCTCGTTAAGTCCATCCCTCGCTTCCCGCATGGGGTTGGAGATCTTCGTTAAGTCCAAACCTCGCTTCACGCGAGGTGTTGGAGAATCTCGTTAAGTCCATCCCTCGCTTCCCGCTTGGGGTTGGAGATCTTCGTTAAGTCCAAACCTCGCTTCATGCGAGGTGTTGGAGAATCTCGTTAAGTCCATCCCTCGCCTCCCGCTTGGGATTGGAGATTTTCGTTAAAAGTCTAAACCTCGCTTCACGCGAGGTGTTGGAGAATTTCGTCAAAATTCCATCCCTCGCTCCCCGCTTGGGGTTGGAGATCTTCGTTAAGTCCAAACCTCGCTTCACGCGAGGTGTTGGAGAATCTCGTTAAGTCCATCCCTCGCTTCCCGCTTGGGGTTGGAGATCTTCGTTAAGTCCAAACCTCGCTTCACGCGAGGTGTTGGAGAATCTCGTTAAGTCCATCCCTCGCTTCCCGCTTGGGGTTGGAGATCTTCGTTAAGTCCAAACCTCGCTTCACGCGAGGTGTTGGAGAATCTCGTTAAGTCCATCCCTCGCTTCCCGCTTGGGGTTGGAGATCTTCGTTAAGTCCAAACCTCGCTTCACGCGAGGTGTTGGAGAATCTCGTTAAGTCCATCCCTCGCTTCCCGCTTGGGGTTGGAGATCTTCGTTAAGTCCAAACCTCGCTTCACGCGAGGTGTTGGAGAATCTCGTTAAGTCCATCCCTCGCTTCCCGCTTGGGGTTGGAGATCTTCGTTAAGTCCAAACCTCGCTTCACGCGAGGTGTTGGAGAATCTCGTTAAGTCCATCCCTCGCTTCCCGCGAGGTGTTGGAGAATCTCGTTAAGTCCATCCCTCGCTTCCCGCTTGGGGTTGGAGATCTTCGTTAAGTCCAAACCTCGCTTCACGCGAGGTGTTGGAGAATCTCGTTAAGTCCATCCCTCGCTTCCCGCTTGGGGTTGGAGATCTTCGTTAAGTCCAAACCTCGCTTCACGCAAGGCGTTGGAGAATCTCGTTAAAACCCTCCCTCGCTTCCCGCTCGTGGCCTCGGCAAAGTCGTTGTGCGAAGTCCGGAAAAGGCTCGGGGCCTCGGTGAATCATTGAAGCAAAGCTCGAGATCTCGATACATAATCAGAAACACCCGATGTGGCCCGAATACCACAATAATTATGACACTCGGACCATGGGGTTGGGTAGATAATATGTGCGAGCATATACGAGAAAGCTAGAACAAACAAGCAATCATAGGGTAAGGAAAATAACATAAAAAGCTGGGGCACGTGTGCCTAGATGTTTGATTACAGGCCCCGCAAGGCCACCAACAAAACAACAAGCAAAACAAAAAAACAAAAAAAAACAGAAGCAGACAACGACATCCTTTACATCTTCGAGGCTTCGGCGGCAGGGTCGGAGGTCTTCGGAGGATCTTCAGGGGCTTGAGCAGTAGGTCCTTGGGGAGTCTCCGGGGCAGGGGCGGTGATGGCAGAAGGCTGGGAGCTGGGCGCATCTTCCTGGGTGATGGCTGCCACGGTAGGCGCCTCGCTAGCCACAGTTCCATCCTCATTGAGAAAGAACTCGCACTCTCCCTCAGGCTCTTCCCCCTCAAGTTCCCCCAGAGTCTCCTGATAGTTCGGGATGAAAAACTTGATGCGGGGGTCGAGGTGCCCATACTTCGCGACCGCCTGCTTTACCCCCATCCTGACGGACTGCTGGAACATCTTCCTCACACTCTCCACCATCTCGGCCTGAAAGGCCTCGGACTTCATATACCTGGGCCCCTCGAGATCCAGTTCCTTGTTGAGCTCAACAACACGCCCTTGGAGCCTGGTAACCTCCTCCTCGGCTTTCCGAAGCTCCGCCTCCTTCTCTCTGAAGAATTGGTGTTCTTCGGATAGCTGGCCTTTGAGCTTTTTGACCTCGTCCTTGAAATCCCCGTTCTCATACTTCAAATCCTTGTTCTCCTCCCTCACCTTCCTCAGCTCCTCCTTGGCCCTCGAGGCGTCCTTGGCCTCGTCCGCTGCCGTGATCTCCGCGGCGCGAACGCGTTTCTCGGCCTCTGCAAGGCTCTTTCCCTTCTTCTCGAGCTCGGCGTCCCGCTCTTGGAGCCTCGCCTCCATCCTGCCCAGATTCCTATGGAGAAGGACGACGCGGCCGCAGTTGTAGTTCGCGAAGAAGGTATTCTGGAGCAATAAAAGAGCACGTAAAAACAAGAACAAGAATAATAAAGCCAAACAAAAAATAATGAATGAAAAAGGGCAAGATATACCATCGCGGAGTAGCAGAGGATCTCATCGTTGAGGGCTGCCTCCGAGAGGTTGTTGGCCCATGCAACCTCGTCGGGCCAAACGGTCCTGTCCCAGTCTTCGGACACGCCCCGGGAAGGACCAGGTTAGTGGAACTTCTCGGCAGGAGGCCCGGTGGCCGAGATAACTCGGCTCGCGGGCCTAGGGCGTTCGACCATCACGCCCCCCGGGGTTTCCCCCTACCCATCCTCCTTTCGTTTCTTCCTTTTCTCCCCCGGAGGAGAACCCTCGTCCTTCCTTTTGGACCCGACCTTATCCCCGGATCCTCGAGAGTGATGGGAGGATGTCCTTGCGGTGTCCCCCTTGGACGCCACCCCCCCGCTCGTCTTCGCCGCCGGCGCCTTCAACGTCGGGGCTGTCGTCTTGCTTTGTGGGGCGGGAGGCCTCGCCTGCGAGGCCGGTTCCTTTATGACGACCCCAAGTTGGCCCTAGGGTCTCGGAGCGTTGGAGGAAGAAGTCACAGGCCTTTTGCCCTGTGACTTCGAGGTAAGAGCGCCAAGTAGGTTCACTGTCAGAAAAAAAAAAAGACAACGAAAAAATTAGATAAGAAAAGCAAGAAGCAAGTTAATGACAGTAATGAGACAAAATAAGACCGCGGGGTTGTAAACCTCGCCCCTCAACTTCAAAAAAAAAATCAATCAAATCAGGGAATGTCAGGAAAGAGATTGAGTACCCTCTTTTCCCTCGCTGGGAGGGAGGCTGAGGCTCAGTCCAGCCCGCTCAAGCTGGTCCTGAGAAAGATACACCTGAAACGGTGCCTGACTCGCCGTGGCGTATCGGACCCTGAGCGCCTTGAGCTCATCAACCTCCAGCGGGGTCACGCACCGAACAAATTCGCCCGGCGTTACCGGAAAATTGAGATATCTCCCGGTGGGGTCGCGAACCAAGAACCAATTCGGCTTCCACGGCCCGACGTTCGAAGGGGCCGTGGTGATCTTGATAAGCGGCGTGCTAAGGTTGATAAGGCTTCGGGACCGAGTGTCTCTCCTCTCTAGGAATAAAGCCGACAGGTAGTCATGTCTCGGTCCGTCCCCAAGTTCGCGACTGCGAATCGTGTAGGCACACAGCAACCGCCAAGCGTTCGGAAACAGCTGCGCAGGGCAGATCCTCATGGCCCACAGATAATCAACAAAATGCTGGGCCAAGGGCAGCCTGAAGCCCGCCTGAAGGCTGAAGAGGTGCACAACCACGCACCTGTCGTAAGACGCCAAGGAGTGACCCCCCTCCTCGGGAAGCGCCAACTCAACCCCCTCGGGCCAAGAAAAGTCCTTGGCAATATCTGTAAGGTCCTTCAGCTCGAGCTCGGTGGCCACCCCCTCAGATAGACGAGCCTCGGCGGAACCCGGGGTCATGGGGATCCGTTCCTCCAGGACCCTCGGGACGCGGGACACGGCGTCGGTGATGTACGCCGCAGGGAAGCTCGGGGGCACGTAAGGAGACGGCGCTGAGGTCGTTCCCAGAACTGGCCGCGCTTCGACCTCAGTAACAACCTCGTCTGGGGTAGAAGACGAAGCCATTTCAACGCCCGACGACGTTCGAAGACGGGAGAAGCACGAATTAATAGAGACCTCGGAGTCGCTTGAAGAAGGCTCGCTGAAAACCAGCGAAGGGGACCTCGGATTCTGAGAGTCGCTGAGTTCTACGCTTCCCGCGGACTCCGAAACCTCCTCGTAAAAACCCTCTTGGACTCTGAAAGCGAAGCCGGGCGGAGGGCTAGCAGAGGCTCTCCTAGGCATGAAAAGAACGATGTCCAGGCCGCGGAAGGCTAGCACCTGGAAAAGAAAGAAGCATTGAGACGTCGGGCACTATAACCAAGAAAAAACAATGCGAGGTCGCAACCTCGGAAGAAAAGCGGTGCGAGGTCGTAACCTCGGAAGAAAAGTAGTGCGAGGTCATAACCTCGTGAGAAAGAGAAATTCTGTATCATAAGAGGCGAGGAGCCACGTGGCACCCTAGGGGCTACTCTGACAAGATAGGACGGCGAGGGAGAAGTCGAAGCGCCAAAAATGAAGAAGTCGAAGCGCCAAAAAGGAAAAAGTCGAAGCGCCAGAAAGAGGAAAGAGAAGATGAAATGGAAGCCAGCGGTCGAGAGCGGCGGTGGAGACCCTAACGTCCCATCAATCAGTCGTCAGGACGTTTGGGTTTCCAAGAGCTTCAAAAATTCAAAACCGCCGAAAAATAAAAAGAGACAACCGTCGGTTGGAGGGCGAGGAATCCGAGTGCATGGCGTTCGCCACCCTCACCCCACCGTCCCGCCACCCTGTCGCCGGTACGAAACGCCAAGGGGCAACCACTGCCCACTAGGGCGCAAGGCGAAACGAAAGAGAAAAGATGAGAAAGGAGCAAAGGGAAAATGGCGAGAAAAAGCAGGCGGAAACTCACGCCGACCTCACCACCGCTGTTTCGCCACCGTGATGCCGGCGCGAAACACCAGGCGACACTCCATCGCCTCTCCAAAACACGGCACAAAAAACAAGCAGGGAGAAATCAAAAGCAAACAAGAAGCGGGAGAAGAAAAGTCGAAGACTTACTTGTTCAGAATCGACGAGGAGGAGGCGGTGGTGCAACCGGAAGATGGCTGAGGCTCGCCGGAAACCGTCTAAAGAAACCGTTCACAGGAAGCCAAAAAGACAGAACGAGAGAAGGCGAAAATCTGGGAAGAAGAGATAAATGGGGAGGCGTGTGAAGTACGCGCTTATAAAGGGCAGGCTTGGGCCTCCCCTACCCAGTTAGGCTTATTAGGCCTGTCCCTCCTGCGCGGCCCATTAAGCAAAACACGAAGAGCAAGCCCAGAAAAGCTTTACCTTTGCCAACCAAATAAAAGCTAAGTGTAGAACCTCGCAAAGGGAGGTCTTCACAAGATGCTCCCCAGGAACCTCAGAAACCCTTGAAGCCTCGCAAAAAATGCCTACCCACCTCTCAAAGCCTCGCACCCCGCAATCTTTGAGAACTTATGCCCTGCGACCCTCGAGGCGAGGTCCCCAGGCCATGGGGTTGTGATGATGCTCAAAATAGCGAAGCAAGAGGTGGGCCGAGGTATGAGGGTCAAACCAGGTCAAAGGGACCCCCGAGGATGATCCTGGGGCCCACAACCATACCCACTTATTTTAACAAAATTCCTACCCCACGAGGTCCCCCTCGACCTCGGAGCGAGGTCTCGACCTCGTAACCGACTCTACTTGCGCCCGCCCACCATGACCACTCAGCGAACGCCGCTCTTCGAGCCAATCACCGGCTGCCTCGCCTCTAGGCCAATCAGAGCCCTTGATCTCGGGCGTCCCACATCGGACAACGACCAAAACTCGACTCCCCAATCCTCTATAAAAAGAGGATATTCTCGAATGGAAAAGGGGTCGAAAAACATCTTGAACTCAAGAACTTTCTTGCTCGTTGAAGATCGACGTGATCGGAACACCGTTAAAAGGCCTCGCAATAGACAAGCGAAGTCCACAAAAAGACTTCAAGTCTCACAAAGTCTCCGCTCACATCAAAGACCTCGCTACACCACCTCGCAAGCCTCTTACACCTCGCTCTACCTCACATCAAAGACTCCGCAACTCAACCTCGCTCAAAGGGACCGGCAAGTGACGCTTAGAGCTAGCTGGCCACTGGGGGATCTCGGACATTGTTGGGTCGAGATCTCGGATAATCGTAGGAGGTGAAGGGTGTAATTCTCAAATAATCTGTTGGCCTCGTGGGCCTGTAAACCTCACTGTAAAGAAAATCAAAAATAAAGAAGCAAGTGTTTGCACTTTCGAATATAATAATCTCGTTTCTTGTCTTCTAGCGAGCCTTTCATTTCGGGTTTCATCACTTAAATACTATAATAAAATTTTCCGCAATGACCTATAATTTATAGTTATTTCACATTGTATCGCATATATATAATAAATTCTCTCTGACCAAAAAATACACGACCCTTACTTAGAAATTTATAAAACCATATAATAATTTGACATTGCAAGAGACGAATGGGTGATATATATATACACTAACATATTTCTCCCGCCCAATCATGCAAATTATTCTTGCTTCACATGCACGCAAATTAATATGAATATATGATATAAGAAAATCACATAACAAAATCTAAATTTCAGAAAGAACATGCCAATCATATAATGAAAGGAAAGTAAGGGCTCGTTTGGTATTGATATCAAAGATATCAGATATCAGGTATCGGTATGGGTATCGGATATCAGATATCGGTATGGGTATCAGATATCTATAGTGTTGTTTGGTTTGTTATAGATATCAGTCATTTCTCATACCCATCGTTCGGTAAAATATAATGAGATATGGATATTGAATTTTACAAATAATTAACTTGGAATTATTATTACTTCTTGAAGCTAAAATAATTAATTTGCCGATTGAAATTTGAAATCAACTTTCATTACACTGATAGATTGAAAACGATAATGTTAATTAATGAAGCACCATTAATAAAACAAGAAATAAAACACCCTCAATTTTAATTCACACTCAATCAAATTCTGTGAACAATTACACAAAAATGAAACCTACAACCTCAAAATTAATGGTGAAGGGGAGAGATTCGACTGGTTGGAGCAACAATTTGGTGTTGGCCAATTTCGACCAACAAGAACACAAGGATGATGGACCACTAAAACAAAGGAAGATCAATAGATCTGGCCGAGGAGGAACAGGAAACAGAACCTTCGCTACCGGTGAGATTCAGACCAACAAGAACACAAAAATGAAATCGTTGCTTTCTCCGACTCGTCTTTGGTCACCGACGAGATATTGCTTCACGGTTCTTCAATGGGCGTGGGCGTTATCTGGGTTGGGATATGTGGGAACTGGGAAGGAGAGCGATATGAGTGTATAGAAAGAAGAAAAGAGAGGCGAAAGGGAAAGTGGTGAGGGAAGATATGAGTGATACCGGTGGAAATTTTGGTATATCAAAGGAATGAAAAAAGTGATTTTGAGATATCAAAGATATCAAATGATATCCATATCCAAAAATACCAAACATGAGATATGGATATGGGTTATGTTGATACCCATATCTGATATCTATATATCAATACCAAACGGGCCCTAACTTCTTTTGTTAAGACAGAACATCCATGCTAATAAACCGCTCAATCGGCCCTTCCACATATTACCTACTTCAACTTTAAGGTTTAAAGGGTTGGTCTACTGGAGCATGATAAGGTATCGGTCTGATTGACTACATGTTCGATCCCTCGATCACTAGTCTTTTTGAGGTGATGCATATGTAAATATTTCTGTAAGCACTCTTTAAATCCTAAGATCTTTCCAGTCTTTAGACTAGGACACCATCTCCTCACTTTATTTTTTTTAACAAAAATAATCATATTGCCTATTTTATCATATCTCCTATGAAGGATATATTTTGTAAATATAAAAATCATCCCGTAGGGTTTTGATCGCCTGAACCCTAGAGCTTGATCGTTGATACCTGCAAATCAATGAAAAAGAGAGATTTGTCCTCCAATCCACCTTTAATGCCTAAGTCAAGTAGAGAGTACTTAATAAATCGTATTCATCCAATAAGAAAACATACCACTTAATTATTATAGGAGCAAGAAAGAGGGTATGGGTGAGAGAGGGGCAGGTAAGTGGTGCCTTGGCCCCAAATTTGATGATATCGTTATCTTTTCCAACCACTTAATTTGATATAATATCTTTTAATAATATCCATTCCTTTTATTTTATCTTATATATTTAAGATAATATGTTTGGCGTCGTCCTTGAAGGACACGTTTTCCCCCATGAATCAAAGAAAGGCAAAGATGAAGGCAACATAAGGAGGCAAGGGCGAGTGTGCAATCGGTTTTGTAACATGCTGGCGCGACATTTCATTGGAAAAATCAAACAAGTCTCATTCGAGGAAGAAGAGCAAATCCAAGTAGCCCGAAATCAAGCCCAACGTAACCACCAGGTTTGGGCTTCTACGATTCGCCCGAGGGGGTCCAGACAAGAGCTAAGCAATGCATGAACCCGCTAAACCTGCCACATGGGCCCAAAGGAGAGTCTTTGACACAACAAGTCTATGCGATTACGACGATCGTCGACCTCACCACAAGCGAAAAAGGGCTCGGGATGGCAACACGATAACAACTAAACAAGGTGAAATGCTCACTTACTCTCGGTAAGATGCTAATGACTGGTGGACCTAGAAGGGGAAGGTGGTGCAGGTGGAGGGTCGATCTAGCTAGGGGCAGACCATCAAGAATAGACCAAAGCAAGAATCACATGCCAACAAAAAAGTCGGGACATCTCTAACATACATATGCACACGAGGTTCATATGATTGATTCTCTTGCTTTGAGGGGGTAAAAGGTGCAACCTGAGTACTAGATGGGGAAGAGAAACAAGGTTCTAAAAAGGCCACATTTGCATAGGCCCGACCCAATTTTCTTTAAGGAGGAGGAGCTTATTCTAGTCCAAGTAGTACATAATGATCCCTTAGGGCTAGCAATGGAAATAGAAGGTCACAAATTTGGAAAGTCTCTAATGGATTTCGACGATGTAGTGAATGTCGTGTATTTTGAGACATTCAAACTGCTAGGAAAAAAAGCTAGTCGACCACCTATGAAGTATGAACTGACATCCAACTAGTGTACTTCGAGGCTATTCCTCATTTTCTGCTTAAGAAAGTATGCCTTGAAGTTTCCCTTCAAAGAATATTGTCAACATAGAGTTCTAAGTAGTGAATATCCAATCCATATACAATATGATCCTAGGAAAACCATGGATACATGTCATGGAGGCAATATCCTAAACATTTCACTAAATGATCTAGTTTCCCCTTGACGAATCAATGGTCATGGTGGTCTAGGGAGACCAACTAATATTGAGACATTACACGGAGAGACTTTTAAGTAAAAGTTGGAGTGTGCTTTGAGGTATAAGGCCATCTCCAACAGGTTCTCTAAAATTTTCTCAAAATGGAGAATCAACTACCTTATTCTCTAAAAAAAATTCGACCCAACTCCAACAGATTCTCTATTTTGAAGAATTGCATTTAATACTTATTTTTTACCATATAAAATAAATAATAAAACTTATAGGGAATATGATGGAGAATTCCCTATATTTAGGGAAGAGTAGATAGTTTTTGGAGTTTTACTCCATTATGGAGAATGTAATGAAGAAACTATTGGGGCAATTTTTTAGATCAAGTTCTCCAAAAACACACTTCCCCGTAATATGGAGAAGTTGTTCGAGGTGGTCTTGTAACACCCCTATATTGCAACGATGGGTATTACCGCCAGTGACCTCGGATTTTACCGTCCAAAGTCACCCAAGGCTTTATAAGGTATTAAATTTATATAAAATGCGGAAATTTAACGATAATACATATTATAAAAGGTGCTCAAACATGAGACTTCAAGTGTTGCCATTACATCCTTAAACTTGTTTAAAAATAACAAAACATTGTTTTTGTAAAGCATAGCGAAACCAAAATACGAGAGAAAACACCTTCATGAATGACCCGACCTTCCTTCCTTCAGCTATTGATTCTTCGTTTTAAACCTTCAAGTGAAGTTTCCTAGAATCTGGCAATTGTCGCAAAGGGCGAGAAATACCAGGCAAAATGCAGAAAATAGCGGAATTAGTCTAAGGAGACTAAACAACTGAGAATGGAAATTCTCAAGGGTAATTTGGTAATTTAACATTTTATTAAATAGATATAAGCTAGATGTGTTTGAGATGTATAAAACTTTATGTGGAGCTTAAGGACAGAATTTAGTTGATCTTGAAGAAAGATAAACTTGGATCCGAAAACGAAGGAAACTATGAAATTGTAGTCCCTCTTGGATTACAATTAATGTTGGGAATATTTTAATTACACACAAGTCTCTAGAAAACCTCTCGCGCCCTTTTCGGACCGAGATTTGGGTCGGTCTTCCATGTTGTGCTAAACCGGCCCGGTTTTAATTTATTTTAATGTGTGCACTAGCACTTATCTTTATTAAGTCATAATAACGTTGCATTTAGTTGACGATTTCTATATGTGGTGGCTACAAAGGCTAATCCACATAAAGGAAACGAAGGAATTTCAGGCCTCTTTCATCCCGAGTATACAAGTCTCTTTCATCCTGGGTGTTCAGGCATCTTCCATCCTGAGTGTTCATGCCTCTTTCATCTTGAGGATATCGGACCTCTTTCATCCCGAGTATATAGGTCTCTATGTGAAATGATAATTTCCACATGCAAGAAAGTTTTATCACCATAAAAACCTTTTTCCAAGTATAAGTATTTTTATACATTGTTACTTAAATGAAAATTATTCTTATGATCAAGATTGATTATAAAAGTCATGATTAATTTATCACAACATTATAGTAGTCTAGAATGAACATGCATGCATGTATATATTACTTCATAAAAACTCTTTTTATTTCCCAAGCATAACTCATTATGTTATTTAATTAACTTGTGCTTATGAAAAATCCCTTTTTATATCAAGAAGGTTATAACAATTTTATTTCAACATTTAATAAGCTCTAAGTTACATGCAAGAATGGATTAATCCTTAAAAGTTTATAAAATGCACATGCAACAACTTATTTAACTTACTAAAAGAGATAAAACCTTTATAACTATACTTTTAAATTAAAAAGGTCACAACTAATTAAATTATCTAAAATTCATTTTAAGTTTAAGTTGATATGCAATAGTGGTTTAAGTTATAAAAAGTCCTTTTAAGCCAATGCAAAGACTTATTCAAATTATTTAAGCATATTTTTGTTCTTATTAAATCTCTTCATTCAAAAGTTCATAAAAATGTATTCCAAAGCTTATAACATGATTTAAAAGACATGCAAGAAGGTTTCTTTCATAAAAACTTCATTTTATTTAATTCTTAAGTCATTTATTTCATAATAAAAGAATATTTCTATAACAAAGGAACATAAGTCTAAAATTCATATTATCTTTAAAAATCAGAAATTCCATGTTAGAAAGTCCCTTTTATACTTCTAATATTTACAAAATTTATTTTATAATTTATAAGAGCATTTTTCCTTACAAACTCATGCATGCATGCTAGTTTCCATTAAAAATATGTACAAAACTATAACTTATAAAAATCTGATTTTTTGCCTCTTCACCTTAAAAAAATCAGCATAATAATATGTTCAAATAACTCTCAATTTATTAAAACAACAAGGAAATAGTTAAAATAAAAAGAAGGGAGAAAACTCTCACACTAGTGCTAAGTTTGCACTAAACCGAACAAAGGAGATCGGAACGGAATGAAGAGGGGGCGGCGGCTGGCAGCAGCACCGGCGGGGCTCTAGTGGTGGCCGACGGAGGTGCGCGCAACCTGGGGCAGTGACAAGGGGGTGATCCGCCAACTGACGGTGGGTGGTGAAGTGGGAGGCTCACACTAGGATTTTTTTCGTGTTTTTGGAGAAAAATCAGCCTCAACTCTCTTTAGTTTAAGGCTGGAAAAATTAGATGAAATGGGATGTGGAGTGATTGAGAAAGAGTGGAATCATGTTAGTCTTGGATGAGTAAGTGACTAAGTGCCCCTTTAAATAGGCAAACACTTAGTGGAGGATTTCAAGTGATCATGAGCCATATATGATCTTGGCATGGGATTAGGGAGAAAGGATTGCCAAATTAATTTGGTGGATTGCAAGAATATAATTTTATGCATAAAATCCATCTTAAGATCCTCTTTATTACCCCAATAAGATTATTTTATAACACTTCTATTAAAATATTGCTCCAAGAATACAATTTGAGTGGGAAAAAGAGTATTATAAATTATTTTATTTAATACATAATTAAATATTTAAGAAAATAGAATTAATTCATTTAAGATAAATAGCGGCTATTACACATAACGCATAACGAGGTTTATTAAACGGGTCATCGGAACTTGTTCAGAAAATTCTAAAAATTGTTCGAGCGATATTATATTTTATGTGAACTAAGAAAATCATTTTACATGATTACTTTCCGTCACTTGTAAATTCTTTGACCTGAGTTCCTGGCTTACGGTCAAAACAGGTAACGAATTTGCTAAGCGGGTCTTAGAAAGTCGTCTAGAAAAAAATTCAAATTTATCCTAAGAAATCACAGATATTACAGGTCTAAGCCAATAAATACAATACAATTAGTACTATGAATATCCAATATTTAGCCAATTTTCAGTTTTTTTTTATTTTCCTTCTAAAATGTTAAATTTAGTATACAAGAAGATCATGTTTCAAAGCGAACACCGGAAAACCTTATGGCTTCGCATGCCACATCCAGAGACGGATCTGGGGAGGGTATGAGAGGGCACTGGCCCACTGTGGGCCAGTGCCCTCCCTTCCCTCTTGAGAAATTTATAGATGGGCAGTAGTGGCAGTAGTACATTGAACTGATTGAAGGTGCACAGTTAAAAAATAAAGAAAAGTAGGCTGATTTTGGTATTGCTAATTAGGTTGAATTTAATTATTAATTTGATATAGTAGGCTGATTTTGGGATTAATTAAAAAATAATAAAAAGTTGATCAACATGGAGACCACAAAAACCCACTAGTTTATCTCTTTGTAATTGATAAATAACAAAACTTTGCTTGATATTTGATAATGATGTAAATCGTGAAATGATGATTAGTTAATTAAATTTTATATAGTTTATTTTCTTTATTAGATAATTTAACTAATTGAAATTCGGTTCAATTGGTTGAAATAATTTTGTTTGAATTGATTGTTTGTTTATTTGTTTAGGATTATGGACAAATTTATTACTCGGGATAGAAATTCGTCAATTTCAAGTGTTGAAACTCCCTTTCAAATTAATATTTAGGATGAATTGTGCCCCCCTTTCAATTTAGTTCTGCGTCCGTCACAGGACACATCCGACAACTACTCCATGGATATTCTTTGATCATCTCCTCTTTATTTAGTGTTGGATCATGGGAGCTAGGGTTATCTTGTTGACAATGTGCCAGTTTTATTGTTGAAGTGTTTCAAATATTGGTTTGAGGATTTTTTGCGATCACATAATTTAGGGTTGATGGAAGGGGAAGGGTAGAAACGAAACTTTCACTCCACGGAACAGGAGGCCGCATAAGCAATTGGCAATGTTGGTAGTAGAAATTGACCGAAGAGTTTGGGACACCCTATAACACCCCGAATTTGAGATCCTTTATAATGGATTAAAGTACTGCTCATGTTAATAAGAGCTCTCATTTTCAGGGTTCGAGTGAGAACAATGAACACTAAAGTTAATCGTGCAAGGGTGAGAATAATATTAAGATGGGCATTCTCTTGAGAAGCGTGCAAGGATGAGAGTAGTGTTAAGATGGACGTCAAGTTCTCGAGTTAACATGAGATAGAGTTTTTAAGGCCTCAGACCTAATCCGTGATGCAAAATATATTATGGCGGATCATGAGGATTGTTGTGAGAGGATTAATTATGGAAGATTAAATAGTGACAATGGTGACAGTTGGTTTACCTACGTGAAACCCTAGATGTTTGGCTGGGGAACAATTATGTTTTTTTTTGTAGAAATGAGCTACTAGCTCAATACATAGCAAGAACTAGGATGCTTGTAAAATACAAGGTCAACCTAAATCATCACAGTGGATGATCTTTAGAAAGTCAAATAACATAGGATGACCACGGACCCAAACATTGAAACTAGCTACATCCAAGGGATCAAAGAACGATCCAGGGGAAAAATTATTAACTGCAAAAGAAAGATCTAAAAAAAATAAAACGCCGATGGGCAAGGGAATCTGCTACCGAGTTGCACTCCCTGAAACAACGAAAAAACACCACACAAGGAAAAAAAGCAAGAAAGTGATGGATGTCATTGACAATAGATTGAATTTCCTAAGGAACCTTCCAAATATTTTTTAACGAATTAATAAGAGTTAAATTATCTCCCTCAATAATAAGATGAGAAGTGTTTAACTGAACCGCTCTTTTAAGACCGAAACTGGCAAAATATTTTTCCGATCAAAACATAGAATTTTACTATTATGGTCATGAATTAAGAAGGCTATGTAAGTAGAATTATTATTTCATTTAGAGGCGTCAAAATTAAGTTTTAACGAGTGAAGCGGAGGCCTTTTCTAAGAATGATTATTTTTTCCTTTTAGGAAGAGGAATTTGTTTCCGCGCAGAAGCTATCTGGGAAGACACACATTGAAGATGTTGGGACAGAGCCAAATCGCAAGGGATTAAAGAAGTCACAAGCTTATTAAGATTAAAAATTTTTAAATTTCTATGACCCTAAATAAACCACCAAAGAATACAAAGAACGTTTCTATTTTTATTTGCATTGAAAGTAGCAAACAAATTATCTGAAAAAATATCTGACGATGAAATATAAAAACTAACATTAAGTTGAGCTTCTAATTTGGAGATCATATTTCTAGTAAAAGAACAATTAAAGAAAAGATGATTTAAATTTTCATCTTCAAAACCACATAAAGAACACGTACTAAGAACACAATTGTGAATTCGATTTAATCAATCTGTAGTTGGGAGGCAATCCGCACAAGATTTCCACAAAAAGTTTTTAATTTTAGGAGGAAGAGAAGATTTCCAAATCCAAGGGAGGCCAAAAGCAACATCAAAGCGAGACGAGTTGATCAAAGAGGAAGCCAAGGAGACAGAGAATTCACCATCCAAAGATGGAGGCCAAACAATACGATCTAGAGAAGAAGAAAAAGGAATTCTAATTGCTGAAATGGAATCAATTATAAAATCCGGAAGGATTAATTTTAGATTGGCACAATCCCAGGAATGGAAAGGAGTTATAAACGACGAAACTTTTAATTTAATATTAATATTATCAAAATAAGGGAATAAATCAATGTTGGGGAGCCACGGGTCAATCTAGAAATTAATAAAATCACCATTTCCAATACTCCATAAGATACCTTTTGAGAAAATATCCCTTATATTCATTAATCTTCCAAATTGCCAGGAACAATTTTTCGTCTGCTATTAGAAAAGCGAGAGGGAACCAGGATATTTTTCCGAAATAATACGAACCCAGTATTTATGAGGGGAAGTCATAACTTTTCAAAGAAGCTTCATTTGAAGGGATAAATTGCAATTCTCAGCCGTACGAAGGCCCAAACCCCCGGACTCTTTAGGAGTGCAAATACTATCCCAACTAATAAGGGGGTGATGATTTGGTTGGAATTTATTCCAGAAAGTGGATTTATTAATTTTATCAATTTCACAAAGAATCCCTGTTGGGAGAAGAAAATTTTGCATTAAATAATTAACTTGACCTAAAAGATTAAATTGAATAAGAACAGTTCTTCCAGCTTGTGAAATAGAGTTCGCTTTCCACTAGGAAAGTTGTTTTTTAAGTTTAGAAATGGATTCTAAGAATATTGAATTCTGTACCCTACATTTAAGGATAGGAATATCAAGATATTTCCATACAAGTAGTAATTTGAATATTCAGAACACTAGCAAGAGAAAGAGCAGAACTTCTAGAGATATTTTCGGAAACTTGAAAACTACTTTTATTGTAATTAATCGAAAGACCCAAGATTCTTGTGAAATTATCTAAAAAGGATTTAATAGAATTAATATTTGAATGGGACACATTTGCAAAAATAAGCGTATCATCAGCAAAACCGAGAAAAGGTAGACATGTTCCATTTTTCACTAATTGGATACCAACAAATTTGGAGTCAAGAGTTGCTTGAAATTGCAAGGTTCGCGCAAGGTATTCCATGGTAATAATAAAAATAAAAGGAGCAATAGGATCTCCTTGCCGAATACCACATTGAGGCGAGAACTCAACCCCCGGTTCATTATTAACAAGAACAGAGGAAGAAGAAGTAAAATACAAGTCATGATAAGATTGACCCATTTTTCATGGAACCCAAATTTTAGAATAATTAGTTTGATGAAATTCCAATTGAGTTTATGCTAAGCTTTTTCCATATCTAATTTAAGAGCCATCCAACCTTTTTTTTCCTTTTTTTTTATGAAAGGAAATGGAAATTTTCATGTGCAATTAGAATGTTATCCTGAATAAGCCTTCCTTTGACAAAGGCCCCCTGGAGAGGATGAATAATTGTTGGACGGATAGTTCAATTCCTAAACGAATAGCTAAAACTTTTGTAATAATTTTATAAATCGTGTTACAGAGACTAATCGAACGAAAATGATTAATTGTTAAAGGAGAATCAATTTTAGGAATAAGAGTAACAAAAGATTTATTAATGGATCGAAGCATATGTCCTGAATGAAAAAATGGGAGACTCTGTCAAGGTTATTGCCAATAACTACCACGAGGTTTTCAGGAGGGTAGATGCTCCAACATTAGACTCAGTTGAGGCATTCTTCTTTAAGAAGAATGTAGTCTAACAATGGAGGACACATTCAATCACCTATCACCCTCGACAACATACTCAAATTCTCAAGCTCTCCTCTCTCAAAGTAAAGATCCTAGATCCTTAATTATTTTATTCCTTTTTCTTCAGTTGTATCCCAGAGTTGTATCCAATTCATGAATATTTAAAGAACTTTTACAATTCATCAATATAATCTCCCTAGTTTCCATTGAAGGTACAGTCAAATTCCAAGATCATGCGACTGTGAAGCTTGGTTGTGATCCCCTCAAAGGCAAAATGTTGACTTTGTTATTTTTTCCCAAAACTTCTCCTCATTAATAAGCATGGAATATACTTGAGTAGTAGTTGGACTAAGATTCATCATCAACGTGTTTCCGCAAATCATGCTATAACAATCCTTTTGCCCTATTAAAAATTGGGTCAACCTCTGATCTTGAAGAGTTTTAGCCAATTCTTGTCTTGAACCACACGTACATACATAAAATATTTTGCAAGAAAGACAATTTGTCCCACAAGCGCGAAATCTTAGTGAAGTAAGTAGATATACTATCACTCCCCTGAGTAATTTGCGTGGAGAACTTTAACAGTAAGATAAAATCCCAACTACAAGTTCAATAATGAACTCAAAATCAGGTGAATACCAGTCTAGAAGTCGACTTTGATGAAGAGAGAAGCTGACTCGAAGCTTTGGAATCCGATGAGAGTTATAAGATTTGAGGAATCGAGATAGAGAGAGTTTAGAGATGAAGAAGATTGAAATTCTGGAGATTGATTCTCGAACAAGCCACTTTGGGCTTTAAGTACGAAAAGAGTTCTAGCCGGAACAAACCGGTTCAATTAAACATAAAGATGCAAACCGGTACTAAAACGCATATTTTTAGGGAAAGAGTTCTTAAGAGGGAAATAACTAACTCTCGCGGGTCTAAACGGTAATAAAGATAGATTCCTGTTACAAGGACAAATTCACAATTGCAAAACCTAACACACAAACTCATTAGCACTCGCAACTATCTCTTTGCTCACAACATCTCTCCCATGTGTTACACCTCATTCGTGTCCTAAAATGAGTTGAATCGAATTTAGGTCATGCTAGGGTTCCTCCCACCATCCCAATTTTATTTTTCGCTGGCAATACAACCAGCATTACTTGTTTATAGGTTCCAAATCCATTGAAGAAACTAAAATCATTCTTGGATTATTCAAGGGATGAAGTTAAAGTGGATCTGTGTCATCGATCACATCCTTTCTCTTCTTTCGTGATTGAGATCCATAATCAAATTCACTAAGAAAACCGAAGAGAGCTTCAAGGAATCAAAATAAGATCGAAAAAGTGCAAGATCCTTTGATACCATATTGAAATCGAAAGATCGAAAGAAAAACAATTGAATAAGTACACAAGAACACAATTCCCGCATAATAAGAGTTTTGTGAATGATAATGGTGTAAAACACCTAGGTGGTAAGGTGGGGAATCAAGCGATTGAATTTGCAATGGCAGGTTTGGTTGATCGGCTGTCACTCAGTGCTTGACACGTAAAGTGAAATCGGATCTGAAGGCAAAATTTTAAAATAAAGTGAGCCAATGTCTAAGGGATGACTATAGCTGTGATGGTCGTAGAAGTTGATCTATCAGGCAAAGGGGAAAAACACATTGATTACGGGTGCAGTACTCTACATATTTCTTATAACTTTCTTATTGCCATGTTTTCACCTTATCACTTCATTAGCAAAATGGAAATAGCAAAAAGTTCCTCATTTTTGTTACTATAACCAACTTGCTGATATATTTTGGTGTATGGAGGAGAATACAAGTCAATACAATCAATGAGTGACATAGAGAAAACATATCCATACCTTGGTATAACAACACACACTTATCCCTGACGAATTCATTCACGCAAAAAAAAAAAAAAGATTGATGATTGGTGAAAAGCAGAACAAGGACACTACAAAATGCTCATTTTTCCATACCAGTCACATACTTGTCCAGAATCACTCAGCAAGAGCTTATTATTTGTTTTCTACACAAAAGACGAATCAATTTATATGCAGTACCAAGGCCTCAGGGCATGATACTAAAAAATGAGAGGAAAGTAGAAAGTGTTTCTGCAGCATATATCACAACCAAAAAGTAACACAGAGAGCACAACAACTGCCTATAGAGATGTGAATGATTAATTTAAAATCTTTAGGAATGAAGCATAAAGATACAAACCAACTATACGAGCTTCTGTTACTATTTGCTGACGAGCAGATCACTTGTAAGTTCCCATACCAACACCGGGTTCTCCTCCATAATTCTGGAAGGTTCCTCTTGCCTTGGAGTAGCAAATGTAATAGAATTCTGAGAGGACGGCAGTGATGAAGACGAAGGCAGCGCCAGCAGCAAACACTCCCTTTCTTAGAGTTTCACAAGATGGAGACTTTTCTTGTCCATTGAAGGTCTTGTACTTGGTATGGTAGGCGTTCTTGGCTGAACCCGCCAGCAAGCACACCTCTGCAATCAAGAAGGTCAGCCTGGAACAAAGTAAATCGATCAGTTACCACAGAAGGAGATGCAAAGGTAAACCAAACCAGCAGCATTTTGATTTTATTTATACTATTTACCAGCAGATGATGAAGAGGATTACAGCACAAGCCCTGGATCCATTGGGTTTCAATGACTGGCCACAGCAAAAGCACCGGCTAGCTATCATTATAATGACCTGGCTAACCATGAGGAACAAAAATGCACCCACCCCGTAGCCTGTTGCAATATCTGAGTCATAGACACAGTAATCGTAGTCCATATTGGTATCATGTCCAATTTGGGCCTGTAAAGAAAGACAAGCTCTTGAGTAACAGACAGCATGCCTTTGAAAAATTAAGAGGAAAAGAGAATCACACTCAATAGTCAATTGGAGGAACACAAGCTCGTTGCATACAAGTTTGTATGAAGTGCTCACTGGTTAAATCTAATCAAGCATATGATTAATTTAGGTTACTAGAACAAGTTTGTCTGTTTACATATCTCAAGATCTCTAGTTCCAAGACTTGCTGAACTATGTTTGGTCAATGATCATTGAATTTGAAGTACAAGCAACAATATAGAAATCCAGATTTAGAAATAGACAATTTATTTACAAAAATTGTCATAGAAACATGGGAAGCTAAGCTTGTCCTTTGAAGGCAGGTTCTATAGCTGATGGGGATAAAGTGAGATCTTCACAGGAAGAGCTCAAGTTAAATAAATGAATTGGAAGGAATATACTAGCGGATCAAATCTTGATAGTAAATCTGGTTTACTTTGTCCCGCTAATTTCACAATCCAATGAGAGATGCAAGTAAACCTAATTTTTCTTTCTTTTAATCGGAAAGACCAGTCTTCCAAGTAGAAGCCAGTTTTGACTGGGAAATTTCATCAAACACGTAGCAAGCATAGTTCAGCTTCTGGAACCTTCTAGATCTACAATCCCTCAAGACAACCAGTTACTTGCACACTTGAAGTCTTTGAACATATTGGTGACAAGCAATGTCTTGATCCATGATCAATTTCGCTTCTATACCTCAAAATTCCTTATAAAACGGGAGATTAAAACCTCATCAGCAACTAAGAGTTTGTTTTATTCAAAAAAGAAGTTCAAAAGTAGCACTAAACTACTCACAGCTCAATCAATATGAACAAAAAAAACGAGAGAACAGAAAGTCGAACTTACAGTGCTTTTTCTCTGCTCAGCAGCGATGGCAAGACCAAAGGCAATGAGGTCGAAGACGAAGACGGTGATGAGTACTAGCTTTGAAGCCATTGTTGTAGCTTAGAGATGCAACTGCGCAGCTTACTTGGCTTACACCGTCCAGATCTGAAATTTTCCGTCTTAATTTCCCTTTCCTTCTGTATATATATTGAAGAGGCAGATCCGGAGTCCACATATACATGTGAAGCTTGAAATGGGGAGAGAAAAGAGGATACACACGCGTTAATTCAAAATATGAACAAATTAATTAACTAATTAGCTAATACGGGTATAAAATAATCTTATTAAGGGATAAAATCATTATCAGTAGTAATTAGTGTGTGTTTTGGAAAATTAGTGATTAATCATTGTATTGTGTAATTGTACACGTAGATCACTGTTTTAGATGATTACTTTCTCACCCAAAATATAAACTTTAGTAGATATTACATGGTTTCGAAAAAAAAAAAGATTTACATGGTACGGAGTTATATATATATATATATATAACTCCGTACCATATCTGAGATAATATGATTTTTTTTATGGAAGAGAAAATACAGCTAGATAAACAAGTATAGTATCGATGGTTCCTGTCGGTTGTACACTTGTACATATAGGGTGCTATTCAATTCCTTACAATTTCTCAAGTCAGAAAAAAAAAACTTTGTAATATTTTGAGTCGAAAAAAAAACACTTTATAATTTGGGTACAAGGCCCACAGGCTGCTGTCGGTGCAAATTGCAATATTGGTCAACGCCTCAACGGTCATTGGGCTTCATTTGTGAGTTAGAAATTGTTTCCTGGTTAGTTTGTCCTGTCTACGGACCATCAAATAAATTGGACCTTATCGGTGACAAGTAATAATGGGTGATTCTCTACAATTTCATATTGAAATGATTACATATTGAAATAATCAGATAGATATTAAAAACACTTAGATTTGGGAACTAGTTATAGCAAAATGTTCTTATGAAAGTTGTATAATGATGAATTGCCTACAAAAGAACGACTTGTTAAAAAACATGTGGCCGTTACCCAGGAATACCTATTGTGCAACCACCATTTCGAAAATTCCACTCATCTCTTTTTAGAGTGTCCATATTCTAAATAAACTTTGAAACGAGTTAATAAATTAATTCAACCAGCTATAAGTAATATAGCGAATGATCACAAGCACTCTAAACCAAATCAGAACTACCTAAGGAACAATTTAATAGAACTTTTGACCACGTGGTAGTGCATTAATACATAAGAAACTAAACTATTTTCAACCTACAAGAAAGCAACTTAATAGGCCCTTGGGTGATTTTAGGCCTTCTAGCATATTTTTTTAATAGAAATAAAATTATTATCATTAGTAGTATTAAGTATTTATATTCAATGTTCTCAAGAATATTAGGCGGTCTTTGAACAAAGAAAAATCACCTAACGTCTAGGTAATTTATACGCTTCAAATGGGCATCTAGGCGGACATGAAAGCTAAATAAGTTCGGGCCTCCTAGCTTCTAAATGTAGTTTAGACAAAAATTTTAGAACAATGAGTTATATTCAATGTCCTCATGCTCATTGGCTTTTATACACTGCCTTTGAGATGGATTTAGTCTCTATATCAATTTTGGTGCATTCTAACTAAATTCAGTTATTATTTTTACATAGCTGAATTTTAGTATTTCTTGGGTCTATCGGGCGTACTCCCTTTCCCTTGGGTAGCGGTAGCTAGGGATGGCAATGGGGCGGGTTCGGGGTAGGGAATACCCTCCCCGTACCCATCCCCATTTAGATATATGATCCCCATACACGTCCCATTACCCATTGGGGAATAAAATTTGTCCTCGTCCCCATCCCCGTCGGGTCCACGTCACCATCGGGGATTCCCCATCCCCGCTTGATTTCCCCATTTGTAGGATCGTTAGTACTAGGACGAGTCGGCGACTCCTACGAAGTCGTCGACTTTGAGTGATAAAGCAGCGGACTAAATAGACAGTAAAATAAATGTTACCAACAGTCAATGACAAACGATGTATAGTAGAAACTCTTCGTAAACCAACTAGTTTACTTAGAGAAAAACCACTCCCTTCCAAGTTTATCACTTGGTCGGATTTCAAGAGTCCTTAGACTCGCTCTATTGATTTCTTGAGTGATTACAAAGCTCTCCCGTGTACAAGAATGAATCTCACACCCTTGAACCACGCTCTACCTTTGCATTGACACTCTCAATCTCACGCTATGCCTAAGATCTCTTGACTCACCACTTGTACGAATCTCACGCACAAGTATACTCTTTCTTTCTTACACACGATATGAAAATTAAGCTCACACACATTACCAATTAGCCTAAACACTAGAGTATTTAAACTAAGGTAAGAGAGATCTCATGTATATTATTTTCCATTCAATTAGGAAAACAATATACACTCAATTTTTTACAAATCTTTCCAAACATACAATTGTACGCACACTAAAATATTCTAGGAGAATCAAAATTATCTTCGTCTTGATTTTAGCACTCTTTTGATGATCTTCTCCTAAAATAGAACAACGCAACTGTCTTCAATTAAACGCACATGATCTGTGCGTTCCTTCCGTAAATAGATCGCTTCGCCACCTGGTTATGTCAGTGACTTTACCAAGTCGCCGACTCGACTTGCAAACTCAGGATCAATGACTCTAGAACCATCAAAACTCAAATTTCCATATTCTAACAAATTCCCCCTTTTTGATGGTGACAAACAACCTGTTCTGATAAAAACTATCCAGCATACAAAAACAACATAATAGAAAGAGCAAAGCACAGCAACCCTAAAAAGTTCCCCCTAAGCTTAGTAACCACATGATTTCAGTATTTTGATCCCCCTAATAAACCTATCCCCCCAGTTTATTCCCCTTTTTGACATCATCAAAAAGATTGCTAAAACAAGAAAAAAAATCAGAGGCAAATATAGAAACTTAAAGCATAATATCAAAACAGTCATAGAAAGTCATCCACCACTGCAAAATGAAAAGTACGATGCAAACACACACAATCCAGAAATACGTTACAACCATATTGAACTAAAAAGAAAAGTCTTTTAAAATGGAGGGATAATGTGGCAAGGGTAGAAGAAAGCGATAGAGAAGGTCATGAAAGTACGACAGTCATTGACATCAGGCTCCAAAGTTATTGAGCCTCTCCTCTATTGCATCTGTAACACCCCCTTCCTACCCTGGAGGTATTACCGCCAGTAACCCCCGATTAAGACTAAACCGAAGCTACCCAAGGCTTTAAACTGACTGAACAACTAGAACAAGGTAAATGAAACCATTTAAAACCCAACAAAATTGAGTAAAATATTACAGCGGAAAAACAAATAAAAGGTCTTATATAAACCTTAACTTAAAACAGAATAAATAAATAGAACAACCTTCTATTTGAACAAAGTCTTAAAAAAAAGCTTTTCGTAGGTTCTTAACTTCTTTCTCACTTCGCTTTGCAACAACTTAACCAAGAACTTCATTCAAGTATAGCCATTGGAAACCTTTCTTCAACTTCTGGAGCTTCAAACTTCTGAATACGCCTCTTGAATCAACTTCCAAGAAGAACCTGATGTATCGTAAACAACGGTGGACACCAGCCGACCATATAAAAGAAAAGAAGATGGACGGGTTAGTCTAATGAAAGACTAAGCAAGCGGAGAAACTAACTTGGTCCTTATGGTTGTAACTAAACATATTGGCATCCAAATCCGATTAGACTCCGATTATGATCCAACAGTTAGCAATCTTATAGAGAATAAAAAGGAGACTTGCATAATCAAGAGAGAGAATATCACTACTACAGAAATTGCCAATTACCTCATAGTATTTAACCCGGGCTTATATACTACGAGTTATATTGTGTCAAATTAAAAGAGTTTCATATCAAATACACCGGTTATTAACGCCCGGTGTATTTAAACCATAGTCCAAAGATATACACCGGATGCTTAAGGATCCGGGGTAATTATGACACACAAATACCGCGGGCTTGTGCAGCCCGGTGTATTAGATAAATGGCAAGCAAATACACTAGACGTGTATGGTCCGGTGTATTTGGACCACACAAATATTTCGAGAATAGTAGGTATCGTTTTCTTAACCTAGAACCCAAATTTCTTGATTGGTGTTAATACGGTCGTGATCTCCATAGCCACAAGCATTGCAATCAATTCCTTCAAGAATTGCACTTCCTTACAATTCAATTCATTCAACAATTCTCAATACAATCAAAAAGCTTTTATTCGAGAAAGTTTTTTTCATAGTTTTGCACTATAATTATGAAAGTTATTTTAAAGGGCACTCTTTTAATTAAATGGAGGAAAAAAAATGCCTCTAAGGTTCGAATCCAAATACATAAGAAGTCTTAAGATGAGCTTAAAACCACCTGCACCACGCAAGCTTCATTAATTTTAAGGGAATAGCATAATTATAAACAAATGTGTTCCAGACAAAACGCAAAGGCAAAGCAGTGTTGTTGTCCATGGCAGGACAACTGTGTAACAACGGGGACAAGGCTATGAATGGCCATAAGTTTTGACTCGATAATTTGTTCGAGCATTGTGAGTACTCGTTTCGAAGGTCTCGACCTAATATATAGTTTGGATGTGATAAAATTTGGGAAGGCTTAAGGGATGGCCGCTGAATCTGGGTTAAAACGAGACAGGGTTCCGACCTCGGGAGATTAAAACAGGTGTAACTTTGCGCTCGTTTATCGGATTGGGGCGTATTATATATCAAAAGAAAGCTCTCGAATAGACGGGGATATCTTTATGGCCAAAGTTCATGTCCAAATCGGAATCTCAAAAAAACTTCGTTTAAGCCTCCAAAATTGCGCTTTTCTGTTGAAAACCACCCTAAACACCCCGGTTTTAATCCAAATCCAATTCAAAAGAAAACAATTATAGATTAAAAGATTTATTAAAAAAAGTTTTTAATATATTTTTAAATAAAAAGGAATATGATTTGTATGTAAATTGAAAATAAATGGTAAAAGAATTCCTAATTTAATTTTCCTCAATTATAACAATCAAATGAAGTAATAAAACAATTTTATAAAATTTCTCATTTGTAGGTGAAACAATCAAGTTTCCGTAGCTTACTAATAAATTACCAAAAATATATTGTTGATTTTTAAGTAAATTGCTAAGAAATTGGAATGAATCAAACCAAATGGTATTTTTTTATTTAATGAGATGACAGATAACATTTGTTTGATAGTTTGCAAGTAACCAATAATCAATAATTAATAAAAAAAACTTAATTGGTTGTTAAGAGTGGTAAAAACTAATAAATAAAATTAATTAAAAATCATAATAAGATTTAGATCACATATAAAATATTTTATTTTTTTATATATAAAATTTTCAAATGAATCAAAAGAATCAAAACTTTTTGTTTTGTACGTAAAATTTGAAAAAATGTAGTAAGAAGATATTTCACATATAAAATCAAATAATTGTTATTATAAAAATTATGAATTCAATCAAACAAATATACTCTTTTATAATTTCCAATTCGTTCTTTAATTGAAAAGTTGGAAAGAATATATATTGATATGGCTTGATATGGTTGTTGTACATAAATTGCCTAAAATTCTTCTTGATTTTATTATAAATTGCCATATATAATCATTGTAGTTTTTTATTTCAATTATTTATTATTTATTAATTATAGTTAAATATGACATGTTAATGATATGGCAGAATATAATATGACGTGTAAAAAAATATAATGACAAGGCTTAAGGAAAAGGTGACATGTGGCAAAATCCAAGGTGGCGTATTCTCGAAACGACACGTGGAAAAAGCTGAGGTGGTGCAACGTGGAGGCTCCAAACCTTATTGCTTTTATATATATAGTAGATTGATTTTCTTTTATAATAAAAAATTAATGATAAATATTTATAATGTTAAAATTAATAAAAATAGATAATAAAATATTTAATAGATATATTGAAATATTTGATAATCTCAAATTTTACGTACATGAAAAGTAATAAAATATGAATAATATAATATTTAATCTTATCTAATCTTAACTTTATCAAACCACAAAATGAGTTTGGTCCCATCTTAAATTAAATTAATTAAAATATAAATATTTTATATAATTAAATTATATTTAGCTTTCATACTTTATTATATCTTATTTATTAAGTTAACCAATATTTTTTAAATTCTTATCACTTCCACATTTGAATATATAATTTTTTTTATTCATATTTTATCTTATTTTTTAATTAAATATATATGAAATATTGTCAAGGTAAAAGATAAATGTAAATATTTTATCTTCATAGTATATCTTAATTCCCAACACTAAATTTAATCATTTATATTGATTAAAAAATTATACATTCTACGAGCAATAAATTACTTATATTAAATTTACATAATATTTTTATTTATTAATATTTTATTTATAATGTCTATAAAATACCAAACCGTAGTCGTATATGGTACGACGGGTATAACTAGTATACTATAATTTTTAAAACTACCCGTAAATTTACAAGAATTACACTAGTTAAAATCCAAAAAGTAAACTAAGATAAAAAAACACTAACCTTCTCACATACATCTCTCTCAATCACTAGTAGAAAAAGGAGTTTTGAAAAAATTTATCCAGTTAAATTATACAAATATACTAGTATGTATTCCCGTACCTTGTACGAGTTTTTCTTAAATAAAATGTTAACAATAAAATATTTTAGAATATTTTTATTATCTGAGAAAAATAATTATGTAAATGCTTAAATATAAATAAGGCAATTTCCCTATTGACATAAATATTCTAGAATTTGTATGATATTAAAAAATAAAAATTGTTTAATAATGAAATTTTCTATCCTATATTCTAAAAATATGGATAAGAATTTATCATATCCAAAAATAAAAGATTATTTTTTACAAAAAAGGTGGTGTGGTCCAATCTAAAAGTGACATGTGTCGTTTAATAATTTTTTTAACCTCCGCTTTAGGTTATAGTTATGATATCTTTTTTAGAGGATATACACATATATCTTAATTAGATACATTAAGATAAATATTTATTTTGTATAAGGAATGTTTTGTTGAAACAAGTTAACTAGGAAAGTATATATTAAAATAAAAACTTTGCCTAATATATGTATATTGCTTTGTCATGGTCTACGTATATATAGCTAATTTAACAAAAATAAAAAGATTAAACACTTTAAAAAAGACATACACTCGTTTTGGTGGAAAAAAAAGAAGAGATATGATCTACGCATATATCGGCCTCGATCTTTTTTTTTGAAATGATATCGGCCTCGATCTACATTTCAATTAAACTGCTCAATTTGTAAGTTTAAAATACAAACCCGAAAAATAAGCGGGGCATTGGGCGGGAATCGGGCTAGGGTTAGTGCTCATCTTCTTGCCATATCGAACTGCAACAACACTTTCATAGCCGCTCAATGCAAACCCGAACTACGCGACCTGCGACAGAACGTCGGCTGCAATTTCATTGTGCGGCAACTAGCGACTGAAACACCGACGAATACACCACTGCTACAGCCACCGCTCCTCTCTCTCGCTCGCTGATCTGCTTTGCTCCTCATCTCACGATTGGACTACCGCGACACCGACTCAGCCCTCGATTGTCCATCTTCTCGAGAAGTGTGCGACGCCTCCGAATTGGGCCTTCTTCATAATCATACAGTGTGCGACGCCCGACTCCGAATCGACGGTTCAAAGGGTCGACGACTCCGCCCGACTCCGAATTGCTCTCAATTTGAAAGGGTCGGCGAGTGAATCTCTTTCTGTTTGATTGGATAAAGTGTGCGATGCCTCCGAATTACTCTCTTTCTGTTTGACTGAACTACCGCCGACTAAATCCAACTGGTATGATTGGCCAAACTCATAATAATTTCTAATTTTTTTCATCTTTTTTCTTGTTATACGTCCATTAGATATCCTTTAATCGCTTTTCAATCATCAAGTTTTGCAGTGCTCTTCATGTAGCTCTTCTTGTGTTAAATTACTCGTTTGATATTGTTATCAGTAATGATCACTTTTAATTTAACCGAAGATAATATATAAAGTCTATCACTAGCTGAAGTTTGTTAGAATACTATTTATTCCTCTAATGGTCACTTTAAATTAAGCTTGTTATGAAAAATCCAATTGTTCTTTGGTTGTGGGTGTTCGTATCTCTGGTGAAAGAATGCCAGCTGCTTTAACTTTTACAAATGTCTATATAATTTGTAAGGGTCTTTGTACTTAATACAAATGTTTAAGTCATCAACCACTATACATGTTTTGAATAAGTTTACAATTAATTTAAAGAAAATTAGTTTTTAGGTTATAATTTCATTTTTAAATTTTTTTTTCAGAGTTTATTATCCAAATGCTCATTGGCTTTTATACAATGCCTTTGAGATGGATATAACACTTATATCAATTTTAATGCATTCTAACTAGATTCAATTTTAGTTTTCCCTTGTCTTCCGAGCAATGATAATAATTGGGCCTTCTTCATACACCCTCTCGATTTTATATTAGGCAAGGGAGTATACATCTTGACCCCTAGATTCCGCCTGAGTCGGGTAAACATTGGGTAGATGTTGCTTTTGCAGTGCCTTAAGAAGAGAAATTTGTCCATTATAAATGAGATTATCAGTAGAAGACTGGACTATATCCTTGAAAAAGTATTTCAACATCTGAATGACTACATTCTAGAAAAAGATGGATGAGATTCGTGATCAATGGGTAACATATGTCCAGAGATTCATAGATTTGTATTGATTAATTTGTGAGATTCTTTAAACTTTAGTTATAGTATGTGTTAATAGATTTTCATGGATATTTTGTGAATTTGATCCCCTAGTTTGTATGGTAAGAGAATATGGTGTTGCAATCGAAATTGAAGAAAATTCTGATTGATTGTTGATTGTTGGTGTGTTGACTTTTGGTAATGATCCATCATTGATACATTCTTATTTTTTTGATCGTTAAGTGTTAAAAAAAGTAGTCAAATAGGAATATTTAATATGATGACAAGTTGATTTTAAATAGGATTGATTACAATTCTTGTTGGTTTCTTGTTAGTTTCTTGTTTTATGCACGTCTCTGATGACAATAAAAAAATTACGCAGATGGCTTGTACTTGTATTTTTTGATATGCTAATTTCATTGATGTAATGTATTATTTTAGCAAGCGGCAAACAACATGGATCCTTCTTCTACTTTATTATGAGCAATCCTATACAAGGAGGGAAGAAAAGGCAAAGATGGACAGTGTCGTGACAAAGCAATAAAAGTGGTAGAAAAAATTGTAAGTCAATCTTCCATGATTCTCAAGAATTTTGAGAAGTATTTTCATATTGTTTTTATAGTCCTTATACTTGTAAGTGTTGTAAACACTTATTAATTAAGTTATTGGTTGTTCTACCAAAAAAAAAGTTAGTGGTTGAAGAAGTATAACAAAGATGGTATGGCCTTAAAATTTTATAACTAATATTATTGTTTTTTATTAAGTTATATTTATATATTTGACTTTATTTATAATTATAGTGGTACGTTAATAAGAATACTTTCTTAGATGATGATATAGATAAAACAGGAGTTGATGGAGCATTTGATTGCTCTCATCATTTAGGTGAGTGTTAATTAACTTCTTTTTGTCATTTTATATGATTACTCTTAAGCCTCTTATTTCTTTCTCTTAAGTAATTGATACAATATTTAATTTTCTTCATTTTTATTAACTATTACTTGTATTTTCCTTTTTGCAGATATGGTACAAACAGACATATGTTGCTAGAAGACATCAATGACTGACTTTTATAATTATTGTCGGAGTTTATATTTTGGTTGTTTTTTAGCTTCTGATGGATGTAATTCTGAGTAGTGACAATATTAATGGATATATTTTTTTGTTTTAAATTACTAGCAACATTATTTCTACTATTAATGAATTGTGTTTTGATGTTATCTAACATTATTAATTTATTTTTATCAACATTATTTCTACTATTAATTAGTTTTGATTTATACTATTAATTGATTGCTACAATTGAGCTTATAAATATGATTTATTAATTAGTTTTGATTTATACTATTAATTGATTGCTACAATTGAGCTTATAAATATGATTTCTTTATGCTAATACACCTAAAGCAATTATAGAGCAATTTACTCGGACATTAACCCGAGTTATATTGTTTTTTGTAAGCCTAACACTTCAAAAGCGATTAAACCGGACATTAATAATCCGGTGCATATGTCTAGACAATTATACCTCGGGTTCAAACATCCGGTGTATATACCCTAAACATTATACCTTGAACTTCAATACCCGAAGTATATACCCTAAACAGAATACACTGGACTTCAACACCCGGTGTATAAACCCTAAGCATTATACACCGGACATCCATATTCGGTGTATTTTTGTTACTAAATAACCCGGATAAAAATTACTCATATATACCCCGGATAAAGAGTATCCGGGGTATTAAGTATTGCTAATACACCGGATAAGTAGATTGGAGGATAAATTTAAGGAGGGTATATAACTCGGATTGGATCCGGTGTATTAGGATACTGATCAAATACCCCAACAACCTTTACCCCGGGTGAGATCCGGTGTATTTGGGGTGAAACGCCCGGGGTATTTGGCTCATTTTGTAGTAGTAACACCACCGCTTGTGGTTTCTTTAAGAAGCATAAACAATTGTTGGGAACTCATATTAATCACATCACATTTTGAAAAGCCTCCATCAACTAATCAGATTGACTTAACCAAAGTTTGATTAAGAATCATTCATAACCGGGAGCAAGAATGGTTATCGAATAGACTAAAACATTCGGGTACATTAATGTGCCTAACACACTTATCTTGTATTACTTTCAAAACTTTTCACAAACAAGTTGGCAACTTTTAATCGGCTCGAACTACTGCCGGTGGAACACAATACTATCGAGGTCAGAGGGCCTGTTTCATCCTTAAACAACGAATAGCACGGGTCCCAATGATGGAGAGATTAGAGGGCCTGTTTCATCCATAATCCACTACCAACACATATTGAATGGAACACAATACTATCGAGGTCAGAGGGCATGTTTCATCCTTGAACAACGAATAGTACGAGTCCCAATGATGGAGAGATTAGAGGGCCTGTTTCATCCATAATCCACTACCAATATATATTGAATAAATGCACTTAGCTAGAGTGCATAGTCACCCCTCAAGAGTAGAGCGGGCCATGGTCATGACCTAAGTATTAGGGGATCAATATTGATACTGCCTAATACGAGTTTTAAAGAGAAGCTTCCGAGACTAAGCTCACATCCCTGAACTAAGTTAATCCATATCAATGTCTCAACATGAGACAACTAAACATACAAGGTCACATACAACGGACCTAAATCCAGTTCTAGCGCGAAACTGAATGAATAACAATATGGTCATTATTTCTAACAAAACAACAACCTATCATATTTTATTAATCATACAATTTGTTCCCAACGCAAATATTAAATGGGATCCAATTCCTCATTTAATAACAATAACGCAAGAGAGAATCGTCCACTTGCCTTATAAGGCGTGCTCGACGTCCTTGGCAATTCCAACAGTAATCTGTATCATCCCTCTGACAATATAACAAAAGGATTTCTCAGCAACGAGCTCACAGAAACACTTCTTAGTTGTATTCTCAATTCCTACAACTTCCTAATCGATAAACGATTTAATTTCCGAATATCGATATATAATAAATCCTTAGTTATCATGCTTTAAGGAGCCATCTTGGCGGAATTATAACTAATTATCCGCTTCACTTTTGAAACAATTTTCTAAATAAAAATTGTTCATTAGCAACAGTTCTTAAAGGTTACCAAATCTCGGATCAAACGGATTAACAACGAATCCCGAGTAATTAACCGAAGTCCTTTACCTGCCAATCGGTATCCGAAACTTGTATTCGCTATAACTGAAGATCCTGACATTCGTTTCTCGAGCGGTTTGAACCTGTAGGACCGTATCAACGTCAAGATTATAAAAACCATAAATTTAATTAGCAAAGCGGAACCGAAAGGCCCTTACGGTGGCTCCTCAATCAACCCACTAATTCATTTCGATCGTATATACCTTCACTCGAGCCCATGGCTCGTTTGGCTCGATAGTGGCTCGATCCCCGAGCCCGAGGGTGGTTTGGTATTGCCCGGTGGTGGCTCCCGTGGTGATTGGTGGTCGGAGGGACCGGTGGTCGCCGGCGGCGTCACACGCGAGGCAAGGAAATAGCCGGCGGTGAATTCTTTCTCCCTCGAACCGTCGTTCCGACCTGATTTCTCTTGGTTCTGGTTTGTATCAGCAGCAGCCACACAAAGATGAAGAAGAAGAAGAGGTGGAGGAAGGTGGAGATGGAGGTGGAAGAAGGTGGCCGGCGGTGAAGGAGCTCCCGATCCGTCGTTCGTCCGCTCTCTCTCTCTCTCTCTCTTTGCTTTTGATTTGAAATGAATTGTAGACTTTGACAAGTCAAAAGGATAAGCATGGCTGAAATTCTATCTCCATTCCTTCGTTATTAAGCAAATGAGAGGCGGTTTAAAACAAAACCCGTCTCGGAATGGGACTCGCGATAAAGCGGTAAAATTATGTACCTCAGATGGAAAAACTTACTAAGTACAAAACGTACCGTAAATTATGTAGATCAATAAAACCAATTTTCTATGATTTTATCACACTACCTTCAATTTTTAAGGCTTCCATTTCGTATTTTAAATCCTTTACAATACATAATTAAAAAGACGGCTTATCCAATAAATATTCTTTTTCCACTGAAAAATCCTAGAATTCACACCGATCCATAAAATCATTTCTTTATGATTTTAGGATATTACCAAGAATTTTCTAGGATTTAATCTCCAACAAAAATATTGGATTAAGCGTTAAAACGGACCAAGGAGGTTAAAAGGATATCCGAGAAAAATTCAAAAATATCCTCAAAAACTACAGTTATTACAACATCAAGCTTTGAAAGTGCGTTGCCGACTATATTTTGTAGCCTCTCCATCATGACCTTCAGAATCATATTCTGCTCCCTGATTTCCTTCAATTCATCGTTCGCTGGAGCAGACTTCATTCCTTCTTCCTGATGTCCCTTGTCACTGACTTCTGATATCTTCGACACCCACTGTCCATCAACCCAGTTCCATCCAAACTTCCTGAACATTTCTTTGTTGAGAACTCTGGTGTTGAGGACATCAACACGGCTATCTACATAGACCTTATGCTCATACATCATCAAAGCAATCAACATTCCGTAGGGAAGAGCATGCTTGGCAGTTTCAAGCACGTGCTGTAACACCCCCTTCCTACCCTGGAGGTATTACCGCCAGTAACCTCGATTAAGACTAAACCGAAGCTACCCAAGGCTTTAAACTGACTGAACAAACTAAAACAAACATTACAGCGGAATAAATACAATTGGTCTTATACAAACCTTAACTTAAAAGAATAAATAAATAGAACAACCTTCTATTTAAACAAAATCTTCAATAAGTCTTCCTTGAGTTCTTATTTCTGAAACTCAGCTTCGCTTTGAAGTAGTTCAATCATGATCTTCACTCAAGTATAACCATTGGAAACCTTTCTTCAACTTCTGGAGCTTCAAACATCTGAATCTGCCTCTTGAATCAACTTCCAAGAAAAACCTGATGTATCGTATACAACGGTGGACACCAGCCGACCATAAAAAAAGAGAAGAAGATGGACGGGTTAGTCTAATGATAGACTAGCAAGCGGAGAAACTAACTTGGTTCTTATGGTTGTAACTAAACATATTGGCATTCAAAATCCGAATAGACTCAGATTATGATCCAACAGTTAGCAGTCTTATAGAGAAAAGAGGGAGACTTGCATAATCCATGAGAGAGAACACCACCGCTTGTGGTTTCTTTAAGATGCATAAACAATTGTTGGGAACTCGTATTAATCACATCACATTTTAAAAATCCTCCGTCGACTAATCAGATTGACTTAATCAAAGTTTGATTAAGAATCATTCATAACCGGGTGTAAGAATGGCTTTCCGACTGGACGAACCATTCAGGTATATTAATGTGCCTAACGCACTTATCTTATATTACTTTCAAAACTTTTCACAACAAGTTGGTGGCTTTTAATCGGGCCGAACTACTGCCGATGGAACACAATGCTACCGAGGTCAGAGGGCTTATTTCATCCTTGAACAACCCGAATAGCACGAGTCCCGATGTTGTAGAGATTAGAGGGCTTGTTTCATCCATAATCATCTCAACACCAAGATCGCAAGACTTAAGCTATCCTTGATCTTTCATTTTGCATATGGTGAGGTAGAGATCCCAGAGGCCTATTACCAGGTCGTCTACACTACACCGTACCGAACCTGCACTTAGCTAGAGTGCCTATCAACCCTCTCACACGGGAGTAGGGGATCAGAGTCATGACTCGCCATTAGGATTAGGCCCCTCCTAATGTAGTATTGTTTTAAAGAGAGGGTATAGAACCACTTCCTGAACTATTTTAATCACAACAAAGTCTCAGCGTGAGACAACATACAAGGTCACCCATAACGGACCTAAATCCAGTTCTACCGCAAAATTGAATAAACAACATGGTCATTATTTCTAACAAATATAACAACCTATCATATTTTATTAATCATACAAGTTGTTCCCAACGCAAATATTAAATGGGATCCAATTCCTCATTTAATAACAATAACGCAAGAGAGAATCGTCCACTTGCCTTATAAGGCGTGCTCGACGTCCTTGGCAATTCCAACAGTAATCTGTATCATCCCTTTGACAATATAACAAAAGGATTTCTCAGCAACGAGCTCACAGAAACACTTCTTAGTTGTATTCTCAATTCCTACAACTTCCTAATCGATAAACGATTTAATTTTCGAATATCGATATATAATAAATCCTTAGTTATCATGTTTCAAGGAGCCATCTTGACGGAATTATAACTAATTATCCGCTTCACTTTTGAAACAATTTTCTAAAAAAAAATTGTTCATCAACAACAGTTCTTAATGATTACCAAATCTTGGATCAAACGGATTAACAACGAATCCTGAGTAATTATCCGAAGTCCTTTACCTGCCAATCGGTAACCAAAACTTGTCTTCGCTATAACGGAAGATCCGGACGTCCGTTTCACGAGCGGTTCAAACCTGTGGAACCGTAATAACGTCAAGATTATAAAAACCATAAATTTAATTAGAAAAGCGGCACCGAAAAGCCCTTACGGTGGCTCCGCAATCAATCCGCTAATTAGTTTCGATCGTATATACCTTCACTCGAACCCATGGCTCGTTTGGCTCGATCATGGATCGATCCCCGAGCCCGAGGGTGGCTGGGCGTTGCCCGACAGCGGCTCCCATGGTGGCTGGTGGTCGGACAGCTTGGTGGTCGCCGGCGGCGTCACTTTGGCGAGGCAAAGAAGAGAAGACCGGCGGTGAGTTCTTCCTTTCCGAGTCCACCGCACCGTCTTGGCTTCACCCACTGGTTCCGGTACTTCTTTGCAGCAGCAACACACATAGAGGAAGAAGGTGATATGAAGGTGGAAGAGGAAGGCGGAAGAGGAAGGCTGGGACGAGGAGCAAAGAAACCAGCCGGCGGTGCAGCGTTCTCCCGAGTCCATCGCTCCGCCCAGCTTCTCTCGCTGGTTCTGCTCTCATGTTCGGTTCAACAACCCGAGTTTATAGTAAGGTGGAAGAAGATGAGAGGTGGACGGAGGTGTGGAAGGGCAGAGGAAATCGCCGGCGGTGAAGATGTTTTTTTCTCCCCGAGACCGTCGTTGTTCCGATCTCCCACTCTCGAACTCCCCTTTTACAAATTCTATCTACTTGCCCAAACATATCCAAAAGTATCGGTCTTCCTTCCCCACTAAGGCAGAGAATGATAATTTTTAAAACCAAAACCCATCTCGGAACGGGACTCGCGTTAACGCGGTAAAATTATGTACCTCGGGTGGAAAAACTTACTAAACGAAAAACGTCCCGTAAATTATGTAGACCAATAAAACCAATTTTCCATGATTTTATCTTGCTACCTTCAATTTTTAAGGCTTCCGTTTCGTATTTTAAATCCTTTACAGTACATAATTTAAAAAGACGGCTTATCCAATAAATATTCTTTTTCCACCGAAAAATCCTAGAATTCACACCGATCCATAAAATCATTTCTTTGTGATTGTAGGATATCACCAAGAATTTTCTAGGATTTAATTTCCAACAAAAATATTGGATTAAGCGTTAAAACGGACAAAAAGGTTAAAAAGGATATCCGAGAAAATTAAAAAAAAATATCCTCAAAAAGCACAGTTATTACATTAGTACCCCCTTAAAAATGGTTTCGTCCTCGAAACCAAGGAGAACTCAGATCACAAGGAAGGATAGCATAAGCACACAAAACCACTACAAACCTATACAGAAGTTTGTAGTACCCCCTTAAAAAAAACATGTTGTAACTTCTGCACTGATCGCCTCTCACGGTGTGCGAGGGTCTAGAGATACAATTTATAACCCGACCCCGTTGTAGCACGTGGTGGGTGTCGAACACTCGGGAAGTCTACTCGATCGATGTGCCTAGACACTAGGAAGCTAGAAAGGAGAGCATAAAACAAAGGAAAACAAAGAAAACAGTCGGGACCGACACTGAGGTCACGTCGGGCCCGATGTTGGCGACAAGAGGAAGTCGGGACCGACACTGGGTAAGTCGGGCCCGAGGTAGCTGGGTTTGTCGAACTTCAAAGATTAAAAGTAGATCTTGGGCTTTTGGGTTCCTTCTCTAGTAGATTAATGCTTATCCACCCCAATTCAAGCAATGAGTTATGATCGGACTAGGATCGAGTGCTTTCGCCCTCGTTCCAACCACTTCTACACATCGATCATTGGGGAAATCCCCTTCGAAGCAAGGTCTTGAGATTGACACATGTTCACTTTCGCTACTTTGCCAATCTCAAGCCTTGATTCCCGGCTTTCGCAAGGAATTGTAGCTCTATGTAGAGTGGGTTCCTTAGATCAAACACTCAAGGCTATGGAATTGGGGTTTCTAGCCCAAACCTAGCTAGGGTTTTCCCCCATAACCCAAGATCAAGGAGATCTACTCCATGTGGCAAACAAAGAAAGCAAACAAATCAAAAGGGAAAGCAATCAACATCATCAATCTCAAAACAAAGCAAAGTTTCATTCAAAATCAAAAGCAATCCACAAATTCCAATCAAGGGTTTCCAAATCCACAAGATCAAAACAAAGCAAAGCTAATCTATCAACCAAACCTATCAATCTTCCTCCCTTGGCCGATTCTCTCTCTTCTCCTTCTCCTCTCCTTCCTCCTTGCTCTCCAAGTATCCTCTTGGCTCCCTTGGAACCCCCTTTTGTGTGTGTGTGAGGGAACCCCCCCTTTTGGGAACCCCTTTCTTAGAAGACAAGAGGGCCTTTTATGGATTAGATGCGGGGCAAAAGTGGAAGTCCACAAATTCGTGCCTTGGAGCCCAAGTAGTTCGGTGACCGACTTGGACCGACACGGAGGACCTCGGGCCCGAGTTACTGTGCATGTCGGTCCGAGGTTGAAACTTCAAGTCGGGCCCGAGGTTGGTTGCAACTCGGTCCTGACCTCGTTCCACTTTCTTCTTGTTGGCTTTCCTCTTGTTCTTCTTCATGGCTTGCTCCTCTCTTTCCTCCTTTAGCTCGACCTTTGCTCCATGTCTCGATCCTCCTTCAAATAGATCCTTGATTCACGCCAATTTACCTACAAAACACATAAAATGCGCGTAGTCTCCGAATCTCATAGAAATACGGGAACTAGGCTAAAAAGGAACAAAACGCACAAGAAAAGGGGAAAAAGAAACATATTTACAAAGGAAATCACATATGAAAACACCACCAAATAGAGAGACATCATGCACCAGGCACAAACAACCATTGCTTAGTTACCAAACTCTTTCTTTACAACATTCATTAACTTTGGAAAATGACTCAGCATTTCCTGCATGGTTTCTGAAGTCTTCTCTTTACCTCCATAACTAGGCCAAGGTAACCTAACCAAAGGTATTTTCTCATTCATGATTCAAACTAGTCTTCCTTCATAGGTGTCATCTGGTTAAATATCCATATCATTATTGTGGAGTACAATAAGATACATTGAATGCATACTATCTTAGAAGAATCACAAGGATGACATTATAGATGGAATGCACTGAAGGTGGCAATGTCAACCGATAAACAAGCTTACCAGTTCTTTCCAGTATCTCAAAAGATCCAACATAGCGAGCATTTACGTTGTCTCGCATTCCCCAGCGGAATACGCCTTTCAAGGCGGATACTAGAACAAAAACATCGTTCTTTACAATGAACTTAACATGCTCTTACTTCAAAACAACACACGACTGTTGTTGCTTTTGAGCAGTTAGCACCCTTGATCGTGTCAGTGCGATATCAGCTGTTGTTCTCTTGGCCAAGTCTGGCCCATGAAAAACCTTGTCACCATTGTCATTCCAACAAATTGACAATCAACACTCCCGACCTTACAAACCTCAAAAAGAGTCATTTTCTTTATCATGTAATCAAAATTCTTGAATGTGAATTCACTCAAACTCAAACTACCATTCCAACTCATGTGGAATCCAGAATACATGTCCTCGGGAGTTGAGTTTGTTTTCTTGCATTGTTCATCAGTTTGATGAGGGAAGCCAATACTAAAATTCAATTCACTCCATAAAGCTTGATGTCACTTCTTTTAAAACTTTGACATGAACCATCCATCTCAATCAGAGATAATAAATCTTCGGAGTTTTATGAAGATGAAATACTTCATACATGAACACCTCAGCTAACTTCTATACTCTTTAAGTCATCTTAAATGCATTAAAAAGAACACTCTAGATGAGTTTCTTAACAATCTTCATATGCATCCTTCTTTCATTAAGTATTGAACGACTAATGACAAGAATCCATTGTAACATCTTCCCATTTCTATCCTGTAACAGGAAGAGACTACAACATTCTATCTGGTTTTCTATGCTCAATCAGGACTTCCAGACAAACCAAACATATCAAAACGAACTTGGTGACATTTTGCTTCATGTTAGACCATCATTATCTCAAATCCTTATATGTTTACTTGTTCCAGGATAAACTAATTAAGCAAATAAATATGCTTTCTTTGAAATAAGCCTTCAAAGCTCATCAACAACAGATACACATGAACAGTTTCAAAATCAAGCAATCCATAATCTTGAATAACAATTCCCGGTGTCTTACCTTCTTGATCTTCTCCATTGATCTTAAACAATAATACTTTCCCCTACTACTTTTCCTTGATCTGATCATCAAATTTTGAATAAAATCCTAGGAGATTCACACAACCTTGTTGTCATCCAAACTAAACCTTTAGTCCTTCTCAAATTAGTTTTTTTTACAAGGATTACTTAAAATCCTTACTCAATTTTCTTTTTGAGATAAAATCTCAGTATTACTTTAACCAAGAATATGAGATTTATCCAACACATGACAAGATAATAACCTATGTTGTCAATCCTTTACATCCTTTTCTCAACCAAAACTCAGCTTGAGCATACTGACATTCAAAAGTAGTTATCTCTCTCAACTACTTCAAACTACACTCTCACGCATTACTATACCAACATATTGGACAATAATACCTTTAGTCCAATAATTTCCAACAAAATTGTCTCCATTGACAATTTTCAGTCTTTTTCATCAAAGAACTGTTTAGACTTCACTTAACATTCTGACTTGTTAAGTAACTTAACTCTTAGGATTAAAAACATATCCTAATTCCAGACCCGTTGCAGTTCTGCTTAAAGTCTTCACTTGACTATCTTATCTCAAAGAGACTTAAGTTTTCAAGACAACATGAAAACAAATAACAACTAATGGAGAAATTACTAGTACATCCTTTATTCCAAAGAAAGGATTACTACAATATCATTCCTTAGAAAGGGTCCATTCCTGGAGTCCATATCAACTTACTTTCAAGGACAATTCCGCTAAAAAGGTAATGACTTTCTTAACTCATGACGTCGACCAAGATGAATTACTAGCAACTGCTTAGAGAATTCCAATAATCATTTACTGAAACAATCCCAAACTTTTAGAGAACTATGGAGTTACTCTAGGCTCTTTAGGGACCAACACAGATGTGTAAAGAATCTTACCAATTTCTTTACTTATAATCGAACTATTTTGGGAAGCTTGACCATACTCCTTAAATGGTATGGGATACCAAGGATATACTAACTCAAAAGAGTTTTACCAGATACTAGATATAGAAATTGCTATAATGCAAAAGAAAGGTTGCATCTTTACATCTCAAACAACTACACTTGCAATAACTATATGATTGTCAAATCATATTAGAAACTATTCTTTAAAACCCAAGGAATTATGTGATCTTATTCCACCATGTGATCAGGATGGGGAGATAAAATAAACATAATCCTTTACTGCATTCTCATAGGAATAAGATATGTAATCTTGCCTTACCATGTGATCAAGATGGAAGACAAATCACATTCTTACTCACCACCATGAAAACTGTAAAAACTTTATTCATGAATCCTTTATAACAAACTATCATTACTTTTAGAAATTCATACTTGAATTCTATAAAGTCCAAAGAATTTTCTCAAAAGAGAAAATCATGAAACGATCTCAAATATCCTTAAATCATCCACTAAAATTGCTGACCTTATCTTAATGATGCTACTAACACTGTGCCCTAGTTCTGTGCTGACATTTGCACATTAGCTGGCCTTACCAACTTGACCAAAGTTTCAAATCAAAACCGAGTCTTAAAGGACCTAAGACAATCCAATTCGCTTCCAAGCCCCACATTTCCCCCTCGAATGTGACACTTCATTCCCTCCTCAAGGTAGAACTTGATGACATACCTTGACTTTTCTTAATTAAACATACTGCTAGACTTTTCTATAATCCATAGTATTGAGAAATCTCTGCTTGATTTACTCAGTCTTAACCCATATTAACTTCACAAGTTCAATAAAAGGGTTGATCACTCCAATCCACTTACTTACAAACCTTAGGGAAAATGTGATTCCAACATCTTCATACTCATGACAACTTCTTCCAAGGTCGCTCTCAACTTGTGTACCATCTTGACATACTACTTTAAAGTTATGCAAACATGATCCATTGACAAAAATTTAATACTTGAGTTCATCCATTCACAAAACAACAAGCCTTCTGCAAGTTAATAGTCATTTAAATTCCGATATCCAAGAGTGACTATCAAACTCTTTTGACGGTTTTAAGGACTTTCCATCCTTTTACAACTTAATCCTCATTTCAATCTCAACACAAAAAGTAGATTGCCAAACTCCACATCTAATTCAAGACATCCAATCCTTATATCTCTCTACATATAAGGAAATTCCTTTAATTTCCAATCTCTTTTAGCAGAAGAATGCACATGACCAAACAAGGTATTCTTAAACCTTTCTTAATTCAACATTGGTGAACAAACTAAACTTCTCCATCATTCCCTTGTCTTCTCAGTTAACCATAAGGAGATTTCATGTACCCTTTTATTAATTTAACCTCAAACCACATTGCAAAGGAAGAGCTTATGGTTAGGAAACTTGCCGACAGCTTAACAGTCTCACCAATACCACCTTAGACATTAGGTTTGACTGATATAAAATCTTCAAAATCCTACACAACTGAAATTATTTTTCAGCGATAAGGTCTAAGCCTTATTGACCACCATATAGAATGATTGATATTTTTCTCCCAACCGATTAAAATATCAAAGGCAAACATGCCAAAATTCTTCCTTGCATGATCTTCTCAAAACTGATCTTTATCATTTCCATCCTTGAAGAAACATAAGTCAATACCATTGGCAAAATAGAACATCTCAATGTTGATTCCATTACTAGTCCATTATAGACCTGAAGTCTTTTCTCATTATCTCAAGCTGGGTATTATACACGAAATTCCAATAACGTTGTCACATAGGTTAATCATCTGGATATCAACAACTCAGTGTCATCAATTAACACTTGCACTAGTAGTTAATTGAGCATAAACACATTACTGATGAACTTTTACCTGTTCAATCCATTTTGACCAATCAACCTTATTCACAACAACCTTGATGATTAACCACTTGTTCACAACTTGAACTGGACCAACATTCTTCCTTTCATTCTTACTATAATCATAAGAAATCCGCATTTCATTTAGGAATCTCAATCCTCTTAACTCAAAGGATAACAACATGTATGAACATCTGAATTTGAATACTCTCAGATTCAAAATTGAACTGCATCTTCCAATAGTTTAACAATTCAGTTGATCCAACACTTGAGCACTTCAAAGCTCTTTAACTTCCATCTGAGCAAAGAAAAGTACTGAATATCCATGATTCTATACTATAGAGTCACAAACACAGTTGTTGAAGAAAGTTTCCAAAGACAATCCTTTTCTATTCAGGATTCTTTTACATCACTTCATGATCCATACTAATCTTTTTAGAATCACTCAAGACTCATAAGATTTTCCAAATCTCAACATTGAGAAGTGGAGGTTCCAACTCCAAACTTCTATTGATAATCGAATTTCAACCAAATTCAGAAATTCCTAAGAAATATTCTCGGGAAAACTCTTACTCTTATGACTTCAAGACAACACTTGAACTTTCACATATCAAGAAAAGAAATTAACAATTTCTTTCACATACCTTTGAATCATGAACTTTCTAATAAAAATTCTTAACTTGAAATCTTCCATCATACGATCTTAAAATAGGAAACCTTCAAACTAGAAAGTCTTTATGAAGTACAATACTTAACTTCAAAATCTCACAAGGAGTTTCCTAGTAACATGGAAGAAAGACGAGGGTACACCCAATTCAGACTCTCAAGAAAGAATAGGAATTTATTGAGAACTTGGTCAAAAACCGGTTCAACTTTAGGAATCTTCACCTAATCTTACTCTGGATCCTTCTCGGAATCCATTCCCATCCCTAGGGAATCAAATGTCCACCACAAGACCTTCAAAGAAGTCATTACAAACTTATTACCTCATGTTCTCCAATTTCCTTTCCTCTTTCTATCTCTTCACGAGTCTGGCTTCCAAACTTAACCACTTTCCGTAAATGGTTCTAAGACAACACCAATATAGAATTCTCAATAATTCTATATGGAAGATAAAAGTCTTAAGCAAGACTTAGGAACTTTTAGCTCTGATACCACTTCTGTAACACCCCCTTTCTACCCTGGAGGTATTACCGCCAGTAACCTCGATTAAGACTAAACCGAAGCTACCCAAGGCTTTAAACTGACTGAACAAACTAAAACAAACATTACAGCGGAATAAATACAATTGGTCTTATACAAACCTTAACTTAAAAGAATAAATAAATAGAACAACCTTCTATTTAAACAAAATCTTCAACAAGTCTTCCTTGAGTTCTTATTTCTAAAACTCAACTTCGCTTTGAAGTAGTTCAATCATGATCTTCACTCAAGTATAGCCATTGGAAACCTTTCTTCAACTTCTGGAGCTTCAAACATCTGAATCCGCCTCTTGAATCAACTTCCAAGAAAAACCTGATGTATCGTATACAACGGTGGACACCAGCCGACCATAAAAAAAGAGAAGAAGATGGACGGGTTAGTCTAATGATAGACTAGCAAGCGGAGAAACTAACTTGGTTCTTATGGTTGTAACTAATCATATTGGCATTCAAAATCCAAATAGACTCGGATTATGATCCAACAGTTAGCAGTCTTATAGAGAAAAGAGGGAGACTTGCATAATCCATGAGAGAGAACACCACCGCTTGTGGTTTCTTTAAGATGCATAAACAATTGTTGGGAACTCATATTAATCACATCACATTTTAAAAAGCCTCCGTCGACTAATCAGATTGACTTAATCAAAGTTTGATTAAGAATCATTCATAACCGGGTGTAAGAATGGCTTTCCGACTGGACGAACCATTCAGGTATATTAATGTGCCTAACGCACTTATCTTATATTACTTTCAAAACTTTTCACAACAAGTTGGTGGCTTTTAATCGGCCCGAACTACTGGCGATGGAACACAATGCTACCGAGGTCAAAGGGCTTATTTCATCCTTGAACAACCCGAATAGCACGAGTCCCGATGTTGTAGAGATTAGAGGGCCTGTTTCATCCATAATCATCTCAACACCAAGATCGCAAGACTTAAGCTATCCTTGATCTTTCATTTTGCATATGGTGAGGTAGAGATCCCAGAGGCCTATTACCAGGTCGTCTACACTACATCGTACCGAACCTGCACTTAGCTAGAGTGCCTATCAACCCTCTCACACGGGAGTAGGGGATCAGAGTCATGACTCGCCATTAGGATTAGGCCCCTCCTAATGTAGTATTGTTTTAAAGAGAGGGTATAGAACCACTCCCTGAACTATTTTAATCACAACAAAGTCTCAGCGTGAGACAGCATACAAGGTCACCCATAACGGACCTAAATCCAGTTCTACCGCAAAACTGAATAAACAACATGGTCATTATTTCTAACAAATATAACAACCTATCATATTTTATTAATCATACAAGTTGTTCCCAACGCAAATATTAAATGGGATCCAATTCCTCATTTAATAACAATAACGCAAGAGAGAATCGTCCACTTGCCTTATAAGGCGTGCTCGACGTCCTTGGCCTTATAAGCCCTTACGGTGGCTCCGCAATCAATCCGCTAATTAATTTCGATCGTATATACCTTCACTCGAACCCATGGCTCGTTTGGCTCGATCATGGCTCGATCCCCGAGCCCGAGGGTGGCTGGGCGTTGCCCGACAGCGGCTCCCATGGTGGCTGGTGGTCGGACAGCTTGGTGGGCGCCGGCGGCGTCACTTTGGCGAGGCAAAGAAGAGAAGACCGGCGGTGAGTTCTTCCTTTCCGAGTCCACCGCACAATCTTGGCTTCACCCACTGGTTCCGGTACTTCTTTGCAGCAGCAGCACACATAGAGGAAGAAGGTGATATGAAGGTGGAAGAGGAAGGCGGAAGAGGAAGGCGGGGACGAGGAGCAAAGAAACCAGCCGGCGGTGCAGCGTTCTCCCGAGTCCATCGCTCCGCCCAGCTTCTCTCGCTGGTTCTGCTCTCATGTTCGGTTCAACAACCCGAGTTTATAGTAAGGAGGAAGAAGATGAGAGGTGGACGGAGGTGTGGAAGGGCAGAGGAAATCGCCGGCGGTGAAGATGTTTTTTTCTCCCCGAGATCGTCGTTGTTCCGATCTCCCACTCTCGAACTCCCCTTTTACAAATTCTATCTACTTGCCCAAACATATCCAAAAGTATCGGTCTTCCTTCCCCACTAAGGCAGAGAATGATAATTTTTAAAACCAAAACCCGTCTCGGAACGGGACTCGCGTTAACGCGGTAAAATTATGTACCTCGGGTGGAAAAACTTACTAAACGAAAAACGTCCCGTAAATTATGTAGACCAATAAAACCAATTGTCCATGATTTTATCTTGCTACCTTCAATTTTTAAGGCTTCCGTTTCGTATTTTAAATCCTTTACAGTACATAATTTAAAAAGACGGCTTATCCAATAAATATTCTTTTTCCACCGAAAAATCCTAGAATTCACACCGATCCATAAAATCATTTCTTTGTGATTTTAGGATATCACCAAGAATTTTCTAGGATTTAATTTCCAACAAAAATATTGGATTAAGCGTTAAAACGGACAAAAAGGTTAAAAAGGATATCCGAGAAAATTCAAAAAAAATATCCTCAAAAACCACAGTTATTACACGTGCTTCATGTGAAGCATCATCAGACGTGGCATGTTGACTTTCTTTCCTCTTATGATCTTGTCCATGACTAGCAGATCTTGAATGGAGGCAGCATTCCTCTTGAATTCTCTTGGTAGCAGGTTGCTTATGAGGTAATTGAACATCATCTTCTTCTCTATTTCCATCTTGTTGACCAGATAGGGGCTAGTGAAATTATCATCACTGTTAGTGACAACTTTGATGATCTCACGGTCATCGACCCCTTCAGGCTTACCTCCTTTGTAGTACTCAGCAAAACCTTCATGAGGGATCTCCAGAATGTCACTGACATCCTTGCTAGTGAAGGAGTACGTCTTCTTATCTATCGTGTACCTCCCTATGGTCATATTCCCAATATCTTCAATCACCAGATTATCATAGAACATCTTAACCGTTAGAGGATTGTATTCATGCTCCCCCTGCACTAACTTATCCCATTTCTGCCTTTTCAACTAGTCAATGACCTTTGTAAGTTTGAACTCCTTCATGAAACTTTCATCCCACAACAGATCCTTAGTGAAATCCCTAGACGACATATCAATGCTTACACTGGTTTTCTTACTCTTTTTGCTAGACCCAACAGCTGACTTAGGAGATCTCCCTCTTTTCTTCCTAGTGACTTTCTCAGAGAAAGAAGAGTCACCCCCCTCTGAGGCAGCCTCAGGGGTTTCCAACCCCTTGCCCTTCTTGGCTTTAAGAGCCACTGTCGAGGCTCTAGCACTAGCAGATCTAGTCTTAGGGCGAAAAGGAGGAGGAATTTCAATCTCATCATCCTTAAGTAACTCAGAGTCATCTCCAAAGAGGTCTTTTTCTAAATTTCTCTTAACAGAATCACCATATTTGGATTTCTTAGAAGCCAAGATGGGATCAGAGGGTGTACCTTCTTCAGAAATTTCTGTTGGTTCCTTTTGGGAGAAGTCCTTGTCAGCCACCTTGTCGACATTCTCCACACCAGTATTTGTATCAATGACTTTTGAGGAGTCATTGACATCCTTTTCTTGATCGTGAGGAGATAGCCGTTGATTCTCCTCTTCGTCAGCCTCTTCTACTTTATCCTCTGCAAAAGACCCGACGACCTTCTCCGTTTCCTCAAATTCATTGGCTCCATAATTGGAGTCTTCACTCTCTCTTCCTCTACAATCTCTTGGTCAGAGGGTTTGGGTAAGGAAGAATCACCGATTTTTGGAAAAACCATTGGTTGCGCCGTTTGGCGCGATTTTCCAGACTCCGGTGATAGGGTTAGGGTTTCGGTTTCAATTTGAGGGGTAGAGGATTTTGGGGTTTTTCAGCGGCAATGGGAGATGAGGGAGTTGATTTTGGAGGAGAAGGGTTTGGATTCTGGTTTTGTGGAGGAATGAGGTTTTGAGATGGAAGTTCCCTGGCGGTTGAAGGAACGGTTGAGGAAAACGATTCCCCAGGCAAAAGGGCTTGAAGAAAATCGTCACCAAAGAGGGCGAGAATCTTCTTCTTTGCCGATTCAGGGCTTTCAGTTTTGGTTTTGGGAGAAGCAGGGAGGTTTGAATTGGAAGGAGACGCCATTGGAGATGAGTGAAGATTCAAGGGTTTTGGGTTCGAGAGAGAGTAGAAGTCGAGAGATAGAGAAGAATTGAGAAAAGCGTACCTTTAAGTTTGACGGTTGAGGCATAATAAAGGAGTTCACTTCCATCATTAAGGAAGTTGTCAATTCACAAGATCTTCTCTTTCCTTCCTTTTTGAAATAAGCTTTCCAATTTTAAAAGATACTGTTAAGCCATGATCTTTTTCTCGCGCCAGAAATCACAGTCACTGACCTTGAACACGTCGGCGACTCTTATCACAAAACTGCTATCTTCATATGTCCATGACTTTTGTACACACATGACTTTCTCATTTAAGGACTTACTTGGTGTTGGGGTTGCACAGGGAGTGCCAAAGAAAACCAAGTAAAAACTTTATTTTTGAGGATTTGTCGATCATGATGATAAGTCTCCGTTTAACAAAGAATTTCAAAAGTGGGCTCATAGAGACTCTCAAACATGATAGGTTAGGGACATGCTTTAGAATCAACTATCATTTGGGCTTGTAAAGAGGGTTAGGATGTGACACCCCTATACTTTATGACGTATACTTGGAAAAACTTATCTCTTATAAAAAAATAAATAAGAGACATATACCAACTATTCACGTAAGCACATAGCAGACATTAACAACCATAAAAGGTTACACACACACACATCTATGTTCTTACTTCTCATACTAAAACATATATTACTCTAACTTCTATTACAAGCCATATGTCTATGATGCAAAATGAGGAGGAGAAGGTTGCATTGAGCTTCAGCCGGCCGACCTGTATGAATGTGACCTCTAAAAGAGAAACATGTCAGTAAGAACTAGTTGAACCTGAAAAATTATTTTGCGATTTACGTGAGTCGCATACTCAGTAAATATAAACCATCATCAATTATTTCACACAGAGTCAAGACATTTAGTCCATGTACATAAACATACATAATATACATATGTCATATAGGAATTTACTATGCAAATGCAAATGCGAATGTATCTGATGTATTATTCTGTGAACTGTTCAAGCTTGAATCTGCCCCGGGTTTACTATATATGGATTCTTATGGTCCCCTTTAAGAAAGAAATCCGAAGATCTCCTCATTATGACTCTTATGGTCGCTTTAAGAAAGAAATCCAAAGATCTCCTCATTGACCCGTAGGTCCTGTATGATCCGAAGATCCTGTATGCTTTAAGAAAGAAATCCGAAGATTTCCTCATTATAGTTCGGGGCAAGACAGTCACAGTTCCTTTTAATCTCATAAAATATGCTATGCAATCAAGTGCATCATGTAACCATATATCATATGCCATCTGTTAACATACTTTCTGTGTAAACAACTCTGGAAATATCAGAGTATCACATCTATCCATATAACTCATATAACACATATAACCATATGGCTCATATAACACATATATCCATATATTCATATTTCACATATAGCACATATGGTTGAATCTTCAGTCTATACTCACCTGTTTAAGACAAATACTATATTTCTCCCCCTTGACTCTGTCCACGGTCTATTACTTGGGCTCCTATATGTAACCCAATGCAAATTAGGCTATTTACTATTACAAACTCTAACCCCAAATGCAATGAAATGGCAGAATGCATTATAACTTCTTGTGCATAATTCCAAATCCCTTAAAACTTGACAATAATAAACTATATATATAGAAGAATATTTTTCTAGTTCAAACCTTTCTTAAAAACTTGATCAAAGGGCTCCCTAATATCCTTACAAAACAAAACCCTGAAAATACTCTGAAATCTTTTACCGAATATAAATCCGATATCGAAAACACCCTTGAGAGCTATAAACCGATTCATTTCTGAATCAAAACCAACTGTAGATCTAGATCTGGAAAAATTAGGAAAATCCAGATAAACCATTAACTAATTAAAAACTTACCAAACCACGCTTGTACTTCGAGATTAAAACCCGATTGAAGAGATCTTGGACCAGATCCAAGAACCGAAATCAAAATCAACAAACCTTTCTTTTTTTTCTTTTCTCTCGAAAACTCTCTGCATATATTTTTGTTTACGGAAGTTGATGGTGAATAAGAACACCATATACATATATACACTTAAAGTCGGTTTCAATATAAGTCGGCAAAACTTTATGAAAACCATAGTTTTCACCCTCAAATCTCTTTTACTACAAACTTTACCCTAAAATAATTATTAATTAATTTTTAGTTAAAAACTTTTTAAAATATAATAAACTTAATTAGAAAATAAATATTACTTTTAAAAACTCACTATATATCATGTCAATATGCTATACATATGCTCTTAATCTTATATGAATAGAGAATGACGTATGCACTTTGGTCGAGGATGTTACATAGGATCATCAAGTTGATTCTTTTAGGCTAAAACAAAGAGCTCAAAAAGGTTGCACACATACTGAATGTAGTGAAAGTCATTGACAGTCAAGTTGCGTGGGGTTTCCTAAATATGATGTCTATCAAGTATGTCTAAGAATTACACCATAAAAGCATGATTTCAAAACATATGTAAATCAATCAATTCTAGTCAATCATCGAGGGAGTTCATGTAGGGAAATAGATCATTGAAGAGAGATCATACCTAATTCCATGCGGAGTTGTTCAAAGGGTTCACGATTCAAGGCTTTTGTTAAGATGTTTGTTCTTTGATCACTTGTTCTACAGAATTCCATAGTGACCATGCCTTTTTCAACACAATCTCGAAGAAGTGGTGCCTTATCTCTATATGCTTTGTCTTTGAATGTTGCACCGGATTCTTTGAGATGTTGATTGCACTTGTGTTATCATAAAGTATAGGCACTGACCCACACTTTACACCATAGTCACTGACTTGTTGCTTGATCCATAAGAGTTGTGAGCAAAACGCTGCAGCCGCAATGTACTCTGCTTCCGCTGTTGATAGAGCTACATAATTTTGCTTTCTAGATCCCCATGAGACAAGACAAGGCCCAAGAAATTGAGTCATCTCTGAAGTGCTTTTTCTATCAACCCGGTTCCCTGCAAAATCAGCATTTGTGTATCCGACAAGCTCAAAATCAAATCCCCTTGGATACCATAAACACATATTGTCAGTCCCCTTAAGATACCGAATAATCCTTTTAGCAACTTTCAAGTGGGACTCTCTTGGATCGGCCTGAAATCTAGCACAAAGACAAACTCCAAACACAATATCATGTCTACTTGCTGTGAGATAGAGCAGTGATCCAATCATACCTCGATACATAGTAGCATTGACCTCAGGGTCCTTGTCATCTTTTCCAAGTGAGGTAGTCGGCGACATGGGAGTATCAAAAGGTTTAGCATTCTCGAGACCAAACTTCTTAACACATTCTCTGAGATACTTTTGTTGATGAACTCGTGTCCCATCCTCACTTTGAACAACTTGAAGTCCTAAAAAGAACTTAAGCTCGCCAACCATACTCATTTCAAATTCACTAGACATAAGGTCAGCGAACTTCTTCACTAGCTTATCATCTGTTGAACCAAAGATGATGTCATCAACATAGACTTGAACAACTAGCGTATGACTTCCTTCTTTCAACAAGAACAAAGTCTTGTCAACTTCTCCTCGAACATAGCCATGTTGAATCAAGAACTGAGACAAACGATCATACCAAGCACGCGGGGCTTGCTTCAATCCATAGAGTGCTTTGTCTAGTTTGTAGACATGATCCGGGTGGGCGACATCTTCAAAACCCGGAGTTTGTTCAACATACACTTCCTCCTTTAGATAACCATTCAAAAAGGCAGTCTTGACATCCATTTGCTGAAGTTTAAATCCATGATGAGCAGAATAGGCGATGAGCAATCTAATAGCCTCAAGACGAGCCACATGAGCAAACGTTTCATCATAGTCAATGCCCTCCTGCTGATTGTAGCCCTTAACCACCAGCCTTGCTTTGTTTCTGACAACATTTCCTTCATCATCCAGCTTATTCCTGAACACCCATCGAGTTCCAATCACCGACCTTCCTTTTGGCCTTGGAACTAAATGCCAAACCTTATTCCTTTCAAACTGATGAAGTTCCTCTTGCATGGCACTGACCCAATCTGAATCTTTCAACGCTTATTCAACATTTTTGGGCTCCACCATTGAAATAAAAGCATTAAAGCAAAGAAATTGTTCAGAGAAGATCTGGTTTGCACACCCTTTGAGAAATCAGTGAGGATGTTAGTGACAGGATAAGCACTTTTTTGTTGATAATTTCTGACCTGTATATCTGTCAAGTCACCGACTTGAGTCTGAGTCGTTCTCTCTGGATCTTCTTTTGAGTTCTCCGAACTTGTGCTCCTATCAGGCGTTTTCTCATCATCGGACTCAATGTCACTTGAACTTTGATTTTGACTCCTTCCCCCTGTACTATCTGAGTCGGTGACACCAGTGTTGTCCCTGACTGTTGATTCTTTCAGAGTTGTAGAGACTGGGAAGTGAGTCATCTTGAACCAGATTGTATCCTTGATCACCATCATCAAGATCTTCAATCGTCGAGCCTCCCATAGTGTTCTCATCAAACACCACATGAACACTTTCTTCAATCCTCCTTGTCCTTTTATTAAATACTTTGTAGGCTTTGCTATGAGGGGAGTAGCCTACAAAAGTCCCAACATCACTCCTTGGATCGAATTTTCCCAGACTATCCTTTCCGTTGTTGTGAACATAGCATTTGCATCCAAAGGTACGCAAGTGGGCAACACTGGGCTTAACTCCTCTAAGCAGTTCATACGGAGTTTTTCCAAGAAGTGGACGAAGCATGACTCGATTCATCACATAGCAAGATGCATTAATGGCTTCACCCCAGAAATTCCTTGGAAGACCACTTGAGATAAGCATGGTCCGTGACATGTTCTCCAAGGCACGATTTTTGCTCTCAACTACGCCATTCTGTTGAGGAGTTCTTGGCGCTGAAAAGTTGTGACTTATGCCATTTTTCTTGCAAAAAGACAGAAACTCAGAGTTGTCGAATTTTGTTCCATGATCTGATCTGAATGATACAAGAGCAACTCCAAGCTTTTTCTCAACAACCTTCACCCATGCTTCAAATTCTTCAAAGACCTGATCTTTAGAAGACAGAAAAATTGTCCAAGTATACCGTGAAAAATCATCAACAATGACAAAAATATAGCTATTTCCTCCACGACTTTGGATTCGCATGGGACCACATAAATCAATATGAATAAGCTCTAAGGGTCTAGTGGTACTTACCTCCTTCTTGGATTTGAAGGAAGACTTCACTTGCTTATCTCTCACACAAGTTTCACAAACTTCATGCTTGTTTGAATCAATCTTGGGCAATCCTCTAACCAGTTCTTACATGTGAAGTTTGTCTAGCAGTTGAAAGCTTGCATGACCAAATCTCTTGTGCCAGAGGTCGGCGACATATGTAACTGTTCTAAGACACAGTTTTTCTTCAGGCTCAAAACAGGGGTCCACCTTATACATATTGTTTTCACATACCCCTTTCAGAAGAATTTTGCCTAAACTAATCTCTTATACCTGACAGCCATTCTTATCAAAAACAACTTGATATTTTCCATTAGCACAGATTTGGGAAACACTTAGAAGCTTGAAATTGAGATTATCAACAAGATTCACATTGTCTATAGTTAACTTATTCGAAAAACTTACCGTACCTATACTAGAAATACCACCTTTATTGTTGTTGCCGAAGGTAATCTTACCTCCCTTGTATTCTTGAAGTGAGACAAAATCCCTGGGGTTTCCCAACATATGAGTTGAGCACGCATTATCAATGAACCAGGGCTCCTGGTCATCCACTTCAAGCTGCATTGAAAGAATTAGTTTTTACGAACCCAGAGTTGTTTAACTCCTCTGGGTTTGGCAACATAGTAACTTCTAAAATAATTATTCTCACAATTACCATACACAGATCCTGGATGACAGTCAGTGACATTGGATTTACCATAACTGTCATTCAGAGTCTGTGACCTTACATGTTCATCATCTCTTGATTTTTTGTGACAATCATGTTGGTAGTGACCAGGATTGCCACAATACCAACATGCCCTGTGAGATTTTAGGGCCACATATTTACTATAACCTGGATAGATGGGTTTGTTGTTGATGCGAGATTGAAAATTAATTTGTGATGGAGCCGAGTTCTGGAGTTGTTTTTGCCATATGTTGTACACCTTTTGACCAGGATACCATTGTTGCTTCCCTTTGTCAGGTTTAGCCACAACATGTGTAGAACAACTTGCATTGTCACTACACATAGGAGTTTTACCTTTAGACACAACGGGAGCAGCCTTGGTACCTTGAGTATTGGGTGCACCAACAAAGCCAATTCCAAATCTATCTACCTCCTTCACAAATTTCTTTTTATAGTCATTTCTGACCTCTTGAGCTTTTTCAGCAACAAACTCATCTAGCCATTTCTTCTTTTGAGTCTCGTTATCAATCTTTAAGTCCTCTAGATCGTTAGACAACTTAGCATTACCCAGTCTGAGCATGAGTCTTTCACCTTCTAGGTCAGTGACTTGTTTTTCCAAGTCGTTGACTTGTTTTTGCAAATCAATGACTTGGATCTTTGAATCTGAGCATGACTCACAGGAGATGAAGGACTTAGGAGATGAAATCTTTTCAAGCTCAATTGCCTTAGAGGACTAGTGTTTGTTATCATTGAAGAGATTGGAGATTGTTTCTTCATTATCTTCCAACTTTTCTCTTAACTTAGTGACCTGAGTTCCAAGCTTTTCAATGATAGCAACCAACTGTTCTCTAGAATTTTTGGCTAAGAGAGAAGAAAGTTCAGAGTCATTTACCTCTTGGGATGATTTATCTTCAATGGCCATGCAACATTTTCCTCTTGTCGGCGCCACCTCATCATCATCATCAGACATGTCCCAAGTTGCCATCATGCCTTTACCATCTTCTCCACTTTTTCTTTTTGGACAATGTTTGGCAAAGTGTCCTCTAGCCTGACATTGATAGCAAATGACATCCTTCATATCCTTCCCTTCTTTGGTTGATTCTGGAGCCTTCATGGGAGCTTTGTTACGATTCCACAGTCTCTTCATAGCTTTAGAGTTGAGAGCAACATCCTCATCTACTCCATCAGTGTCATCGTCTCCCTGAGCCAAGTCAAAGGCTCTTTCAACCTTGAGAGCAATGTTCTTTACTTTTTCTGAGTCGAGTCTTTCAACCCTTCTTTGCTGAATGCTTCCATACATAGTGAGTTGTCCAACAAGGTCTTCCAAGGTCAGCGACTTGGTTTCCTTTTGAGTGAGAAGAGACGAAGCAATGCTGTGCCAACTCTTGTTCAATCCGGAGATTAACTTGTTGGTGAGTTTCCATTGAGGGATTTCTTCACCAAGAAACTCTAGTTGATTCACAATCGTCTGAAATCTGGAATGATAATCACGAAGAGATTCTCCTTTTCCTTGAAAGATGTTATCATACTCTGCTTCGAGACTAATGATCATGTCCTTCTTTACGTCATAATTTCCTTGATGAAGTCTTTTAAGAGCGTCCCAGATTTCTTTAGCCGTTTTGTAACCTATCACCTTCTTGAGATCTCCTTCAGTGAGAGCGTGATGTAAGACCTTTTTGCTCTAGCGTTCTTTTCCAGTTTTTTGAAGTCAACATCATCGTACTCAGTTGTGGTCTTTTCAGTTTTTCCATCTTTTCCAAGAGCAAAGGTTTATGGACCAACTTCTATCACCTTCCACAGTTGGCCATCAAGAGAACAGATATGAGTTTTCATCCGTTCAACCCACTAGTTGTACTCTCCTACCTTGAGAATTGAAGGCTTCCAGAAAGAGTCATTCACGGAAGTGTTGGTGGACGTCATTTTCCTGCAGTAGAAGTACTAAAACACAATCTAGAGTCTTGGCTCTGATACCAATTGTAGGATCGTTAGTACTAGGATGAGTCGGCGACTCCTAGGAAGTCGTCGACTTTGAGTGATAAAGCAGCGGAATAAATAGAGAGTAAAATAAACGTTACCAACAGTCAATGACAAGCGATGTATAGTGGAAACTCTTCGTAAACCAACTAGTTTACTTAGAGAAAAACCACTCCCTTCCAAGTTTATCACTTGGTCAGATTTCAAGAGTCCTTAGACTCACTCTATTGATTTCTTGAGTGATTACAAAGCTCTCCCGTGTACAAGAATGAATCCCACACCCTTGAACCACGCTCTACCTTTGCATTCACACTCTCAATCTCACGCTATGCCTAAGATCTCTTGACTCACCACTTGTACGAATCTCACGCACAAGTATACTCTTTCTTTCTCACATACTATATGAAAATTAAGCTCACACACATTACTAATTATCCTAAACACTAGAGTATTTAAACTAAGGTAAGAGAGATCTCATGTATATTATTTTCCATTCGATTAGGAAAACAATATACACTCAATCTTTTTCAAATCTTTCCAAATATACAATTGCACGCACACTAAAATATTCTAGGAGAATCAAAATTATCTTCATCTTGATTTTAGCACTCTTTTGATGATCTTCTCCTAAAATAGAACAACGCAGCTATCTTCAATTAAACGCACATGATCTGTGCGTTCCTTCCGTAAATAGATCGCTTCGCCAGCTAGTTATGTCAGTGACTTTGCCAAGTCGCCGACTCGACTTGCAAACTCAGGGCACTGATTCTGGAACCATCAAAACTCAAACTTCCATATTCTAACACCATTTATAATCCCCATCGAGGATTCCCCATCTCCATGATCATTACAAAACTTCTTTCACTCCATTGTGGTTTTTTACAGCCAAATATAGTTAACAACATATTTAATAGGTTCAAGATGTGAGGCTAAAACTGTCAAAACATCTTGAATACAAAAGTTTAAAATATGGCAAATACATCGTACATGAAAATATTTGTTTCTAAAAACCTGTTGACAAAGTTGAACCAATGCACTAATACAAGCGGTGTTGTTAGATGCATTATCAAATGAAATAGTGCAATCTCTATGAAATAGTCTATACTCTTTTAATAGTACGTATAATGTTACAAATATTTGTAGCGGTATGCCCAAATTCCCAAAAAGCCAAAACTCATTTTTGCATGTGAAATTGATCATCAACAAAATGACATGTAATGCTTGTATGAATGAGTGTGAAAGTGATCACTCCAAATATCACTACAAATAGAAACATGAATATCATTTTGAACAAAAAACCGAGCCAAATTGTTTTTACGGATCTTATATGCTTTAAGCACGTTTTCCTAATTGTTTTTCTAGTAGTTCGTTTATAAGCAGATTATAAATAGTTGGTGACCCAATCATTTAGACCCACATTTTTCGCATATTGAAATGCCAAATGATCAACAAAAATTGATTCAAACAAAGCATAAACACTATGCTCATGATTATAACTAAAAACATGAGGAGGTTGAGAGGAAGAAGATTCACACTTGGAAATTTGTGTTTGTCCTCGCATCATGGCCAACTTGTCTTTGTGCTTCACCTTCAAATGCTTGCCCAAGGTGTCATAACCTCCATTGCGCATCCAATTGTACTTCATAGTACAATAGTTGCACTTGACGATATATCGGTCTAGATGATCCAATACGTTGCCTTTGGTTGGTCGTAGATGCCCCCCTCCTCATTGCCCTCAACTCCTTGGCTAGGAATAGGAACGGAAGGGGGGAATTTTGTTGGCATAGGCATAGGAGGATAATGAAGCGATTGAGTGGGATTAACTTGACTTTCTTATAAACCACCAACACCACCATAGAGTTGCTCGACCAAACAAATCAACAAATCCTTGGTGTTCCTTTTTTTGAAGAAGATCAGGAAGGAGGTTAATAAGAAATTGAAAAGGAGATTTGTAACTTGGAAGTGGAAGCTTGTAGAGAATGATGAGATTATGGATGAGAGTAGTAGAGAGAGAGATAAGAGTGTGTGAGACTGTGAGTATCACCTTGGTGTTCCAAATTTGAATTATGTTAGAAATAAGAGTCTGCAGGAGGTGTCATAGGAAAAACCAGAAGAGGGTTGGGTCAAGGTGAACACGGACAACTCGGTGGGTGAGAACGGTTTGGCTATGCTAGAGGAGTTTTGAGGGATAGCGGTGGGCATTGGATAGGGGGCTTCGTTCATAACATTGGAGTTTGTTCGGTGCCGATGGAGGAGTTGTGGTGCGTGCTGAACGATATCAAATTCACTTGGGAGAAAGGATACAAAAAGGTTATCTTAGATTTTGATTCTCAATTAGTTATTGGTCTTTTGAGCTCTATTATTAGGAAAAGTCACTCGTTGTATAGATTGGTATCGCAATGCCAAGGCTTTTTCATTAGGAAGTGGATTTTCCAGTTCCATCATGTGTATCGAGAGGCAAATATTGTAGCATATTGCCTCGTGTCTAAGGCACAATTATTTTCGGTAGGCTTTCATGTGTTGTTTTCCCTGTTTGAGGAGGTTTCTTTATTACTGTTTGATGATGTTAGGGGTTGTACTATTCCCGTTTGATGACTACTTAGCACTCTTTTCTGTTTATTGATAAAATTCTCCCTTAAGGGGGACCGAGAGTACTCTCTCCTTCAACAAAAAAAATGGAGGTTTATATTCGTTGGAAGAAATTCCCTAAATTTATATGAGTATTTAATTTAGGTCATTTATTTTTCTCAAGCACTAAAAGAGTAGCCCAAAAAAATGCAAGAAGGCATCATGGCCCATATACAAGTTCAGTATAGGGTGGAAGTTATCCTTTCGTCGTGTGAAACTGAATGGGCCCAAACAGAGAAAGCCCACTTCCTTTTCTTCTTTTAAAAACATTCAAGTTGTCAGGTGAAACTTCAAAGTGGAATTTTTTTGGTAAAAGGATTACTGTGATACTAGTCAAAATTTAACTTTGTCAACATACGGTATTTGTTTTTTGACAGAGTCAATATACTTCATTACTGCTCATACTGTTTATCTAAATGTGATTCATACATTGAACTCCCCCACCGAATAAAAAACAATTCAACAGTGACAAATAAATTTGAATTTGCTTACATAAAAATCCACCTTGTCGTGCAGAGTAGTTCCTTTCTATTTTTATCCATTAAATTTCTTTTTCTTTTGTTTATACTAATCCGTATGGTATTCAAAAGTTCATTCCTAAATCATACTTAGGGTTTGTTTCACTTGTGGGTAGAAATTTTTAGGTGAAAATTTATTTTTTTATCTTAAAAAACGTAAAAAATATAGAGATATACACGTATTTCAAGAGTATTAAAAATAATTTTTTGGTAGAAAGTAGTGTCACAAGAAAAGTGAAACAAGCCCTCCTAAGAGTACCTTCCAAGAATTTTTTTGAGAGATTTCCACATAAAATTTTTGGAACAAAATATTATATAATTAAGTACATGAGTTACTCCACTCGTTGACATATAATTTTAAATTGAAATCTGATTACACTTATATACTAAATCAGTTACTCGCACGACATTCAGCTTAATTATCTGCCCATCAGACTTTATCAAAATTGCCCCAAGCCTGAAAATAAGAGCCTGCATTGGAAAATTATGGCCACCAATTTTCTATAATAATGTTAAAAATAAACGATCAATGGACTTGTAACTAATTCCAGGTTTTCACACTCGATATTATATAGCTAAATTTGTACTCCGTATGTTGCAAATTGCAAATGTATATAGTGCTCTACTTGCCAGCCTTTTTATTTTTTTATTGGGGTTTTGGCATTGAACGTAATCCATATCTACAATCGTCCTCAATCGTCATCCCCATCATGATAAATATATGATCAGAAAGAAAGTTCTTCTGGTTAATTGAGATTATATTCATAATAAGTTATAAGGTCTAGCTTAAACTGCATGCTTACTTCGTTGAATTGAAGTTTCTTTACAGAATTGCCGTCCTAACCAATAAAGACATCATGTCATACATCATCCCAACCGACCACTTGAAAAATTGCTCCAATTTACATATTTAACATTACTCCATTGTGAATCCATAATCCATTCATAAAATAATGATATTTCTTCGAAAATATATACTGTATAAAACAAATGATATATGGCTCTGGTTCGAGAGAGAATGGCGATTGTGGATCGTCGATCTTGTTTTCTCCAATACGTACACAAATCATGTGAGTGAAAATAAAATTTAAATGAGAGGATCGTGGATCTGTGTTAGCAAGACAAATCGGGAACTGTTTTAGAGACAGTTTCCTATGCAGCGGAATAAAAATAACACAGAAAATAAACTGTAACGCAGTAGTAAGGACACGTTCTCTTATAGAGGAACCTCTACAACCAACTAGCTGGAGAGTAAACCTTTACCTCCCTTAGAGGAGTTTGAACAAATAATATATTAAATTGATAGATCTCTAGATACACAATACAAAGACGAACTTCTCTATTGTTCATAAACCCAAATACAAACAATACTAACGACTTAAGACATCATGGATCTAAATCTAAACGCAATCAATATGGTACTTGAACCCGACTCGTTCCTGATGCAGGTTCCTTTTGCATAGGAACCAACTTCCAAGTCGATGGCGAGCTTCACGTAGTTCCCATCACTTGAATCTGACTCTTCCTTCTCTGGATCCGGTTTGTCGTCTTCACTTGAGTTGCTCGAGCTCTCTCTTTCTCTGAATTTCAGTGACTGTCGTTCTTTCCTTTTAGAGAGTGCACTTGACCTAGATTCATCTCTTTCTATTTATAGTGGTGGCTTCTTTCCTTTTGACGCTTTTGTCCTTTAACTCTTGGGGCACACGATACTGTTCAAAAAGACCACTCGTACCCTTTGGGAAACTTTCCATCTTGGGACATTTTTATCCCTTTGTGCTTGTCGCCTAAGACAGCAGTGAAAAGTCCCTTTTGTCCTTCATTTAAATGCCACGTACCCAGATGGCTAACGGGGAATGTTTCCCTTGCGTTTCCAGTATTCCTGTATCTTTCATGTATTCACTTGTATAGGGAATTAGCTCCAAGTGTTTGTCATTATCAAAACTTCGATTGCTCGAATGGAGAAACCATTGTTCCAGTAGAAATTAACTAACACTAATCCAACAATGTTGATGAAGACGAAGAAACAGAGGAGGTGGAAAACAGGGAACCACTCCTACAGCTTGGATTCAAAGAAACAGGCTCAAGTCACCCTACAACTCGAGGTTCAAAAAGAGGGAACAAGAAGCTGAAAACAGAAGAAAAGAAGGAGAAAAAGAAGAAGGGAACAACTGCAACTGGGGACAACAAGCTGGTTGTTCCATTAGTCGTTACCCCATAGTTCCTTCAAGAAAATGATTTTAAGGAACTACAAATGCTAGTTCCAAGTGAAGGCTTCGACACTCTCTCTCCAAGGACATGGCAAGACACTGATGGACGAGAAGTGATCTTCAAGAGGCTGTTGGGACATGTTCCTGCACAAGGAAAGGAGGTCATGACTCATGGATTGAGTCAATTGGGAAAGATAGCGCACTAGTGTATCACCAGGGTGGTGATTCCAAGGCAGGAGAAGTGCACAACGCTCAATTCTAACGACGCTATTCTCCTTGATCTATTCCTACAAAGGAAAAAGATCAACTTGCCTCGGATAATGATCATGCACATGTGCAAGTGTGTTGCCAAGGAGACCCATGGACTTCCTTATGTTGCTCTGGTCAAGGAAATTATGAAGAGGAACGATGTTTACCATCCAAAGGAGGAAGAAGAGCTTGGACAGGAGATGGACATGTCCAACATTCAAAGGATGAAGCACTCCCAGGAACTGTCTGAAGAAATGGAACAACAAGTGTTCCTCGAACAAGGAGATTGCACGATTGTCCTCTAGGCTCTCAATCGTCTGTGTGGAGTCAATGAGCGAATCCTCGATGTTCTTCTAGACATCCAACAGAAGTTACCTTCCTCCTCCTCCAAACCATGAACAAGCTCCTTACAAAATCTCCCCAGCTTATCAAACTCTCTCTCAAACATGATTTAAGATTGTTTGTTTCCCATGTTTGTAGTGCACTGTTTCTCTAAATGCATTAAGCTTTTATTCTCTAATTATGATTGTGCTTTACTTTCTTTCTCTATCTCTATCTATGCCTATATTTCTTTTCGATGATATCAAAAGGGGGAAAAGTGAAAAAATGCAGAGATGTGTTATGTTCAAGAGAATATAGAAATAAATGAATCCATAAGCTAAGGGGGAACTATCTTGCTTAAAAATCTTGTACAATTGAACTGCTTGTCCAATTCAGGGGGAACTAAGTATCTACAAGCATCTTGCTATCTTGCTTTGGTGTCAAATCTCTTTTATCTTTCCTATTTCACTGACTTACATTTTTATTGGTTTGTCATCATCAAAAAGGGGGAGATTGTTGGATTAATGTTAGTCCCTAACACTGATCCAACATTAAAAAATGACGCTATTGATCCATTGGTCCAAGTTACTACATGTTTAATACAATGCACACATGTATTTCATTAAAGATATGAATATGTAATGCGTGATCGTTCCAAATATACAAGTATTATCGTGTATCTATATTTTTGTGTTCATCTATGTGTATATTAGTTTTAATTTACATTGAGTGCATGTATATCTATGACCACGTGGGTTCATTGTGATCATTTTTCACATGTTGGATGTGAACAATGTGGATTGAGGAGAGAAAGATGACTCTCTAATTTTCATTTATATGTATATAAAGTAACATATTATAAGAGATGATCCATACGAATCAGGAAGTTATCCTTATCAGAATAATGTCTAAACTGATAAAGGAAACTAATATTACAAATATTAACAAGATAAAAAAATTTACAAATATAACAATATATTTCGTGCCCCGCAAGCTCATGGGTGGGAACAAACATGCAGCTTGGAACTCAATGTTTGAAAACGATGAGTACCAATCGCCTTGGTGAAGATGTCAGCAATCTGATCTGGCGAACAACAAGTACTTGAGCAGAAACTTGTTCCCGAACAAAGTGATAGTCAATCTTGATGTGCTTGAAGCGCTGATGGAAAATAGAATTTGCTGACAGAAAGGTGGCACTCAGATTATCACATAAGGGAATGGGTGGGCGATCCACAGGAATTGCCATTTCATGAAGAAGCTGTTGTAACCATATAAGTTCGGCAGCAGTAAAGGCAATTGCCTGGTACTCTGCCTCAGTACTAGAACGAGCAACGACCTTTTGCTACTTGGATGACCAACTGATGAGATTACCGCCAAATAAATGGCAAACCCATGCTGAGACCGAAATTCATCAGGATTAGAGGCCCATCCAACATCGGAAAAGGCAACCACGCGTTTGTCAGTTGATTTCTTAAGCGACAACCCAGAAGAGAGAGTGCCCTTGAGATAGCGTACAATTCTTTTGACAGTAGCCCGGTGCAAGGTAGTCGGGTTGTCCATAAACTGACATACCCGATTAACAACATATGAGATCTCAGGTCGAATAATGGTAACATAATGTAAGGCACCAACAATACTCCGATAAAGATGTGGATCAGAAACAAGGTCACCAAAGAGGACCAGGCGAGAGCCAGGCTCAGCAGGGGAAGCAATGGGCTTTGCCCTTGATATATCACACCGCTCTAGAATATCATCAATGTTCTTCTACTAGCATAACTGAATGGAACTTGAGGAACGAGTGACCTCAATTCCAAGAAAGAAGTAAAGTGGGCCAAGATCCTTTAGCGAAAAGGCTCGATTAAGGCTAATCACAAACTCATCAATAAAGGCAGTATGAGAACCAGTAATAATCAAGTCATCAACGTAAACCAGGACATATATGACATGCTTTCCATGCTTCTTAATAAAAAGAGAAGAGTCAGAAACACAACCCTAGAAGCCATGATGAGTCAGCGCCTCCCGAAACTTATGAAACCAAGCCCGTGGAGCTTGCTTGAGGCCATATAGGGCCTTGTGAAGATGACAGATGTGAGTCGGCCGATCATGAGCATGAAATCCTGGAGGTTGAGCCATAAAGACAGTCTCAGCGAGATCACAATTCAGAAACACACTATTAATATCAACATGTCTTAGAGGCCAATCAAAAGTAAGAGCCATACTTAATATCAAATGAATGCTAGTGGGCTTGATGACAAGACTACATGTATGAAAATAATCCACACCAGCTTCCTGATTAAATCCCTTAGCAACAAGACGAGCCTTATAATGATCCATTGAACCATCCGGTTTCTGCCTAATCTTGTAAACCCACTTGTAACCAATAATGTTAGCACCAGGAGGTCAGGGAACTAAGTCTCAAGTCTCATTTCTCATTAAAACATCATATTCAATCGGCATAGCATGTTGCCATTCATGATATTTTGTGGCTTGATGGAAGAATTTAGTCTTGGGATGGGCTAATAAGGCAACATGAATTGGGTATTTTGTAGCAAGGAGGGATTTGGACTTAAGATTATGGGTCCGGGAGTGTGTAATCATGGAGTGGGGGGAGTTGGCTAGTGGTCGAAACCATGAGGGTGCAGCTGGGTATGGTTTAGGGCTCGGAGATGATCCGGCATCAAAAGAGGGTGGTGAGGTCTGATTTGAGGTAGGGGGGGTGTGCGGCAACAATAGTCCAGACTCAAGAGGAACCGAGGGCTGGGGTTAGGCCACAGACGCAGGAGAGGACGAGTTGGACTCATTGGAAGCCGAACTTAACAACTGGGGAGAGCCGTGTAAAGGGACCGATGATTGAGAAAGAGATGGGACACTCGGCTGAGATAAAAGAGGCGAAATAGTCGGAATGTTTCTGTTAGTAAAGGAGGGGACATCAGTTGCCTGTTGAAGAACAGTCAGGGGCAAATCGTGACTCAAATCCGGTGCCACGAAAGGTGGGTTAGCCGAAGTCATGGACGGATATGGGAAAATAGGCTCATAAAAAATGACAAACTCAGACAAAAAGGTAAGATTGGTAGTAACATGAAAGCATATGTAACCTTTGTGTTTGGAGTTGTAACCCAAGAACAAACAAGGAGAAGAGCAATAATCGAGTTTAGAGTTGTTATAGGGCCTTAAAAAGGATAACAAAGATACTTGAATGATTTGAGGAAGGCATAATCTAGCGTTTTTCCATATAATTTTTCAAATGGAGATTTAAATTGAAGGGCATGTGTGATTGTTCGATTTGAGAGATAAACTGAAGTGTGAAAGGCATTCTCCCAAAACTTGATGGGAAATGGGCATGAGCACGTAAAGCTAGAACCTCACTTCACTCCTGGCCTTGCGGACTTAGGGTCGCGGTTTTGCCTCAAAGAAGGAGCAAAGCTCTCTGGCCAAATCCACGGTCGCGGCTATTGAGCCCGCAAACCTCTTCTTCCCATCAGTCCTCCCTTGGCCCAACACCTCTTATCTCTTAGCCTCTCCCCACCCTTATTCCAACGAGCATTAGAGGCCCGCGAGTCCATAACGTTGGACTCGTACTTATCTCGGTTACTATTATCGGAGAAGATCTGATCGTTTCGAGCCTAGATCCGCCCATCGCGGACCGAAGACGAGTAGGTTCACATCAAAACATCTTGCACATGCTTGCATCCTCGGCCACCCATAACGCCATCTTATGCGAGAAAGCGGCTATGTGTTTCACGGGGTTCGAATGCCCATAATATAGAGCGAATGATGGTAGTGAGAATTTTGCTGAAGGCTTGGTGTGTTGGATGTTTCTATGTAATGGTGTCGATGTCACTATAGCCAACTTGTGCTCGGCTTGATCTTAAACTCATTGCAAGGTTGCACCTTGCACTCTTAAAAGATCAAACAATATCCCTTTGGTTCGCCTTAGGGCTCAATTTTATCCTTCGTGCCTTTCATCACTCTCACTTCGACGTCGATCACGCCATCGTTTCTTCTCATTTCCCCGGTCATTAGCTGACTCGGTCCTTGTGGATGTGTCATAACGATCCATATTGCGGTCGCGCGAGTATTCGCGACGATTGCTTCGGTTGTGACCGTTGTTGGGGTTGTCGCGATTGCCGCCAAGCTTACCGCGACCGCAGAGGTTTCCGCGATCACGAGAATTCTCTGAGTCATCCGAAGTCGAGTCGTTGGACTGGGAACAGTGTGCGGCTCGGGACCTCTTGTGTGCGGGTGAATCATGTCGCTCGTCCCTTCGTCGATCCCGAGGTGATCTGCAATCGCTCTCGTAGTCAACTTGCATCCCATCAGATTTTTCATCGGTTCTTACCGGCTCGAGAACACGATGGTTATCGCTAGCAAGTCGTTGATTAGTCCTTTCGATCGTCGATTCGCTAACGGGACGCTTCCCTTGAACCTTATCCAAGGTGTGCTTCAATCTAGCGATTTCTTCCAAGGCCTGGTCAAGGCGGGACTCTTCTTGGACGCGCTTAATTTGAATCTTCTCGTTCTCTCTCAAAACGGAGGCTAGGGTGTGTGAGAGTTCAACATCCTCTTCGTTTTCGGCAGAGGTTGATGCCCCATTTCCACCTCTTAGATCAAATACCAAAGATGGGCGAGCGTCACCACGCACGGGATTGGACCCGGCGTGGCTCGGTTGGCCATGCTCGTAACGTGGGTTGATGGAATTAGAATTCCACTCTTGGATTAGGGCCAATGCGGGCTCCGAGATGCAAAGTTTCGCTCGACCGCGGTCGCAGCCTAGAAAGTTGCGACTACGATTACTCATCCTGGCACGCGCAATTGCCCACGCCCTTGTAAACTTTGATTGCTTTCGGATTCAGCAACGCGCATTGTTGACTCCCATAGACGGCCAAATCCATCCGATTCGGACCGTGTAGCGTTATGGCCTTCAATTCCGTCGCTTGACTCAGACCCCTGACGGCTCGCGCGATGAGCGGCCGTGCTTGCGGGTAGGGTCGGGTCACGATTAGAAGTCTTCTTCAAGCAAGGCGCCTTGCTCGGTGTGTGCTAGGGTTCGATCCTCCGAGCGAATATCGGAGTTAGCGATCACGATTTTCTGGGCCGCAGTCACGATGCTTTGAGCCTCAATCGCAGTTTCGGTCGCTGAGAGCACCGTGCTCGATTTCGCTTTGCGTGGTTGCCTCGGGACCATGAAAGGTCACTTCTTATTTTTCAGGGATCAACTCCAACAGCATAATTGCGTGGATCGATTGCTCGATTCCCACAAACAGTGCCAATTGTTAGTTCACAAAATTCGTGTTTATGCCCTAATTGAATGCTCCTCTTGACTAACCTATTGATCTTCCATTCTAAACTCCTTCTTTAGCCTAGAACCTGCAAAACAATGGACATCCATATTGCTGAAGTCATGTATTTATAGTGGAAGAAAAGGTAAGACTCACTAGCGAGCTCAGTGAATATGAGTATATGCAATCTCCTTACCGTACATGGCAAAGACATGCATTTAATTATAGTGGAAGAAAAGGTAGGGGTGATCCGGAGCCAGGCTGTCATCAAGCTTTGTCGGCGCAGGTTCAAGTTCTTCGATCTATTTATAGTGGAAGAAAAAGGTAAGACTTGCTAACGAGCTCAGTGAATATGAGTATATGCAATATCCTTACCGTACATGGCGAAGACATGCATTTAATTATAGTGGAAGAAAAGGAGTAGGGGAGATCGAAAATCACCCCTAAGGCTGGCCGAACTGCTCAAGGCCTAACAATCGATTTCTTGTTCTCCAATCCGCACGGAAATTCTATCTTTCGACTAAGATAGAATCTTCCACTATAGCGATTTAATTACCAATAAAGAAGATAAAAGCTTACCATAATAAATACCATATTTAAAAAAAATAGCATAATAAATGAAAATATCTTTTTAACAAAAAAAGTAATTATTAAATTTTATTCACTCAGATAGATAGTGAGAGATAAATGTTGTCAATAGTTTATTAATCTATTAGTACAATAAATTGATTGACCAAATGAAGTTGGCTTAGGTGGTAAGCGACCTGCTTCACATCCACGAGGTCTGGGCTTCAACTCCATTGGATGTAAAAAATTCCCTTTGGGAGACTTACCCGCCAAAGCCATTGCGCGACCCGGTGTTGCATCCCTCGTATGGGATGCGACGGATCGACTCGGTGTTTGAGTAGTAGGTCTCGACAATACGCAGTGGAAGGCTTGAAAATACTCGAATCACCGTTTGAATGATCGAGTATGGCACGAACAACTTCGAACAATGCAAGAACACGAAAGCTTTGAAGAGAATAGAGTGGCGGCGCAATGGCACTAGAGAGAAATAAGGAGAAACCCTCGACTCTATTAATCTCTAAGTGTGCGCTGAATGAAAATAAACAACATAGCACCTGATAAATTGGTGCGGCACAAGGAAAAACATAGAAAACCCTAGTTTAAGTGAGGCGCGCCTAGGGCTAGCACGCAGACTAGGCCCAGCGGCGCGAGTCCAATAATCATCGGCGCAAGGCCCATAAAACACTTCCTAAATATATAAAACCACTAATAGCAATGTTCGAAAGTGGAAACCATGAAAAAATACTATAAAAGGGATAGGTCGTCCGTGACCATGCTCGAAGTGTCGTGACAAGGCCATCGTTGGCTGGCGCGGTGCTGACGAGGCCATGGCACGGCGCTGGCAAGGACGTTGGCGAGCGGGGCACTTGAACCTCAAGTTGCGATCTTATGGCCGGTGCAAGACTTGAGTCCGATGGTGCCAAGGTGGTGAAGGTTGGCACCGTGGGCTCGAGTTGAGGTTCCTCAACGCCGAGGACGCACAAGGCAGTGTGCATCGGCGCGGAGAGGGGCGCGCCGTGTCCTGCGGTAAGGCGCGATACAAGAGATTGTGTTGCGGTCTGGATTGCTCGAGTCCTGGCACGAGTGACGGGGCCATCCAAGCGAAGTGTGAATGAGTCGGCCTCTTGGCTAGCATCCATGACGGGGGTTGCATCACCATCCCCCACCTGGTTGGGAAAGTCCCCGTTTCCTCATATGCAGGTTCGATGTAGGGAGAGGTTCGGCAACGTTGAAAGTGGAATGCACCGAATACTTGCCTGGGAGGTCGATCTTGTAAGCATTGTCCCCGATCCGCTCCAAGACTTTGAAAGGGTCGTCTCCTCGTGGATGAAGCTTTGTCTTCCTTGTGTCCGGAAAACGGTACTTGCGAAGATGCAACCATACGAGATCCCCTGGGTTGACCACGAGTCGCTACAACCCTTGTTGTGTTGTGCCTCGTATTGCGCAGGCCGACGCTCCAATTGAGTCTTCGTCCGCTAATGCAATTTACGGATGGCATCGGCGCGGTTGGCCGCGTCGATGTGCTCGCCATTCTTTAAGGGCCGAGGGACTAAATCCATCGGAGAATGCGGATTGAGGCTGTAGACAATCTCGAATGGAGTCTTCTTTGTCGCCGAGTGTTTGGACCTGTTATAAGCAAACTCAACGAAAGGTATTAGATCCTCCCATCGGCGTGGGTTATGTTTGAGTACCGTCCGAAGAAGGGTGCACAGGGTTCGATTGGTCACCTTAGTCTGACCATCGGTTTGGGGATGATATGAGGTAGAAAATAGTAATTGTGTACCTAGCTTTCCCCATAACGTTCTCCAAAAATGGCTACAAAATTTCGTGTCCCGATCACTAATAATAGTGCGCGGCACACCATGGAGTTTCACGACATGCTCGAAGAACAAGTTTGCGATTTCAGTCGCATTGTTGTTCCCTTTGCATGGCACGAAGTGAGCCATCTTGGAGAAGCGGTCCACAATCACGAAGATCAAATCTTTACCGCGCCTTGTCATTGGAAGGCCCGTGATAAAATCCATGGAAAGATCTTCCCACGGGGTATCCGGAATGGGCAAGGGCGTGTATAGGCCATGAGGTTGGGACCTCGATTTACCGGTGCACGCAACCGCGACAATACTTGTGAACATCGGATGCCATGTGTGGCCAGAAAAAGTGTTCACGCAGTGCTGCTAGGGTCTTGGCTATGCCAAAAAATGGCCTCGGCCGTCATGAGCTTCTTTGAGCAACAGATGCCTCACGGACGAGTTCGGAATGCAAAGCTTTCCGACTCGGTAGAGGTATCCATTGTCCAAAAAATAGGACTCATGGATTCGATTATGCTCGAGGTTCTCCATGATCGGTTTAAAATATTGATCATGCATGTATAACTCCTTAATCAAGGAGAACCCGAGCAAATTGGCCTGGAGTTGAGTTAAAAGAACATACCTGCGCGAGAGAGCATCTGCCACGACGTTCTCCTTTCCTTTTTTGTGAGCAATGATATATGGAAAAGTTTCCATAAACTCCACCCATCGTGCATGGCGTCTATTTATAGTCGTTTGACTCTTGAGATATGCTAAGGCGGCGTGGTCCGTGTGAATCACGAACTCTCTAGGCCATAGATAGTGCTGCCATGTCTTTAGAACCCAAATAAGTGCGTACAACTCCTTGTCATATGTCGGGTAATTCAAAGTGGCCCTCGTAAATTTTTCACTAAAGTATGCAATGGGGCGTCTATCTTGGAGGAGTACGCCGCCTATGCCATAGTCAGAGGCGTAGCACTCGACCTCGAAGCGCTTAGTGAAGTCTGGCAATTGCAAGACCGGAGCGCTACATAAATTATTTTTCAAGGCCTGAAACGCGGCCTCATGAATCGGCATCCACTTGATTGTGGTTGCCTTCTTGGTTAGGTTATGGAGTGGCCCGACGATGGAACTAAAGTCCTTGACGAAAAGCCGATAGAACCCTGCGAGCCCTAAGAAGGAGCGAACCATCGTCGGGGTCGTAGGGGTGGGCCACTCACGGATGGCGCGGATCTTGTCGTCATCCACTCGAAGCCCATCCTTGGACATGACGAAACCAAGAAAGTTCGTCGTGTCCGTGCAAAACGAACACTTGTCTAAATTTACAAACAAAGAATGATCGCGAAGGCAATCTAAGACCAACCTAAGGTGCCTCGCGTGTGACTCTAAATCCTTAGAAAAAGCCAAAATGTCGTCAAAATACACGACGACAAAACGTCCTAAAAATTTTCTAAAAACAAAGTTCATTAACCGCATAAAAGTACTAGGGACGTTTGTCAAACCAAAAGGCATGACAAGCCATTCGTACAAACCATGTTTGGTTTTGAATGCGGTCTTCCACAGGTCGCCCTCATGCATGCGGATTTGGTGGTATCCACTCCGAAAATCAATCTTGGAGAACAAGGCGGCGCCGTGGAGCTCATCAAGCATGTCGTCGAGCGTTGGAATTGGGCGCTTATACTTCACTGTGATTTGATTAATGGCCCGGCAATCAACGCACATGCTCCATGAACCATCTTTCTTCGGCACAAGGATCACCGACACGACGCATGGGCTCAAAGACTTGCGGACAAATCCCTTGTCCAAAAGTTCCTGAACCTGTCATTGGAGCTCCTTTGTTTCCTTCAGCGAGGTCCTATATGCTGCTCGATTTGGGAGAGACGCGCCTGGCATGAGGTCTATCTTGTGCTCGATCCCATGGACTGGTGGCAAACCCTTCAGAAGCTCATCCGGCATGACGTCTTCGTATTCCTTCAAAAGAGAAACAATACAAGACGGGAGTGTATTATCCACAAATTTAGAAATAGAAAGTAAAGGATAAAGAATGAAACAAGAAAGACTCCCCCGAAGTGATTTGTCAATGTCGCGACGTCGGGCAAAAAGGAAACGATCCTGGCACGTTCCAAGCAAAGGTGGCTCGGCATCTTCACTCTTTAGGGAAGATTCTAGGGCGCCTTTTTTGTATGTTGTAGCTCCTGGAATTTGAGGCGACATGGCCTTGGAAACGCCGGTAAATTCATCCCGTAGCTCCTAGTAGCCCAATTTTCGCGTTGCGACGGCGTGGTGCACGACGGTAGGAGGCACAGGCGGCGGTCCCTTGCTCAAATTCTCCTCCCCGGGGCGTTTTTGCTTCAAGTCTATTGGAAACTCTAATTTAATAGCTTTCCCACCAGAAACGTCCGTAGGACCTTCAGAAATCTGTTGGAGCCCCTGTTTTGTGATATCCACGGCGTTCGGCGCGTTACCGAGGCCACGAGAAGCAAACTGTCGGCCCGACTCCAACTTCTGTCGGCGCTGTGAGTCTTGAAAATCTTGAATACTGGATTGAGGGGGGGTGGCACCAGAAACGCCGCTGGATTCGACATTTTTCGTTGGGGACGCCGAAGGCGTCTTGCTCGGCGCAGTGGTGCCATTGTCGCTAGCCTTTTGCCTTTGCCTCTCGGCTTCATCCTGTAGAGCTTCACTAGGCGAGATTGGTAAGAGGGTCACGCGCTTCCCGTGGTAATTGAACATGTAAGTGTTCAAATACCCGTCGTGAAGCACGCGACGATCGTATTGCCATGGGCGCCCCAACAAAAGGTGTGTGGCGTCCATTGGCGTTACATCACAAAGAATTGAATCTGAATATGCACCAATAGAAAATGAAAAGATAACTTGCCTGTCAACCCAGTCGCCGCCGTCATTCGAGATCCATTGAAGTTTGAAAGGCTGCTGATGTGGCGTCATTGGCAAGTTGAAGTGATCTACCACCTTTTTGGACAAAAAATTCGCACATCTCCCCGAGTCTATAATTACGCTTAAGGACACGTTATTGACCAAACAACTTGTATGGAAAAGTTGTTCTCGTTGATCGGTTTTAGGTGCCTCTCGCATGCTTAAGGCTCGGCGAGTCACAAGTTGAAGCTTGGAGACTCCAATTGCATCCGATGGGTCACATTCCAATTCGGTGGTGTCGGCGCTTGGTGCTTCAATCTCCTCTTCATCTTGACTCTCATATGGCTCCCCTTGAGTCGTAAACAAAACTTTCTTTTGATTAGGGCAGTTCCGCATGATATGGCCACGGCCTCCACACTTGTAGCACGCCAAGTCCCTGGCACGATCGGCGCTTGGCTCGGCTGTGCACGGCACGACTGGTGCCTTTGAAGGCGCGCCTTCCGATTTAGCTTGGGAACCTGTCTTAGCACTTGGCATAGAAGAAGAAACACGATTAGTAGAAAAACCGGATTGATTAGGGGTTGAGGCATACCTTGTGTTCGGCCAACCAGATTTTGTGCGCATCTCTTGTTTGTGGATTTGCATTGCGGTGTGCACCAAATGGTTGAGATCCTTGATTGGCAAAATCTCTAAGCGATCTTGGATCGATTGCCTCAATCCCGAGATGAATCTTGTCCACATAACCGAGGGAGAAACACTCATGCCAGCCTTGAAGAATATGTCTTCAAGTTTGGCAAAGTACTCCTCCGGCGTCATTGATCATTGCTTGATGCGCATGATCTCGATGTGCATCTTATCCTTGTAGTCAGCCGGGATGTACCTCTTCTTCAAGATATAAACGAGTTGATGCCACTCTCGAATAAGGGGTTTGCCTTTGCGAATCCATTCGGACTCGAATCGGTTCCACCATGTCCGAGCCGCACCATGGAAATGCAAGGTCACAACCTCGACCTTCTCGTCGTCTTCATATCCTAAATGGCGGAGCGTGTGCTCCGTGCCCTGCAACCACTCGATAAACACATCAGGATCATAAGTACCGTAAAAAGGTTCGAATTTTACCTTGATGTCGCAGCGGTTGTGGCGTGGATCTCTAGCTTCTCGACGATCGTTGTTGTGTCGTGGGCTGCGGTGCCGAGGCGAGCGCGCGCGGCGAGCGCGCCGGTGCCGAGGCGGGCCTCGATGCGGATCGTCGTCCCCATCGTCACCATCGTCCGGTCTCCGAGGGGGGCATGCGTCCCTGTCCCTATCGCATCGTCCCTTCGATCCATCTTTACGTCCCGAGCCATAGGCACGGTCATATTCCTTCCGGTTCTTTGCGAGGCGCGGAGGTGGGATCCAATCCGAAGGCCGATTGTCAAGTTCTTTAGGATCCTGCACATGTGGATGCTCAAAACTACTTTCCTTAGAATAATCACTAAACTCCTCATAGTGGTCCTCAAAATCCGAGAATGGACTCCAAGCACTTTGATGCTTGAGGTCATCCTCAACTCTATATGCGTCGACGTCGTATTACTTGGCCCCGTGCTTCCGCTTTGGGGTTTCGTAAACATACGTCGACGACTTATGCTTTTTTCTCTTTTTCTTAGGATCCCCACTCATGTGTTGGTGTCTATACTCCTCGGAGTCATACTCCTCACCGGAGTATACGTCGTACACTTGTGTGTCCCGATAATCTCGCGCCATTTGATAGCGATCTGAGGTCCGGGGACCACCATCGTGCTTATCATAGTGGCGACTTTCTGTAATCGACTCCATCCGGTTGATTGTACCAAATTGAGATGACAGTTACGCGTGTTGCTTCCCCTTGGCACGGGCCTTGGCGACGTCGTCCGCGAACACCCCCGGGTTAGCATGGATCTCCGATGCGAGGACTTGAGCCCCCGGCACCGTGTGCTTCGATTGGGCTTGGCTCTCGGCTAAGTGATTTTCGAGCTCTTGTATGCGCGCCATGGCCCCGGGAGGGAAATTCTGGTTGGCATTCTGTGACGCCGGATTATTGTTGTTGTTGTCATCATTGCCTGACTCCGAGACGGTACCTATAGTCACACCAGTCATCGCAGTAAGAAGTTCACAAGAAAATGACAGCGAGTTACGGTTCGCCTAAGTCAAGTCGACCCTTGAAGTTCAAACCACACGAACAAGGATAGGCAACACTAAGGTCACTCAACTCGATCTATCGATATTGTTACGATAATCACAATGCAAGCAAGCAAGACAAGAAGATGTTGCAACCAAAATCAAACAAGACAAGAGTATGCGGTCAATTAGGGTTGCCGAAAATAAAAAATTGTATTTGGTAGACCTTGCCTTATTTTGGCTTGTGATCTCCAACAAAGATTTTTTTTATAACACAATCGACTACCTTACCTTATTTTGGCTATGATAGTCGAGGCACTTTTTTTTAATATGCAAGACAAGTACGAAATTTAGGTTTTGTCCTCTAGAATCGTAGAACAAGACAATAAGCAAACTCAACACGCAAATATACTCGAAGGAAGCACAAGAGAAATTGGCAAAACAATTCCTATGTTCATGCAACTAGCAAGACAAAGCGAAATCTTCACCAAAATCAATAGATCAATCGAGTTATGGTCACGGTTGATGTGTTTTTTTTTTTGAATGAACGAATGAAAGGAAAAAAAATTCGGGCCCTAGATGGAGGTTCACGAAGTGGAGGATGGAATCTAGGGTTAGATGCAGCGGAATAGTACATGTGTGAATGAACGAAAAAGGGTGAACGAGACTTACTCAAACCTTGGCTCTGATGCTAGTTGATGCGTCCCTCGTATGGGATGCGACGGATCGACTCGGTGTTTGAGTAGTAGGTCTCGACAATACGCAATGGAAGGCTTGAAAATACTCGGATCACCGTTGGAATGATCGAGTATGGCACGAACAACTTCGAACAATGCAAGAACACGAAAGCTTTGAAGAGAATAGAGTGGCGGCGCAATGGCACTAGAGAGAAATAAGGAGAAACCCTCGACTCTATTAATCTCTAAGTGTGCGCTGAATGAAAATAAACAACATAGCACCTTATAAATAGGTGCGGCACAAAGAAAAACATAGAAAACCCTAGTTTAAGTGAGGCGCGCCTAGGGCTAGCACGCAGACTAGGCCCAGTGGCGCGAGTCCAATAATCATCTGCGCAAGGCCCATAAAACACTTCCTAAATCTATAAAACCACTAATAGCAATGTTCGAAAGTGGAAACCATGCAAAAAATACTATAAAAGGGATAGGTCGTCCGTGACCATGCTCGAAGTGTCGCGACAAGGCCATCGCTGGCTGGCGAGGCCATGGCACGGCGCTGGCGAGGCGCTACAGCGCTGGCGAGGACGCTGACGAGCGAGGCACTTGAACCTCAAGTTGCGATCCTATGGCCGGTGCAAGACTTGAGCCCGATTGTGCCAAGGTGGTGAAGGTTGGCACCGTGGGCTCGAGTTGAGGTTCCTTGACGCCGAGGACGAACAAGGCAGTGTGCGTCGGCGCGAAGAGGGGCGCGTCGTGTCCTGCGGTAAGGCGCGACACAAGCGATTGTGTTGTGGTCTGGATTGCTCGAGTCCTGGCACGGGTGACGGGGCCAACCGAGCGAAGTGTGAATGAGTCGGCCTCCTGGCTAGCATCCATAACGAGGGTTATATCACCCGGATCGAACTGGATATAGGTAAGACGAAATTCTGGCAAACCAGTGGGCAACCAAAAAAATACAACAAATTGATTTGTAATCAAATAATAATACATTTCTCTATTACTAGAGAGTAGAGATGGATATCCATGTTGCTGAACTCTAATGACACTAAAATCACTTTTGTCAGCCGCCTTTAAAAAGTCAAGTGTAGAATTATTATCCTATTCTTGAACCAAAGAAAAAAGAATACTGTTTTATCTATATATAGGAAAAAAAAAAGTGTGGTGCTTAAAAGTTAGGAAGTACTATAATATTGGTGCGGGATAGTTGGACAGCAATTGAAGTATTAAAGGATATATGCATGAATAATACATGCATTTTGGAAAAAGATGAGCGTCTTTATACGACATTGATATATAATTAGGCACCTCATGCTTTCTGTTTATGGTAGTGACAAATAAGTTTCTCACGATTCAATCCAAAGACCAAAGCATATTTGAACCAGATTGGCAACAGGTGAAAGATAAGGATTCCTTGAAGTGCTATTATCCATGCACCTAACTTGTGATCTTATCCATTTAGCATAGGTTAACCAAGTGCTCCATATAATTTAACCATTCAATGATAGTGAACTTAGGTAGTTTACATGTAAAGCATCCCTACTCATTATTCAAGATGACGAAGATTGTCCTCTTTATAAAAGGGTATAAAATGAAACATCTCTTCATGAAATATTTAAGAACATAAAAATGGTGTGTGTAGCAAATTAAAATGGCCGGGGCATATATAAAACATGTGAATAATAGTGATTCCCTCATTCTGAGTCTCCGTTCATCTAATGTTTGAATCTTTAAGTCTTGGAGCATCAAGTCAAGCGGTTAAGACTTTATGTTAGTACCATGAGGTTTCTGTCTCGACTCCTACGAGCAGTCATCCAATAAATTGTAGTACGCGGGTTACATGACTTAAGACATTAATTGTTTGCATTTATGAAATTGTGTGCCTAAAGAATTAATAGTACCTAGCTCTACGAATCCTCTTTGAAATGTCAAAAAGAAGAGAGCGATAGCGAATTTTCGTTCTGCGCTAGTTCGGATAGATACAACTTCATTTTCCAGCCCGCATGTTCTTTCCTTTACTCCATGTACAACCCAAGCCAAGTGTTTGAATTTTCTGACCACCGAAAAAGGAAAAGAACTCCAACTAAAGACAAAGTTGAATAGTTTAATTAGCGAAAAGAAAAATATAATACAGTGCTTTTGACCCATGTACTAAATATCAGTTTCATCACACCCTAGCTAATCAACCCCATGCATGCATGTTTAAATTAATGCAGATTCTACACTCAAGAAATCACTCATTTGATTGGTCAACGTAGCATCCAAACCCCAATACGTGCACTTTGACCGAACAATCATTCTACAGGACGGTTTGTCGTTTGTTTATTTGGTGACACCTGTCCGTTTCTCTTAATTTCTCCGAACAACCCTAGACCGTCTTACCGATGGCCCATCCGTTTTTCTCTATTACTACCTTCTAAGCACTCCACGTGCACTAAATTCCAAAATATGTTATAGCTTCTAGCGTTTTGCATTGATCGAGTTCTTGACCTAACATTGTAAGAATGTAAAGTTATTATAATATTAAAATCTTAAAAGTCAAAAATATCCTTCAAGTTCATTTGATATTTACATTAAGCTTTTAAATATCTAGTCCAGCGGTTAATTTTTTAAAGAGGCTTAAGACAAGGTGACCCACTATCACCTTTCCTCTTTATCCTCGCATGGGAAATTCTGACTCGAAAATTGCAGTTGATAAGCGAAATCGAAAAGAAGTCGATTGGCTTCCCTATCTCTCGAGGTGAGACTAGAATACCGTTTCTCGCCTTTGCTGATGATATCATAATCTTTGCTAAAGCATCGCAGGGATCGTGTGCAAAGGTGAAAAACATAATCGATGAATTTTGTAGAATCTCATGACAAAGGAATTAGGCGGTTTAGGTATTAGGAAGACAGAACATATAAACACAGCGTTACAAATGAAATTGTTATGGAAAATCCTAGCAGAACCAAATAATATTTGGGTAAGAATAATCACGGAAAAATACCTCAAGAATGATGACTTCTTTATGTATAAGCCGAAACAGAACACATCATGGCAATGGAAAAAACTCATTCACCTTAGGGAAGAATTTTATAAAGGACTAATATGGCAGATAGGGGATGGAAGAATAGTTAATTTTTGGAACGATAGATGATATCTTATAGGTCCATTACACGCCCATGCCAAAAATTCGGCAACGATTGAATAATCGTCAAAAGTTGACGAATGGATCTCTCAAGATAAAACATGGAAAATAGAACAACTAAGACAAGTTCTACCGGATGAGATAGTTGAACAAATTCAAGCAGTGCCGATCCCGAATAACTATATACAAGATAGACTCCACTGGGCGCTAAGCAAAAATGGATGATTTTCTACCGCCTCGGCTGTAGATCTCATTACCAACATGGAGAGGCAAACTCCAAGCATTAATTCCTGGATATGGAAACTTGATATATATCCGAAAGTCAAAAAAATTTTTTATTGAAATTAAACAGCTACGTACTAGGGAAAAAGAGATCACGGAACTAGCAATTACTTGGTGGAGCATTTGGCATCAACGAAACAAATTAACTTTCCAACAAGACCAGAATAATGGCATCGCAGACCTGACACGTTATATTCGAAATCAAATAAAAAACTGGGAAATGGCAAGAAATTGGCCGGAAGATGAAGAACACAATATGGCAAAACAACCATATAGAAAGAACAAACGAAGAGAGAGGCCCAAAAGTTGGAAAAAACCAAGACAAGACCAACTAAAAGTTAATTTTGATGCATCAAGACACCCCAACTACCATGCAACGGGGAAAATTGTAATCAGGAATTACCTGGGCAGATAATCGACTTGAAAATGTGTAACTTCGGCAAAATCTCTGCCCTCAAGGCTGAAGCCCTAGCCTTTAGAGAGGCTATCCGGGAGGTGAGAAACAGAAATCTAAGAAACGTTGAAATCGAAGGGGATAATATTCAGGTCATTAATGCGTTCAAAGGAGTAATTAAGTGTCCTTGGGAGATTGAATTAATAATCTCCGATACTCTTGTCTCCACATTTGGAGCACAAGATATTCGAATTAGTCATATTCCTAGGGAGTGTAATGTTGTGGCCGATAAAATTGATAAATTGGGTCATAGTCTCCCCGCCAAGTCCATCAAGACTCATCCAGAACTTCAGGTTCTCATATGAAAGGATGCTCTAATACGCCCCCCATAAGGGGTGCCTCCTAATCCTTACCTAAGCAGAGGAAGGCGAACGTTTAGATTATTTGACTCTCATAGACAGTAGATTATTTGACTCTCATAGACAGTCAAATCACTATCAGGTTCTCATCTGATAGTGATTTGACGCTCATAGACAGTAGATTATATAGATTGCAAAGTGATTGTGCTATTGCGATGAAAATAGTATATACATAAATGGAAGATATGCTATTATATTTATTAACACCCCCTCATAGCCTGAGCATAGGAAGGCGAACGTTTAGATTATCTCAAAAATCGAAGAATAGTTGAAAAGGCAATTCCTTGGTGAAGATGTCAACATACTCATATGCAGAGGAAACATAAAAACCCAAACACCAATGGCCACCTTTTTTCGAACAAAGTGAATATCCATTTCGATGTGCTTTGATACTGAATAGGATTACTAGCCAAATACATAACATTGGCATTATTAGTGTAGACAATGGAAGCTCTAGGCAAATTGTGCGGAAAACAACAATCTAAAACAACAATGGCAAAACTACGATATTTAGCCTCGAAGCTAGAGCGAGACAAGGTGGGTTTTCTTTTAGAGGACAAGCAACCAAAGAGTCGTTGAAAAAGACACAATACACTAAAGTGGATCGGCGTGTATCAAGACAACCACCCCCAATCAACATCAATATTGTAGGCAACACTACAAAAAAGGAACGATTTAGTGACCATGGTCACTAAATGGATTTAGAGACCACAACTTGGTCGCTAAACATGGTTGCTAAATATTTGGTCGCTACTTCATTAGCAACCAGAAATCACAATTGCCACAACATGGTCGCTATATCTAGGTTTAGATTTAGCAACCACATGGGCTCTAATTGGCGACCACATGGTCGCTAAATACCAAACAAAGTGAACGACGTTGGCAGTTAATTACTTGAACAATGGCGCACAATAGAGTGTTGTATGTGCACGTCCCTTTATTGAATCTAGCGACCACTTGGTCGCTAAATCTGGCTATATTTTTTAATTTTAATATTAATTAATTTATTTATTTTATTATATATTTAAATGAATCTATACATATTAAAACAAAATTATTAGATACTAAAAATAATTAAAATATTTACAAAAATATTTACGAAACTAAACTAATCCTTCCGGCTTGCATTGTCGGATTGGGGGCAAACGGGACATGGATGATGATGCTTGGTTTCTTTGCATGTCTTCCATAAATTTTTGCAGGCGTTCAATCTAGGCTTGTTGCACGTTTTGGCTTTGCTAGAGTTGCTGAACATGAGCATGATAGCTTACTTATAGCTAGTGTTTAGGATGCATATTTCCGTTTCATTTGCTTTGTTTTTAGGTAGTTTTAGTTAGTTTCTTTAAGTTCTTAGTTTGTCTAGGAGTTTTGGATTTTTGCACTTGTTCTATATTTTTTTACAAGTCTTAAAGTGAACAAGTGTGAAAGGAATAGAAACCGGGGCAAAGAAGCGGGTCTTGGAGAAGCTGGAGCATTGACGGAGCGAAACTGAGTTGTTTGGATTTTTGCTGGCAGCGGGTGCCGCCAAAAGGCAGCAAGCGCCGCCTTTTCCTGAATGCGAGATTCAATTCGCTGGTTGCTTATTATCTTAGTATTATTATATTAGGTTTATATCCTTCGGGATTTATGTTGTTTAGACCTAGTTTCCTACTATATATTAGGGTTTTAGAGAGGAGGAACTATCATCTATAATTCATACTTTTATTCTAAGTTTTACATATCTTTTATATGGAGAACTAAGCCTCTTTGCTTAGTCAAACAATTGAAGCATGTGATATTCCTATCCTTAATGTTGCTATTAAACTTAATCATTGATGGTTTCATGATTGTTTAATTAGTTAGAACCAATAGTATCTGGTTGTGTTGTTAGTTAGAATTGAAAATGAATTGGAAAATCCATTGCGTGTGGTATTGAGATGAAATCAATGATCAACTTATCATACGAATGTGGATATTTGTTTACCTAAGCTATCTTCCCAAATCTTGTTAATCACAACCTTTTATTGCTTTTCTAGTTTTGCATGATTAGAACTTTTCACCTTACAAAACCCCCCTGGTTACTTGTTTTGACACAAACTTCATATAAAAAGATCAACTTGTCTCCTTGTGGATTTGACCCTGACTTACTAAAGACTACTGTTTTTAAGTTAGTTTGGACTCTTTTACATAACCTTGATTTGCACGACAAAATCTCCATTATCAGAGCACGTAGGGAGGCATTCTCCTACCGCATCTCCGCTATCCGGGGAGCATGCATGTTGGGCACTCTCAATTGATTGACGTTGTAGTAAGCTGTCGCGGTGCAGTCGAGCCTGAAAATAGATCCTCTCGGACCAAACTCTCCAACAGCCTCCAGCAATGTGTGGTGTCGAAGTGGTAGGACCATTGGGTGAGGGTCTCTCGAGATCATATTGTAACACCCCTATTTTATCCTAAGGGATATTACCGCCAGTGATCCTGGATTAACCTACCTAGAACCGCCCAAGGCTTTAAAATACATAACTTAAATGAAATTGCCTCAAAAGCGGAAATCTTATTCATTAAAACGAACTGTAGTTCATTACAATAAAGTTTTGTTTACATTAGATGTATCAGCGAAAAGAAAACTTATTTTCTAAGAGAAATTATTGAAAATGCGAGAGTGCTTCAAGGAAGACTCATGATGATGAGTTCCTTGGCCTAAAGAGAGAGTTGGTGTACCACCCTGCGGATGCGTTGCTCTTGGAGAAATTCCTCCTTCCTTCAACCTTGTCTTGCCTTGATCTTCAAGTCTTGAAACTACTCATGTGAATGCGTACCTCCTCTTGACTTCTTCAACTTAGAGATTTAAACCATCCTTGATATATCTCCTTATTGCTTCTAACATTGGATCCTTGGTCTTTGAGAAACACGTCTTTGCATCTTGATGTTTGAACATGCAAGGAAGAAAAAAAAAAGAAAAGAGGGTGGATGGGTTAGTCTAATGAAAGACTAGCAAGTGAATGGCGGCTAAGGTATTAACGAAACATGTTGGTATCGATCTCCAATGATGGTGATTGGTCGATAATCCAACAGTTAATACTTCCATCGAGAAAGAGAAGACTATGAAATTTCAAGGTAGCTATGATATTACGAAAAATGTGATTTCACCAATAATAGATTTAACACTCTTGCCCAAGAGGAAAAGAATCGAACTTTCTTTGGAGATAGGACACCAAAAGGATGGGGTTCTATCGAAGCGTAGGTGGGCACTATTGTCGAATAAAACAAAATACGAGATTTCTTTTGGACGTAGGATACCACATGAGTGTGGTTCTGTACAAAATAGATTGAGAACTTTATTATTCCTAAAAGTATACAATAGTATGCTTTGACTGGTGAATTGAATACGCAAAGCAAGAACCTTAGCCTAATTCATGATTTCGAAAATTTCGGCATAGCAGGAGACTTTAGCCTAATTTGTGAAGTTGAAATGCGACATAGCGTAGCCGACATTTCTATTTTATGTGGTATTGCTCAAGACTCTAGACGAACTTCCTATTTCGACATTGCTTTAAGACTTAACCAACATTTATTTTCCGTGTGACATTGCTTTCAACTTTAGACGAAACTTTCTATTTCGTCATTGCTTAAGACTTTAGTCAACGAGGTAAGAGTAGAGTCATGACTTATATATAAAGATGTTATAAAAGGGTGTTCGTAGACTTGTGTCTAACACCTTATCCTATACTATTCCAAGGAAGGTCTCTAAACGAGACACTTTAAACAAGCAAGGCCGCAAACATTGGTCCTAAAGCCCAGTACTAGCGTAACGGATAATAATAATGAGATTAACGAGGTAGTTAACTTCTTATTGCAACCAAGTTGTTCTCAAACAGGCATGAATATTAAACGGAGCATAAATTCACGTTTAATAAAAGAGAAGGGCAAGAGGTCCATCCACTCGCCTTATGAGTCGGGTAGAACTCCTACGAGACCGTAAGATCGTGAACGAAGAACTTCTCGAGAGTTAGACCTAATCCGAGATTCACATTATAGAAACGAAATATTAAACTTCGTGATTTCGTTTCTATCTTAACTTATTAGAACAACCCCTTTGTATTAAGGGAGTTAGTTTAAACTATTATTTCTTAATAAAATAATCTAAACATGCCTAATAATATTATTTTCATTAATAATATTATTTTAGAAAATTATTTATAATTTATTTAAAATTATAAATTTCTTAAGAGGGCATGCTAGAATTAATTTTCATAAATCTCTTTTACAAAAACTAAGAACAACTTTTATTTAAAGTTTCAAAATAATAAACATGATTTATAATAGAATAATTTTTAATAAAATAATAAATAATTTAGGAGTCGGAAAGTATACCAAACGAGATGGGACGGAAAGGAGTTTGGGCTCGGAATGGGCTAGGTTGAACTATATGGGCCACAATCTCTTTCTCTTCCAACCCAAAATCTGATGGGTTAGCAAATAAAGGAAGATTGGCCTGCTTTCCCCTTTAATCTCTTCCACTCGGCCCGCCAGGAGATGTTCAGCCCAGTAGAGACAAATGACGGCTCTTTAGCTTCTCCTTCTTACAAAACTAAAAGATCTGATGGGCTAGGAAAACAAGAGTAATGGGCCCGTTTTGGACCTCCTCTCTCGGCCTAGTTGATGGAGACAGGACCGTTTCCACACTCTTCAGTTTTCTTCTTCCTCGTGCGTGTACAGGGCAGAACTTCAATAGTTCCACAGCAATAGAGCGACGCAGAAACAACAACACCACGAGCAGTAGTGCACGCCGACGACTTCAGCGGGTTGGGGCGGCGACGCGCTAGGAGGAACGGACGGCGGACGGTTTGAATCTGGAAGAAAATGTGGTTCTTGCTCTTAAAATAGGGACGAAATTCAGGAGGATTTGGGTGTATGTTCTCCTTTGCAAACCCCTCTTTAAATAGCCAAAGGGAGAAGGATTCAAAGAATTTGACTCATGATTATGCCTAATGGGGAGGCCAATGGCCTATGGTGGCATGGGAAAGAGAAGTTGAGGTGATGGAAGGGAGATGGGAGGTGACAAACCGGGCGGTGCAGAGGTTGCTCAGGCGAGAGACCGAAGGGCAAGGCTCATCTCTCGGTTAACACGGGTGACCGGCGGTTTTCGGGGGTACCCAATGGGTAAAGGATTCAAGGCCAAACGGTGTCCTTTATGGTACAGAGAAGTGGTTGGCATGGTGGTTTAAGGAGGGTGCGCGAAGGCATTTGGGGTGAGGAACTCGGGTTCGAGCCTTTGTAGCACAACATTTCTACCCCTCTTTTTGTTTTTGGTTTCATTTCCTTCATGGCCTAGCTGATGGGCCAAAAAAATGAATGGGCCGAAACTAAGCCCAAAATAGTGTTGTTGGAGATGAGAGAGAAGAAAAAGTCGAGTGGGTCAATTAATTTGGCCCTCTTAGTTTATATATATATATATATATATATATATATTATCAAAATACATCTTGATCAAACATTAAAATTTGTTAAATTATTTACAAAATAATTTTGCATACAAAAAGTATATATATTATTTTTATTTTTTGTTTTTAAAAAAATTATAAGATTTTTCTTCAATAAAAATATTGGGATATTACACATACCTAAATAAAAACATCAGAAACTTAACCTAAATTAATGGTGGAAGTAATAAATATGAATAAAAAGCGAGAAAAAGTAAAACTAAGTGCTTATAGCGATATCAGCACGTCTACAAAATATCGGCCTGGGCCATGTATATGCGTCTAGATGAGCAACTTGAGAGGCATTATTTGCCAACCATATTGTATTTCTTACGAAATTAATAAATTTTAGTAACTATAGCAATATAAATCTAGGTACTTAAACTAAAATTTTTAATTTCCATACCATCAGAATTCGGGTCTCGCGGTGGGACCTCGAACCGCTGGTACGGTGTGGACGACGAGATTTACATGTCAGTTCTCCCTTTGTCGTTGGGACTTCGCCTTGAACTCGGGCGTCTATTGTCATATGATTTTGAGTTAGAACTCAATTGGACTTGTATACTAGGTCTGTTATACGCACGATCCTCAGTAGGGATGCACAAAAAACCCGTGGGGACGGGGATCCGCGGGGACCCGCCCCTAATGGGGCGGGGATTCCCCGATTTAGTGGGGGACGGGGCGGGGACGGGGATCATTTTTGTATCCCCGATTTTAAACGGGGCGGGGACGGGGAATGTACTATCCGCCCCGAATCCCCGCTATATATACCATATATGTTTTTTTTTAATTTATAAAACATAAAATAAAAATAGATTTTAAATATAATTGTAGTTTTTCATTTAAAAGCTTATATATATCTATAAATTATATAATGAAATTTAAAATTTATGTGTTTAAATTTGATATTTGTAAACTTTTTTAAGTGTTAAATATTTTTTTATAATAAACGGGGCCCCATTAACAACCCGATAACCGACGGGGATTTCCCGACCCGTCCCCGCGGGGATTAAATGTTGATGAGGCGGGGACGGGGGGCATAATAGTATTCGGGGATGGGGACGGAGAATGCATTCCCCGCCCCACCCCACCCCTATGTGCATCCCTAATCCTCAGCTTATTGGTCCACCGAATTTTCTATGGTATCAGAGGGTTTTGGTGTGGGCTCATTTCATGGAATCATTAGGCTTGCCGACTTCATGGTCCCATTCTGGCAATCCACCATATAAAGGTGTGGCAGTTCGCCAACAAATGAGGGATGATTATCTAGGATTACTTGCCTCATTAGCACATTCAAGCAAACCGCTCAATAAAGGAGAAACCGATCCAAATGTGACGGTTCACAAACCTTGAGGAATTGTGTCCGAGTGACAATTGACCTAGGAAGTTACCACTTGAGGGGGGCGTATTGAGAGTTCTTTGCATCTGAAATTTGAGACGAAAATTGTCTACTGAGTTCATGTGTTATTCCACCTTTTGTTATATGGTTTTAAATTGGATCCTTATTGGGATTGTATACCAAACTTGTTACACGCACAACCCCTGAAGGTTTATTAGATGCGTTAAGCAGAAATTCAGATCAAATCTAAACATCTAATCGTAGGATCTTCATGCATAATCAATAGATCAATCATCGTTCATAGAAGATACCTATTGATGCGTGAACCAGAACAAAACAAGGTGGAAATGAAAGAGAAATAAAGCCTCAAATGGGACTTCTCTACTTGGTCCACACGAGCCCAATCTAGATCGCCTTTGACTTCGACTGCTAGGATGAAGAACAATGGAGATCACGAAAAATGGAGAGGATAAAAGCAAGAAGCAATCAATAATCCATGAGGAGAGTTGATAGCATGCATTTAGGTGTTAGTTTAAGGGCATATTTATGTTTACATCTTAGGAAGTTGCATGCATTTTGTTTAGTTTTTGCAGTTTTTGCATTTCGATGTCTACTCTTGTGCTTTCATGTTTTTAGGTCGTTTTGAGAAGCAATGATTGGTTAAGTTGAAGAGTTCAAGATTGGAGATATTCAAGTGTCTCTTCCAACGATATTTGAGCCATTTTTTATGATCATTAAGGCCCAAGAAGTTGTTGAAAAGAACGCTTAAATCCGGGCTATCCATTGAAGTTGTTGTTTCGACACCACTTTCTTGTGACGATTCGTTCAGGAGCTACAGTGGTCGGATGAAAATGAATTTGGTATCATTGGAAAGCTAACTCGAAGAGATATAATTTATATTTTTACTCCGAGTCCAAATTCCCACTCTAAGGTGGTCAAAACATCTTCCGAAAACACCCCTAGAATTCTATCACGATAAGGTCCGCGATCGCGACCACCATTCACCGCGCTCGCGGTTTTCCACGTCGGCAAATATCCGACACGGCAATTGATCTATCTATCTATCTTATTATATTAGTTTCGTTTATTTAGTATTTTGTGTTTTGAGTTGGCTATTTAAGCCTAGTTTTCAACCTTTGTTAGGAGACATATCTTCAGACCTAATTTCTATTATTCTAGTTTGTATTCTCTCTTCTATGGAGAACTAAACTCCTTTGATTCTATTCAAGTTGAATCTTTCAGACTCAAGTTTATTGTGAGATTCTTTTTCAGGTTTATTTTTACAGGTTATTTCAATTCTCTTATGCTTAATTAATATTGATTGTGTTGATTTCTGATTGTCTGGCCAACTAGTTGGAATTAATGCTCTCTATTTCTAGATCTAGGTTTTCTCGTAGTAAAACCTAATTTTGTAGCAACTCAATTGGTTTAGGACTCGTTGGACTAAAACAATTGAAAAAGAGATTTGAATGCATGTTGATTGTTTGACTCGTTGAAATTCAATTGCATGTATCCTGCTTATCCTTGTTCTCATTGCTAATGTCCGTATGATTTATGATCGTTTCATGAGTTATTTGGATGTTAAATTTGCATGTCTGGTTGTCATGTTCTATATCTGATCAGGATAGGAATAACCAAAGGAAATAACTTGTTTGAATCGATGATCAATAACTTGATGAAGAAAGTGGATGCTTGAATATGATTGTTTTCCTAATTTGATAAAAACTCAATCTTTGCTTTGTTTGCTTGCTTTGCTTTGCTTTTAATTCCCTAGTTTTAGTTTACAATTCAAAAATCCCCCCTCTTGTTACTATTTGAGCTGATAATAATACTACTCGTAGTTACTTGTGTCTCTTGGGTTCGACCCCGACTCAACAACTATACTAGTTGTATAATTAGGAATTTATATTTTGATTTGGCACAACGACTTTCAGCCAGTCAACAGTCAAATCACATTTAAATATAACTCACATCCCCAATTGTAACCTCTTCTTTTTAGATAAGGAATAATGAATTTTGGAGGAGTTACAAAACCTTTTCATTTGTAACCTTCATCAACAAATGAAACTCCTTTTCATTCATTATTTATTTATTTCACAAATAAATCTTATCTCATTATTGTTGGTATATATCAAATATACATTAATAATATAGGGTCCGGTTCAAGTGCGAATGGGCGCCCATGTGTGAAATAAGAAAGAAGAAGAACCGTTGGATGAAGAAAAAATCAAAGGCGCTGATCATTTCACTTAAAAAGGGGAAAAAACGGCACGGGTGAATTATTGGCGAATTATTCGCGTATTTTGAAAAAAATGAAAATAGGATGCGCGCCCAGATTGTTCATCAATATTGTGGATTTGTTCATCAAAATTGTGATTTTGTGCATAAATAAACAATTGCTTGTGCATCAAAAATCTATTGTTTGTACATAAAAAATGAAATGTGTATCAAAATTGTATCCAATATGTTCATCAACATTGTGATTTTGTTCATAAAAAACGAAAATAGGACATTGTGATTTTGTTCATCAACACTGTGATTTTGTTCATTAACAATGTGATTTTGTTCATCAACATTGTGATTTTGTGAATAAATGAACTATTGTTTGTGCATCAAATATCTATTGTTTGTATATAAAAAATAGATGAATGTGTATCGAAATTGTATGCGTTAATATATGTGTGCTCATCATATTTAGCCGTATGTGAGACGAAACTAATTGTTTTGATGTCGGTCTTGGTATTGTCTTGTTTGACTCCTTTGTATTTGTCATTGTTGCTACTGTGAAACATGTGGTTACTTCTTAGCTAAATAAGTCACAAGCACTCCTATTTGGTTTGCAGCTGGCTTGTTCTCTTATCATACATCATATTATTGCAAAGTCAGATAATTTATCTATTATCCTTTGCATTCAAGCTTTTATATCAATCTTAACTAATTTATGTACTATTGAGCACTTTATTCGTTTCTTTTGTTGTGCTCATATAGGTAGACATGAAAATTGTGTAGATAGTCCTAAATGTACAAATTGATGGTATTGACACATAAACATAAGTTTATTCAATTCACAAATAAGGGTATAATAAATGAACAAACAAGGTTATATCAATGAGCAAATAGTGGTATATTTATGAACAAATAGGGTATATCAATGAACAAACAATGGACAAACACAGTTATATCAATGAACAAAAAAGGTTATATCAATGAACAAATAAGGGTATATCAATGAACAGATAGGGTATATCAATGAACAAACAATGGACAAACAAAAGTTATACCAATGAACAAAAAAAGGTTATATCAATGAACAAATAGGGGTATATCCATGAACAAATAGAGTATATCAATGAACAAACAAGGTTATATCAATGAACAAATATGGGTATATCAATGAACAAACAAGTTATATCAATGAACAAATAGAAGTATATCGATGAACAAATATGGGCATTGAGACTAGGGTTGTTCATTCCTACCTGAAACAAACCGAACCGAACCGAAAACCGAATTAGGAAATTTCCGGAACCGAGGACCGAACCGAATAAGCTCGGTTTGGTTCGATTTGGGTTCGGTTTGGTTCGGTTTGGTTCAGGTAGGAACCGAATTAACTAATTGGGTAAAAACTGACCCAAAATATAGAACTGAATACCCTAAACCGAACCAATTTTTGACTCGAACCGAATTACAAACCGAACTAGAACCGATTTAACCCTTAACCGAACTCAAAACCTACAATAATAATTAATACAACTCACATAGGTAAGGTGTAAGGGATATATTTTTTTTTAATATTTAAATAAATCGGTTTACCCGAACCGAAACCGAACCGAACCGAACCGAAAACCGAACTAGAAAAAATCTTGAACCGAGGACCGAACCGAAGTACCTTGGATCGGTTCGGTTCGGTTCGGTTTTCAGGTAAAAACCGAATTACCCGAACCAATGAACAACCCTAATTGAGACCTCTTGATCCAGGCTCGGGTTTGTCTAAACTTGATGTCTAAGTATGGTAATCCATGGAGGTTGTGAAGCTTGATCTGTCATGGTTCCTAAATGATCTAGAAGAGCATGAGTTGCATCTTGTATCTTCTTGTTTCGAGTTCTTGTGATTTGTCCGTCAAATGACACCTTTAGCTTTTCCTTGACGTCGTTATGAGTCATAGACGGATGTTTGGCATCGATTATTGAACTTGAAAAAAGAAGACCTTTGGGGTTTAACTTTTGCTTATATGTTGTAGACAACTTGGAAGTATCGTAATGACCTTATCTTTAACAATCAGAACACCATTTCTGGTTTGAAAATAATTATATGTGCATAAAAAACTAGATAATATTGTATTCATACACATAGATAAGGTTAAAAAATAAATTTAAAAATTTAAAAAGTTTTAAATCGATGAGCATTGTTATCAAAAACTCGATGCACAATTAGTTAGTATTGATGAACAAGTAATGGTGAATATGGATGAACAAATCGCTAGTTTTGATGAACAAACTGGGCGCGTCTCATACAAACGTATTTTTCGAAAATACGTGAATAATACGGGAAAAATACGTCCGTACCGTATTTTATTGAAAAATACGCAAATAATACGGGAAAAATTCGCATGTGCCGTATTTTATCCTTTTTAATGAATGTTTAATCATGCGTGTTGATTTTTTGGAATGGACGAGCGAGATTTATTCTTAATTCTCACTTGGGCGACCATTCTCACACGACTCTTTCTCAATAATAAAACCATCTTTCATATTGATTTAGTCCGTCAACTCTAAGTGTGTGACCGCATAGGACCCGTTTATAATAGCCATGAGTTTAACTCGTTTAAACCCATTAGCCGTAGTTGGCTTCTAGCAAAGCACTATGACACCTAAAATAATCGGATTGAATATCTCTTATTAATTGTCCTATTCCAAGTTTAGTCATTACACATTAGATTAAAGGACACAATTCCTTTACCCCATCTTATAACCCAAATTCAAGAATAAAATTGTCATTTGAATAAAAATTATACTTCCTCTATTTCATTTTATTTGTCCAAAAGACAACATTCACGCAAATTAAGAAAAGGATAGAGATACATAGATTGTGATGTTAATGTATAAAGATATGAAAAAATTAAAATGGAAATAAAGAGACAACATTTTCACACAAATTAAGAAAAAGAAATAATGAAAAGTAGCCAATAGGAAGGGGAGATAGATTGTAATGTTGATAAGTAAAGATGAAAATAAAGAGAAAAAGAAAGAAAATGAATAAAAAAGCTATTAATATAGATTTTTTATTAAATAATATGAAAAAAGATAATATTAAATAGGGATAATATTGTAAGAAAAATATAGTTTAAAAAATAAGATAAATATTTCAGAATAAAAAAAAGAAGTGGATAGAGGGAGTAAAAGAGAAGAACCAGCCAGTCACACAGACTAAAAAGAGTGCAAATATACAAATGTATTTGTAGTTGAACGTCCAAATACATTTGTATGGTGCATCTTTATCAACAGAACTAATTAAATTGTTATGAGAACAGTTCTAAAGCTGAATAAAGTATGCAAAGAGTTAAATTTCTGTTTGGGGTTTACTGGACCTCGTCGGCAACGTGAAGTTCCATGTACCACCCTCCTCTGTTTTTCCCTGCCCATGTATCATCATGTATTCTTCCCTCTCTCGTCGTTTCTTCCCGCCATGGCCCACCCTAAATAAAGGAAAAAGTTTTAATCAAATTCGAATAACAAAATATCCAAGAGCCACGTGGAATCATGTGCCGCCAATGCCAACCGTAAACTACAGGGCGTGAAAAATGCGGAACCCACAACCAACCCCCTTATGAGCCCCCCTAACACGTGACGATATATTAATCCCCCGCCGACCCAGGCTGTTCACGCTTCACTGGGCTCAACTGCGGCTCAGCCGCACAACTGCTCATACGTGGCGCCAGTTTGCATCGTCCGATGAGCCAGTTGCGGGTTCCCTCGCAATCGGATGGACAAGGACGACCGTACTTATCTCCTACGTCAGCTAGGAATATCTTCCGCCCCCCACCTTCCCTCTCTATATAAACCACGCTTCCGTGTATCCAAACTCTTAAAAAAATAATAGATAGAATTCTTACAAGGAAAATTAGAAAAATACTAAAATCATTTTCTTGTTATATTTTAAGGAAAAAAAATTGAGAAAAAAATGGGAATACCGGAGAGGGATCCGCTTGCCCAGTTGAGCTTACCACCGGGTTTCCGGTTTTACCCGACCGACGAGGAGCTCATGGTGGAGTATCTTTGCCGTAAAATCGCCGGCCACCACTTCAATTTGCCCATCATCGGCGAAATTGATTTGTACAAGTTTGATCCATGGATCTTACCTAGTAAGTAGATATTAACTAATTTCTTCCCTCTTCTTTTAGTTAGTAAATAAAAGTGGAATCGAATTAAATTTTCCTTTTTCTCTCTGTATTTTAGGCAAGGCCTTGTTTGGGGAGAAAGAATGGTACTTCTTCAGCCCGAGGGACCGCAAGTATCCAAACGGGTCTCGACCCAACAGAGTTGCCGGGTCGGGCTATTGGAAGGCAACCGGTACGGACAAGATCATCACAACCCAAGGCAGAACGGTTGGTATCAAGAAAGCACTCGTGTTCTACATTGGGAAAGCACCAAAGGGAACCAAAACCAATTGGATCATGCACGAGTATCGACTCTCCCAGTCCACCCCCTCAAGGCCCGGTAGCTCTAAGGTAATTACCAAAATTTCCATTTCAAGCTTCATTGATTAATTAGCTAGCTGGCTTTAAAATTCAAGATGATGGTGAACTAATTTGTGGTTTTGGAGTACGTTTTGTGATTTCAGCTGGATGATTGGGTGCTGTGTAGAATCTACAAGAAGAGCTCGGGCGCCCCCAAGTCAACCGAAAGTGCAACGAGCACGGGTGGGTCGTCGTCGACGACGTCATCAACGCAGTTGGATGACGTCCTCCTCGACTCGATTCCCGAGATGGATCTTGCTTACCCCAGGTCCAGGATGAATAATTCTCAGAGGCAGGGGCTCCAGAGCGTCGGGTCGGGTAATCCGGATTGGAGTGGCTTCGTCGGGTTGGGGGCTGGGCCTGAAGTTGGATCTGTTGGGCTGGGCCAGGCCCAGTTTATGAGTGGCGCGTGCCTTCCGCAGCTGTGCCACGTGGAATCTGCTCAAGAGAAGATGGGTCGACGTTTGGAGGAGGAGGTGCAGAGCGGGCTCCGAGCGCAGCGAGTCAACCCGCTGGGCGAGTTCTTCGGCCAGAGTCAGGGTTTGATGATGGGCCAAAGCTATCCGGATCCGGTTGACCCGTTTGGGGTCCGGTACTCGCATCCGATGGCGGGATTTGGGTTTGGGCAGTGAATGGACGGCTGAGATGAAGAGGGTTCTGGCAAAAAAAGTGGCAGGGGATGTAAATACCTGCAGTTGGAGGGGCTTTTGGGTAAATAAAACCTAAGAGTGCATGCACAAGCAATTGGTTTATTTCTTCGGTTTTAATTGATTAATATTCATCCCTGCAGCATTTTAAAATAGCAATTAGAAGTAGTCATATACTCCGCACTTAAATGGCAATTAGGATGAGTATATGATATTAGGATCGTAGCTAGTTTTAGTTTTCAAGTGGGCTTGTTGATTAATTCTATAAAGGCATGCATATGGGTGATATGGGCATATCCGCATATGGCTGTATTCCTGTATGCTCGCAATGGCATAATCTTAATGCGACAATATATATTGTATTGAACATTTGTTGTTGTGTCTTTTTTTTTTTTTCTTTCTTTCTTTCTTTTGTTTTGTTATATTCGCATATAACTGCAATATCAAAGGGGCTGCGTTTAAAATGTGCTCCTTGTAAACGTGTTAAATATTAAAAGTAATAATAGGTGTATGTTATATATTATTTCATTTGAGACTATTCGCCTCACATGTTAGAAAGTAGGAATATTTGGTTTCACACACTATTCGAATATCTACAAATTCCACAAAAAATAAATGTTATCTCCTCCAGATATATATTTAGTAACAAAAAAAGCACAAATAATAAAAGATAATATATAGCACTTGACATAGAAGCCTCTAAGTATTCTATCCTTGGTCATTTAGTTATATTATGCAATATATTCTTCATTGATATTTAAATGAAATACGAAGCCATACGCTTTAAAATTTAAATGTATGATTTTTCTTACTCTAAACTAATTTTTGAGTACGTACGTGTAACCATTCTGAGAGAGACTTGAATACAAATTTCTTTTAAATAAAAAACAAAACTGTAAAAGCATGCAATTATTGACAAAAGAAGACTGCAATTATCGAATAAAGTTATCAGATATAAGGTCGAAAGGCAAGGGAAGTGCGAATAAAGGATTTGGAGTGATGGGCATGTTATAAACTTAATTTGGCATGTTATGCTAAAGAGTAAGGAGAGAGCTAATCACAAGGGCCAAGGATAATTAATATCGTGATGTAAAAGTAAAATTATACCTTTATACATATAATACTAAAAGAGTCTTAATCGCAATGGAACATATGGCTCTCAAGTTCATCGACTTACAAGTGGCAAATAGATTCTATTTCTCTCTAGATGATTTCGAGCTCACACTTGCTTCTTTAATTTTTTGTTGTTTTGTTGCGTGTTGGTGCCTTAGTGGTGTTTCTTCACTTTTATAGTCCTTAATTGGACAGTCTGATTCATCATACTATTCATCATAGCACCTTCGGACATTTGGTTCGACAGTTAAGCCTCTGGAGTAATATTTCGAGGTCACCATTTTGAATCCCATTGACAGCAGTTTGCCCTTTCCTCTTTAGAATTGGTTAGTAACTCGGATTTTCGATAGAAGAGTTTGCGGAATTATGGTGGTAACATCGAAACTTGAATTAGGGCACATGAGATCAACAAGCAAAAGCAATTTGAGTGGATCTTAATCTGATTAAACACATAAATTAATGCAAAAAATAAAAAGAAAACTAAACTTGCAAGGTAACTATAAAATTGATACATGTTGATACGTGATGTCTCTCAAATGATCCGCCTCGAGCTGAAGATGGTCCGATCTTGCACTGGTTCGGTTGTTCCTTGCTTCGAGCTTCATCCTTAGATCCGTAAACGAACAAGGATCAAGGATCTAAATGGTTGGCATTCTTCTTCTAAGGCGTGGGATGGTGATGAGAGTGAGCTTGGAACGAGAACTTGAAAAACAGTTGCAATGAAAATCTTACAAGAAATTTTATTAAAAGGATGAGAATAAATAATCGATTGTCTTGGATTGAAATCGAAGAATAGTTAGCCAAGTGTTCGTCAATTAAAATCAATCTATTAATAACGAAGCCTTACATAGGTTTATAAAGAAACAACAAAGCAAACTATGTTAAAAATGAACCGAGACGAACCCTCAAACGAAACTCAGGCCGCTCCGCAAAGGCATCATGGTTGTGATGGGTACCATCACGATCGTGACAGGTGTTCATCATGATCATGACGATTTTCCAAGAGGATGTCACGACCTATGACCTAGTTGGTCACGATCGTGACGACCCACGCCCAAGTCGCATACAACTGCAATATCAAAAGGGATGCATTCAAAAGGTGCTCCTTTTAAATGTGTTAAAGATTTTAGTCACTTTTTTTATAAGGAAAGAGATTAGGGGACCACCTAGTGAAAGATAGCTCGTCCTAGAACATAATTACGGATAAAGCCCCAAAGGATTGTATCGGCAACGAGAGGGACGAGGAGACCCGTCGAAAGGAGCCAACAATGAAGTCTAACGCATGAAGTTGATCGACCTCACAAAACATGTGAGAGATACGCCAACTCTGAAAATAGGCCAGCAAGTAGAGTATGTCGAAACGGATCAACTCGATCTCCCAAGAGCAGCTCCAATTGCCTTGTACGACGTTGACAAGTTGAAGTTTGTCACCCTCAAACAGAAGATGGGGAATACCATGTCGGGTGTCCTCAAGAATCCCCTGGCGAAGCGCAATGGATTCAACCATCAACATAGCAGAGTTGTCTAACATCCCACCATCGAAGTGGAGAGGTGAGCCCATGTGTTCGCGAAGGATGAAGCAGAATGTGTAAACGCCATCCGAGTAGACCGCTCCTTCAAATTGAGTTTTATGACACCTTGTGTGGGCTTTGCCCATTTGAGATTAGTTTTATTCCTCCTTTTTTTTGTGCTGGACCAAGGGTTTGTGCATTCGAGCTCGCACTTTTCGACTCACATTTTTGTTTTCGAATGCATTCATAGAAATTTGTTTGTGGACAATGCTTGTGAAAATTATTGGTATCGAAGAGATACTCCATCATGAGAAGGCGAAACAAACAAATCCATTGGTGGAAGTAAGTGATTTTATTTCCTCAAGAATTTGGTATGGTTTTTAATTGACCGGGTTAATTTGGTTAGTTATGAGGGAGATATGGGCATTGATGGATTTCACACCATATGTCAAGGAGAATGTGGGTTGTATCTTCATTAGTGTTGGTGCAAGCTATACAACCTTGGGGGATGGCAATAAAATCTCAGCTAAAAGCTTTTTGGTAGGGAGGCTATTATGTGTGATTTTCCAAAGGAAGTTTTATTTTTTTATTTTTAGAGGTATCTTCAGTTTCTAGATCCATTCTAGGTTAAGTGGGTTTTCTCCTATGTTTTCATGGATCCATTGCATTGTGGAGTGATTTGAGAACCATCCATTTATACTAGATTTGCAATATAGCCTATCCAAAATTTTGTTAATGGGTATGATGATTTGTGCCACTTTGTGTGCCATTTCCAAGCTCAAGACATTGAGGAGCTTGGTGATGTCCCAAAAGTTGTCATTCCGAAGGTATTTCGGGACAAGGTCCTCCATCTTTATGTTCAGAGGAGGGTTTGGATTGGGTTTTAAGGGCCCCACACCAGACAATGAGTCTTTCCAAAATTGGATTGTTTGGCATCTGATAGTATGCATTTAGGTCTTAGTTTCAGGGCATATTTATGCTTAAAACATAGTTAGATGCTTGTATTTAATTTGCTTAGTTTTCGTAGTTTTGCATTTCGGTGTCTACTCTTGTACTTTCGTGTTTTTACGTCTTTATGAGGAGCAAGGATCGGTTACACAGAATTCTAAGCCATCTTAAGTTGGAGGATTCAAGATTGGAGATGTTGAAGTGTCTCTTACAAGAATATGCAAGTCACTTTTGATGATCATTAAGGCCCAAGAGGTTGTGGAAAAAGAACGCTTACATCCGAGCCATGTGTTGAAGTTGTTATGTCGACATCTTACAATGCTTCATTTGTGAGATATAGTGGTCTTATGAAGCTTGTTTTGGTATTATTGGAAAGATAATTCAAAGAGTTACAATTCATGTGTTTACTCTGTGTCCAAATTCCAACTCTAAGGGGATCAAAATAGCCTCTGAAGTGTCACATAAATCCTAAACCGAGTAAATTGCGGGTTGGCAAGTAAAAGTGTGGCCGCGCAATTTAGGCCTTGACCGCACAATTCCAACAGATGATAAAAGAGTGGGAAGAGGAGAAAAGGCGTGGCCACGCTTTATGTTCATGCCCACGCATTTTCGCATGTCGTGGAGGAAGAAAAACTGACTTGTGGGCCCCGTGTTTAGACACTTTTATGTATTTTTAGTTGTTGTTTTAAAGATAATATCTTTTTAGCTGTTTGGATATTAAGTTTTAGGGTGTTTCTATCTTTAACATTAACACACAATTGCAATTTGGATTTGGAGTTTTCTTGAGAGTTTTTTCAAAGAGAGACTAGAAACCCTAATTGTAAGTTTTTCTTAATTCAATCATGCGCGCATTGCTAATTTTTCTTGTGTTTGACTAGTTCATTGAAATCATAGATTGCAATCTATTGTGAGGTTTGATTGATTCTCAACAAACTTGGATAGTTCTTATTCCTTTTGCTTAATTAAATCAAAGTTTGCCTAGGATTTTGTTGGTTTGCCACCTAATGAAGTTCTAGGTTAATTTACAACTAATCCACGATATATTATTCAAGGGCAATGAGAATCAAGAGAATCAATTATCAATAAGTATATCTATGATGGATATTAACTAGTTAAACATGCCTTTCTCATACTTTACATTCAAAAACATACTTGCATTCGTACTTTGATTTCAAATTGCATCTTATGTTTAGATAATCATCCAAAATCTCTCTTATTCTTACTTGGCACGCAAGTAAAAGCACAAATACACGAGTCCTTGTGGGATCGAACCTTACTTACCATTCTACTAAGTTTAGTTAAGTTAGGTTCTTTTAGTAGGTATTAATGACTGCAAAAATACCTCATCAAGTGTGAGCGCCATAGGACCGGAATGAAACGGTGAGGGAAGAGTTGTATTGACATGTTAGTGTGTGAATGTGTGTGTGTGTGTATGGCTATGCGTGGTATTTATGAATGACTGACTAATCTTAGGTATTGGCTTGTTGAGTTATGTATGTGATTTGTGAACTTGTCTATTGACTGTAGAAACTACTTTAAAACGTATTGCATTACCGCATTTTATCTAACTTATTAGAATAGTAGTTGGCCCCTCGGGGATTTATTTTTTTTAGTTCCATGTGCCTAGGTAGGATGGTGGAGCGGATCGTTGATACGCACGTGTCTTTAGGTCTTGGTTGGAGGGGTTTAGTTGATTACTTTATTAAACTGTTTTGTGGCTAGTTTGGATAAAGATGATTTTAGAAGGGTTTAAGGTTGTTGAACGACTTAAATGCTAATCTCATTTATGTACTTTGGGCATACAAACAAGTTTTATACATTTAAGTTTTATAAATTAAAATGTTGGATGTTTTAATGGTTTCCTCATCATACCAGCGTTGCAAGATCCGAGGGAGTTGTTGTCAAGCTAACCTTTTTTGTGTAAGGTAAATTCGGATAAAAGTGAGAATATGAATCTCGAGGAGGTTTGCACAATCTAAAGTCAAGTCATGGGCATACATGGAGAGGCACGTAGGCCTTCCATACTATGCCAAGCAAACTAAGTGCGATGGAAGAGCACGTAGGCCCTCCAAGCTACACCAAAATAACAAGAGTACAAAGCTTCTCGGTTTAACCGAGCTTGGCTAAACTTTGGCTGATCTAACCGAGCTGCGGGTGGTTCTCCCATGAGCTTCATCGGGCCATTTGACCTTTTCCTTGAGGCCGAGCACCATGATCAGGCTGCCCGGCGTCCTCCTAGTCTTTCCCCGCGCTGACATATGCAAAGTCTTAACCGGGGGTGCCTCTTCAAAGCTCACGACCTTGTCTCTTTTCTAAGTCTTCTTGCCTTTTTCCTTCTTTTGCTTGGACTCCACGCTTGCACTTGCATCCTTCGAGGCGTGCATGTCGGAGCTTGGATCTTCATCAGCTTTGCTTGAGCTCTCAAGTGTCACGTTTTCACTTGCACTTGGAAGCTCGGATTCTTCACTTTCGGTTTCTCCATCTTCCATGATGACATGCTCACTTGGAGTTTGGCGCTTTTCATTCACACCAAGTGTTGCTTTCGGGCTTCTACTTTCACCTTGTTCTTCATCCCCTTTTTGTGGCAAGGATGTGTCGCTTGCCTTGGGTGCTTGTTTCTCTTCACCTTTCTTGTTGGCACTCTTCTCCATTACCGGCTCTTTGTTTGGGGCCAAGTTTGCTTGTGAAGATGTGGGGGTTCTCTCTATGGCGGCATTTGAAAGATCCTTGTCTTTGTCACTATTTGTGGCCAAGGGATCACCATTATTGGTTGGAGTTCCCTTGTCCCCATCATCATTCCTTGGGCCTCTTGAGGTTCTCTTTGCCTTGACGTCCATGACGTCTTTCTTCTCCTTGAACGTACAATCCTCCTTTTCGTGGCCAAATGAACAACCCGTGCAATACATGGGCTCGTTCTCAACAAGATAGGTGCACTCAAGCGACACCCCATCATCAGAATCAAGGCAACACTCTCAAACCACATCATGTGCAAAATTGATCTCAACAAGACCTTGAGCATACGCACCTCTTTTCCTTCCGTCCGCCACCGGGTCCATGTACAAAGGCTTGCCTACTTGTGAAGCAAATCGGCCTAGAATTTCCGTGGTCCAATATTCGCTCGAAAGGCCATAGATGCGCACCCAAAGGGGGATGGTGGTTATGTCCTTTCGGTTGAAGGCGAACTTCTCCGGGATGTGCTTCAGGAGAAGTGGTTTCTCGTGGATGAAGTATGGGCCACCCTTGAGCACCTTTTCTTGGTCCTCCTCGGACTCGAACTTGAAGATCATCCACCCTTCTTATTCCCGATATTGATCTCGCTCGCACACTCCATGATTTGATCATCTCATTGATTAGGAAGTGCCCGGGGTGATAGCCAACATATTGGCCAAGGAGAGACCAACCCAAAACAACTTGTCGTGGGAGTCCTTCGGAACATTTTATGGCCACTCGGTTGGAGGTGGGTGGTGTGTAGGTGAGCTTCCTTCCAAGGCCGACATTCAAGCTAACCTTAGTAGTACCCGAAGAGGTTTATTGCCGAGTAGCCACATGTGTAAAGACGGGATGTTATAGACACTACCATATTATCTTTAATTTATACAATCATATCATCTAAAAACTTAATATATATTCATATAATTTCAATTTTTTCTATCAAAGTAATATTTATTTATTTATATTAAAATAATTTTATAAAACTAGGTTTACTATTAATTTTTTTAAATCTAAATATTAAGATTAGTTAGATATAAAATAATTTTAAAATTTAAATATTTTTTCTAATAATTATCTATTGTATATTGAATTTCACTTTTCTTAAAATCTACCTTTTTCCAAATATTTAACGTTAAAGATTGACTATATCTTTTGCAATCAACTACATTTTAATCTTATTTTTTTAATATACAACAATCTTCTTACAATATATTTTATTTGTAAATATCTATTTATTCACTGTGTTTTGTCTTATAATGATTTTATTTTGCATACTTATTTCATTATTATTTAGAACATATAAATTTCATTTAAAAATATTTAGATATGTTATTTTTGTATTATATACACTTTTATTATTTTTCCATTTCATACATTCATTATTGTATTTTAGAAATTTTATTAAATAAATTCTCATTATGTTCAAGTAAATATTTAATATTTTTAAATATTATATATATAGACCTACATAATATATTGAAATATTAGGTCCTCTATAAAATAGAAAATTAATATTTATCAGTATTTGTAAGAATATATCTATAAATTAAATAGATAGCATAAATTTTTGAGTTCAAATATTTCTAAAAATAAGTAGAGAAAAATAATATCATCTTGATGCTATGTTTTATATATTTATAATATTATTGAATTAAAAGGTTTGGGGTAAATTGAATTATTGTAATATTTAAAATTCATTAATTTTTAAATATGGTTTCAAATTAGCTAAGATTAATTAGTTTATACTATGTTTTGTTATCAATAGAATAAAAAAAAATACAAACTATGTGACTTAAATCACACATTAGCCATACTCAAATCATCAACTTTTTATATGTTATAACAAATCACAAAATTTTACAATACATAATTTTCATTCTTTGATTTGGCTTTCATTTAGATTAGATATTTTAATGCATTAAAAAGTCATTTAATGTAACTTAATACATTAAATTTATAATCCAAAGAGAGGACTGATCATTAATTAATGTCACACATAAAATATCATTTCATATATTTTTATTTTTATTTGATTATAAAAAATAAATAACCTCATACATGATACAGACAATAAACTATTTATGTGTTAATCCATACTAGTTTGACAAATTTTGGATGTGCTTCCACGGACGATTTTAAATCCCCAAAAACGTCAATCTATTGTCCGCGTAAATGGTGGTGGAGCTTGGCGACTACAACGACGACGAAAATGACATTGATAGCGAAAACCTGGTCGCTCCTCTCTCCTTTGCTGGATGAGAGTTCGGTAAAGCATCTCGTACGTATTTGGAACCTTCTAGTCACAAGCCTTGAGGAACTTCAGAAAAATCATGTCTGTAGATTCGTGGCCTTTGCTCAGAAGCAGTGAGTCCACTGCAACCAAATCTCCGTTGGATCCTTGGAGGCAACGATAGTAGAGAGAGGGTTATGTTGTCAAAGTAGCTTGTAGTGAAGAGGAGATGGAGAAAGAAGAAAAGGGTGGTGGCAAAGACGAGGAGCACATATTATTTTTGGTATATATTTAGTTTTATAACTAGCATAAGTAGTAAGTACCCATACCTGTACGGGTTTGAAAAAAATATAAATTATGTATAAATAAATTTAATTATTTTATGTGAATATGAACAATCTATAATATATAGAGGTGTCAAACGGGTCGGTCAGGTCGGGTTCGGGTTCGATTATTTCGGGTTCGGGTTGAGTCGGGTTCGGGTCGTAACGGGTCACCGGTCAAATCGGGTCGGGTCATTGCGGATTGTCGGGCGGGTCGGGTCGACCTAACAGGTCAAGAAAATTGATTTTTTTACAATTATTAAAATATTTTTTATTTAAAAAATGATATTTAATAATAAATCTGTTATTTTTATGTATTTTAATAATAAAATATATTATAATTTTCAAAATATATTATATATTCTTAAAATATAACAAATTGGGTCAACCCAACGGTTTTTCCGGGTTTGAACCCAACAGGTTTCGGGTCTACCGGGTTCGGTTTATTTTGGGTTTCGGGTTCAAATTTTCGGGTCTTGACCCTAAATTTTTCGAGCGGTTTGGGTCGGTGTTTCGGGTCGGGTCAGCTTTTGACAGTTCTAATAATATATGTTTTGTTTTAAATCATTTATTTTAATGTGAGACTTAGTGTTTTATTTTTTCCTTTACTAAAAATAAATGAATTCGTTTACAATTTTTAATTCTGTACATATATATTTAAATTAAAAATCTATACATATAAGATTGAAAAAAATTTAATTACAGCTTACATAATTTTTTCATTATAATATTGAATCTTAATTAATCATGTGTAACTAATGAAGGAGAAATAAAATAAGAATAAATCTAAGATTTACTTATTATTTGTAAGAAACCTATATAAAAAAATAGTTATAAATATCTTTTTATTAAAATTAGTATTAAATTATTTTTTTAGAGTGTTGATGATGTGACATCAGGTAGGCGAACTGAATATAAAAGGTAACTCATAGGCAAAATAAATATAAAACCAACACGTGACAAAAATGCTCTTTCTTTAGTATATAGATAGATAGATGTTTAAAGTTGGTATTTTTTTCAGTACAATGTGAATAATTAGTATTATTTGACATCTAAAAACTTATAAGATTTCAAGTCATTTTTCCAAAAACATACATCATTACCACTAAACACCAATTTATTTATTTTTATTGTTTTGAGATGATAATAATTATTAGTTAAGTATGCATGCAAAGAAAACTTCATCTAATTCTGTAGGGAGATAAGTTAGCATAAGAAAGACCTTCTATGATTGAATAGGATAAATTATGACTTTTATGGTTCATCGGGATTTTAACATTAGTATTACATTCTCATGAACCTCCAGAATTCACAATCATGTAAAAACCTACAGCCTTTTACCTCTCTTCATCTGCAGAACTTGACAACAGGTTAGAAGTGTCATGGCTGACTGTTTCGGATGTCCTACTCTGGAACTAAACATCACAAAGACAATGAAATCAGCAAGACAAACAACTAAATTGGTTTTTTTGTCAAAATTTAAGAAAGAAGGACACCTTAGATAAATCAAGCCCTAGGCAGTCAGCTAAATGTGCAGGGCTGGTACCCTGGATGCATGCACATAAACGTGATACAACAGGAAGAATCTGCACGGAAGACAACAAATGAGAAGAGCTATAGAAGCAGATGATTAATTACGTGGAAGTCATTGTGAAGTTGATTTCAAGTTGAAAGCATTACCTGCTGAGACATATAATAATCAATATCAATCATCCATCTGCCATGGTCTCTTTTAAATTCATCAGGGTGCCTAGCTCGTTGCGCAATCCCTTCTGGGGTTCCAGAACTTCCTCCCTGGTATAGCAAACATACAAAATCAAGTTATCTTTTATGTTCAATATATGCATCCCACTACTTGACTTGCCAGGTACTGTAGCATGTAGATTGAAGATGGATAAGCAGACCTCCTCACAGCATATAACGTAAGGAACGTTGTCGCCAGCAGAGCAGCCAGTTGAATAACTACTCTGTTTTAATCTGAGTGCAGCCTGAGGAACAGTTAATTGCCAAGGAAATATAGTAATGATGAAAATGAGGGTTTATACCTGATCTTGAAAACCCACCATATTACATTTCAGGTGGCAATAGAATCAATGGATTCAGTAAATAAACATTTCAATACTACTCACTTGAACATGTGGTTGATTTCTGGCATCTGGGTATGCTTCTGGTGGTTTAGTTAATGTCTTTGTGATGACATATTTCTCAAGTCTCACTTCTCCATTCCTCATCCCCTCTTGTATCTGTTAAGGTTGTTTATAATCATTTTTAGTGTCTAGAAATATGTTTGAATTACATAAAAAGAGTAAACAAACTATGTCAGCTTCATAAATATTCAAAGCCTTCTCTTGTAAGACAGCAAAAGTGACTCCAGAATCTAGATCAACATTTGATCCTGATGAAAGAGTAATATTATATCTTGAATTGTCAGCAAGTATGTCATAGTACTTCTCCAACACGCGACTATTTTTTCTTCAGTATTTGCTCATTCTCCCATCATGTTTTGGTGCATCTATTAGAACCTTCTAATATTGTGCTCTAATACTTAAATTTGAACTTGAACAGAACATCAAACTCCATTGTCTGCTCACCTTTCTAAGAGAGTCGTGTATTGATTTCACAACATCCTCACATGAACTGTAACAATGAAAGTGTAGTCAAAATTTCCATACATAGAAATGCGACAAAACTCATTTTAAAGCCTGGTAACTTTCAACATAAAGCTCAATTGACAAAGGGTATACCCTCCAGATAAAATTAGGCTCAAGCAGATATCCCCCATTTCCTTGGACAACAAGCTCCAGTCACGTCGAACCATATCAAGACCTTTTTGTTCAATTACCTGAACAGACGAAAAAAATCATAAGACATCTTCAAAAAGTTGGGTCTCAAAATTTAAGATTAAGATTAAAGCTACCTCATATGTTGTACCGTCCTTAAACTGAACTTTGACAGCAGCATATTTCTTCTTTTTCAGAAGCAGCATTCTCTTGTACAAGCCTTCAAGATTGAGCTCTAAGCATCTGTACTTCTTGTGCACCTATGAGAAAGCTCATGTTGTTAGCAGCACGTGGGCTTGAAAGAATGAAGAAAGGAGGTAGGTAAGGGAGAAAAACTGTAAAAGACAATTTCTCTAAAAATAACAAGAAAGAGTTTCTCTAAAAATAACAAGAAAGCTACTAAGAGTGGAATGAGTTTGAAGAATCAAAACTCAAACCCTTCAAGCATCACTAATGCCTTTAATAAATTGCATGCATTGCGAAGACTTGTGAATGTAAACTTATTTTCTGAATTAGCATGTGTATAAGCAAAAAATAGAGCTCTCCAGAGAAAAAGCATTCCCAACCACATACATTACCCTCCTAAAATAGGAGAGCCAAATAGGTGAAGTTTTTAATCAACAACATAGCCTACCTCTTGGATTACTTTTCCAGCAATTGCATCGGACTTTGCAATATCATCCAGCCTAGTATATATCATTATTGAATCTGTATCACAATAAATCACCTGAAAGAGAAATGACAAAGCTGCATTAACCTTTGTAACAGCAGATGCTATAAATAATTAAATGCTTTTCTTTAATCTACCTCTAAGTTTTTTTTCTGAACCAGATCAACAGTACTCTGCAAAATTTCCCTCCCCTGCAAAACCATTATATAGTTTGATCAAGAAGTATTTAAATGAAGAGTTGTTAACTAATTGCATTTATGAAACAAAAGGTCCTACATATGATGTTATGAGCTCTGCAAGTGGCTTTGCATAAAATCTGGAATTGGAGAACCCCAAGCACCCATACATACTGCATTGGAAGAAAATCAAATAAAAGATATAGCACTAAACAGTTCCGGAACTTACATTGTAGGTCTGGGTACAGAATAGAAAAAACAGGCACAAACCTGTTTGCAGTGAGCTTCAATGCATGCTGTTGTATGTCTGGCTGTTGGACCTTAAGGCCTGATGCATTCTTCATCCAAGATTGTATCATCCTCCGCCTTTCCACTAAATTTTTCAGCAACTAAAGCAGAGAAGAATGACAATAATAAAGACAAACAGTTAAAGATGTCAAAAAGTCTCTGCAATTATCTCAAGGAATTGTTGTCGCAATGACTTTTTACCAGTAGTCCAGAAAGGTTAGATCTAGCCAAAAGAATGAAAATATCAAAAAGTGTCTTTCTGGGATTGGATCAAGCATCAAATTAATATAATGATCCAAGGGTGAATCATGCTACCTCTGGTAAAACCCCTCTCCTATTAGAAGATGGTAAGCATGGCACTGGCCCATCAGATGACCTTTCAACTGTAGAGAAGCAGATATTATATTCCTGTTGCAAATACATTTATTTGTTACATAATGCAGTAATGCACATTGATTGGAACAGTATGAAGAGTACATTCATGTATAACTGAATTATGCACAGATGGAGATAATGTGGACATGAAGAGACAGAAACCTAGAGAGACCTGAATGATGGAAGGATAAAGACTATTGAAGTCCAGAAGGAGTATATATTTTTCATACAAGCCTTTCTTTGGCTCCAAGACTAGACCACCTGCATAGGCTGGGCCTCTTTTTCCTTTCACATTATGATCAGGTGGAGCTTCATCGTCAACAGTTGTTTCATCTATATCATCATCGCCATGATCCACTTTACACTTACTCAATCTTGTTTCTCTTTCATGTGAAGAATATTTGTCCGGAACAATGTATTTCTTCGCATGAAAAGCATGCAATAGAAAATACTCTACTCTTTGTGCTTTATCACCCTGAATAGCATACACGCGTATAAACCCTCATGCTTTGATTTTCTTTTTAAAAAATTAAAGACGGGTAACCTGTACTAACCTGAAGAGTCTTTCCCCAAAGGTTACCACTGATATTGGTCAACTGGCGTGTAAGTGGAAGAATGCTCATATGAAACATGAGTTCCATACATAACCATGCATCAGTCTCGGTGCATTCTATCTGAAAAGATTGTACCATGTCAGAGCCAGGAATTGCAAGTATATATAAGATATTAAGTGCAAGATTTTCAGCACAGATATTCTGTTCTATTAAGAAGCTACTACAATCATTCCAAAAAAGAAAGCAGGAAGCCAGTGCAATTGCAGTATACGAATCATCAACATGAAGATTAAACTAGCACTTCTTTTTGAACAAAACACAAGATAGAGGATTTGTGTTTGGATGTATTTTACTGTTACCACTTGTTGAATATTGTAGATCCGTAAAATATAATGAGCAAAAAGAGGATAACAACATACAAGTTCCATAAGCAACTCTGTTGTTTGAAACATATTGGGAATGTCATGTGGAGCAATCTCCTTGCGGTCTTTGTTAAGTTGGGTTTTTGCAAGTTGAGTCAATGAATAGCTCACCTACATTACAAGTAAGAGAGGTTTATATTAGGGATATCACGATATGTAAGAATTTCAAAGAATTATATTAAAGATATATAATACCTCTTTTAACAGATCACGAGAACACAAAAATGTATGACAAAGAAGTCGGCCAGCGATGCAAGTCATTATCCCTAAATTTGCACCTGATCCAAAAACGCTAAATCCTTTTGAAAGCTTAGGCATTACAGAGTGCTTGAGACGGCCTAATTTGGACCACATACTGCTAGGCACTCTACATGCCTGCATGATCAGAAAATATTGAAATAGCAATTATAGCACAAATTTCATCAACATGCACTGTCTAAATGGTGAGAAACCTAATCCTATTTTACTCATTTAAATTAGAAATTAATCAATAGCATTATATTTTCTCAGGATCCACCAACTATCTCCATGACAGTTTAAATAATAGAACAAATGTTATCAATATGCACTATCTAAAACAACAGCATTGACCCAGTGAGATTCCTCTACAGCGGAATCTGGGGGGTCCAGATGGGGGTACCCCTGCCCAAGGGAAGGGGGTACACCTGATAGACCCAAGAAAAACTGAAATTTAGCTATGTGACAATAATAACTGAATTTAGTTAGAATGCACTAAAATTGATATAGGGACTAAATCCATCTCAAAGGCAGTGTATAAAAGCCAATGAGCATGAGGATGCGCCCAAAACAATATGCAGTATCTAAATGGTGAAAATCTAATCCTGTTTTACTCGTTTAAATTAGAACTTGATCAATAGCATTATATTTCCCAAAATCCACCTACAATCTCCATGACAGTTTAAATGATGGAAATATCTTTTTTAAAAAAATTACAAAATGTCATGTATACTGAATAATATGCTGCCACTATTTACCAACCTGGGCTCTATGAAGGAGAATATTAAGATCAAATCCGGAAATATTATGTCCCACAAGAACATCACTATCCAATTTGTACAACTCAATCATCAGGCGATTCAGCAATGCTCTCTCACTGCGAGTATGAAACCAAAAGATAAGAAACCTGGGATGTTAGAAGGGCAAATTAAAATAAATATCCCTGCACACTCCTTCAAGAAGTAGGATTAGCAGAAGAAATCGGCAACTCTTTGGAGATTCTAACACTTATAGAAGAACGAATTGAAATGAAAGAGCAAGAGAGATCTGCCTGCTCTCAGAAGCTAATACGTTGCCACGTGCCTCTGAATTTTTATCTACGACTTTCTTAGCAAATCCGATTGGATATATTCCTCCCTCAAGCTCTCTTATAACAGTAAAATGACCAAGAATACCACGTCTCTTCCACTTTGAGGGCAGCATTGGAGTGTCAATCTGAAATATTCAGTAAACAAGAATAATGAGCTTTCACATTAGAATGTCTGATCAAACGTTTAAATACAAAACCAACAATAAAACATTAAGTTTGAAAATTGGAACATGCATTCTATGATCAACATCAATTACGGGTATGGATCCAAATGGAAAAGGTGTTTATTTTGATTAATAAAAGAGAGATCATGCCTGGGTAATAGATTAATGTGATATTTCAGAGTTAAGTGACTTAAGTTGATGCTAAATAAAACTCCTTGTGCAAATCCCAAAAAGGAAAAAATAGCTTCCAAAGTAAAGGCTGATATAAGATAGAAGTCCATGCAAGACTCATTTAACATCATCAGATGTCAAGTGTCAAATGTCAAGTATATTAACATCCTCGGATTTTCCAAGTTTAAATGGAAAGAAAGACATGCTATGTCCGGCACGTTTGTTTTTATATTTTTTGTATAATATAAAGTTGCAAGGACCTTCAAATATGAAAGAAATTCACCTTTCATTCAGAATGGAGCAGCTATTTTTTATGTTGATTTAGACTCAGTCGTTATAAGATAAAGTTTTGGCTTCACTTTATTATGATCTATACTGCAAAATAGAGAAATATCAGGCATATGGTGCATACCTTGGCTTTATTACAGGAAATAATTGAAGCAGAAACGATTTCATGCACATTCTGCTTCGGATTGATAATAGTTTTTAAATTGATTGATGTAACAACAACTGGCGGGATTTCAGCAGTGTACTGTGTGGAAGCTGCAACCTGAACGTCCTTCAAACAATCAACAATTACCTCAAATTTGCACCAACTCACCTGCATACAGCCAATCCTTAGCTTATCAAGTGCAGAAAACACCAACTTTCCTAGAATAAATTCTAGGCTAGAAAATGCGAAGGAGAAGAAATCTAACTTGTTGTTGAGAAGAGGAGCTAGAAAAATTTTTAAGGGATAACCATGACGGTCCTTTTATCTTCCTTTTAACAAGAAACAATTCCAATGCACTGCAAGTGAGAATCATAGTTAGTTGCCTATCAAGACGGAAACCAGGACGATTTTTTCAACCATATCAAATCATTGTAACAGTAACTCATTAATACAGGAGCTCTTATCGTATTTCTGTAGCAGGCAACTCGAGAAACTTAGAGCAACTACTGATATTATGTTTCACATCAGCATGATATTACATGATGCTCAATTAAAAATGTGTTTACGTTCCAATATACAGGAATTTTTCTTCCAAATCCCAAGGCGGTCCAAAGCAATAGGGATATCCCTCCTACCCCAAAACTTTTTTCCAGCCAAAAATGATCTAATATAAGGTGAGAGTAACCAGACCACACAAAATAAGACAGAGGAACCTAAATCTATCTATCATATAGCTTCTTTCGTTACCTGGATTTAGTTCCAAGAACTGCAGAAAATGTCTCTCCCTTGAGGTCTGATGAAAGTGGGGGATCCTGCAATTTAAAGAATTTGACTGATTACATACTGCTGATTGTATTAGCCTCTGCATTATCTATGCAACATTTCTAAAATCCAATAAAGTTAATACTTCAAGATTCATATATACCTTTGAGACCCTCAGATCCAAGTGCATGAAAAAGGGTGACACAAGACTATTTACTACCCCCAGAGAAAAAAAAATTGAGCAGGCATCTCCAGTAGTTTACCTGATATGGATAGTTGATCTTTAAAACATAATTCTCCCCAAAAGGTACATCAGATCGCTCAAATGCATAGCTTCTCTGTCACAATTTCATTATTCATAACACAAAACAAATGAGCAATCATGAAGACAATAATTAACTTCAAACATCAATCTAACAAGATTAACAATGTCCCCAAACCTTTACTGGTGCCATGCTAAATGTTGAGATGTTGAGGTCTAGTAGATGTTTTGAAATTTCATTTTTCAAACCCAACGCTACATCCTAACAAAGAAGCAAGCAGGAAGCTGTCAGAAATAAAAATATGAGATTATTTCATAAAAGGGCATGCAAGTAAGACATGCAACATGAAGCTTTGTGCGGAAAGCAGCAGCGGTAATCCTAGAGTCTGCAGCATCTTTCTCAATCTTCTGCACTTCTTCATTGTTGAATATGTTGCTATTTGGAATTGCATACACACATCTCTGGATATTCTTTATGACTACACAGCAACTCTGATATGTGTTTCCTGCTTTGACCTTGATAGCCACAGGATATGATACAAATGTCAGCCGCAAAATATTCATAGGAAAATAACCATCAATGCAAAGAAAACTTTAAGCTTGTACAAAAAAATAGCTAGAATTCAAAACCTGAAAAACTTACTTTTCCAAAGAGGTGGATGGTGCCTATATTGGCACCATAAATCTCCTCATGGGCGTCAAGAATGTAGAAGGGCAAACAGCCATCAGGTTCCAAAACAAACTCAGATTTTTCCACAGAATCATCGACAACAGTCTCCTCATTCTCACAACTGACATGATTTTCATTCCTTGAGCACCTGGCCGCTTGCAATTGAGCTGAGGCACTGAAATTATGGACTCTCTCCTCTTTAATCTTTGCATTCAATGAGAAAACCTTCTCTTCCTTCTCCTTTGATACCGGATTCACTTTTTTTTCTTCCTCTGTTGGAGCAGGCTTAACCCCATTTTGCTCCTGCTGCAATGGCTTAGCTTTCCCTTCTTCATTAGGCATCGTCTCATCCTTCACTTCCGCCTTTCCAGTTAGCTCACTCAATTCTGAAACCATGTGAAAATCCTCATCGTCCTTAGGTGCACTATCCCCTGTATCGAGCTCCTCGACTGAAGCACTCAGCTCAGCATTGGGACCGACATCCCCAAAATCTATGGAAGATCTGTTATAATCCACCCAATTCTTCCCAAAGCCAACATTTCCCTGCAAATGAGAACTAACATTGACCGAATTATCAATCATCGAAGTGCTCATTTGACCCAAACCTAAACTTCTTGACTGTCCCCTTCTCATCTCCCTACCAAGCTCATCTGGTGCAAATTCAGCAATCACATCGTCCACAATGCTATAAGACGACAACAACGCCTTGCTCTTATCCTCACCTCTCTTCTTCAACATAGACGAGGTTCTCTGCTTGCCCATCAGAGCAGCGGCTGCCGAGAGAGAAGAAGGCGAGGGCTTCTTAGGCTGTGAATCTTTCTGCGTTTCCTTCTTCTCGGACTTCTTCCTCTTCGTCCTCTCAGACTTCCCGCCGTCCGAATCACCAGACCAATCATGGAAGTCGCTCTTTGTCCAATCTTCCTCTTCGCCAACATCACGGTAACCTAAGTTCCCGGTGCCGCCACCTTCGTCATCGTCGACGATGAAGTTGCTGAATTCGTTGTGGTGCTTGGTGTCGTAGATAGGGTTGTCCAGCTTGATTTGATAAGACGGTCCATTCCTGCGCTTGCCACGGTGGATGGCCTTTAAGCACTCCAAAGCCTCTGCACGGGAGGCTGCGCCGGTACCTCTACTCCGCCGCCAGCCGGAAACCGTTGGTTGCTCGTCTTCCATTTCTGTATCTCTCTGTTTCTCGGAGTCCATTGTGATTGTGATCCATAGGGTTTCTCTCTCCTTGTGGGTATCTGAACAGCGGGAATGTAATGCGGGAATATCCAGAGACTTTTGGGCGCCAATATTATTTAGGGTAAATTACACAAAATCACCCTTAAATTCTGTTACTATTCAACAATCTACCCATAAAATGTTAAATTTTATAGCACCACCCATATACATAAAATCTTTCAACCAAACCACCCAAAAGGCCAAAACCTAGCTATTGATTAACATTTAAAGTGAAAGACATTTATGTCCTTATCTCTTTCCTTCTTCCAAAATATTTTTTAAAGAAATGTATCGATCTCATTCATTGGGCCATATAATTGAAATTATACACCAACAAGCATGGAGCGCAGTGAGAGGGGTTACGCTTCCCTTCACTGAGGTCGAGTGTTCGACTCTCACTGGAGGAGAAATGAACTTGTAGGAGAGCAGATCCCACCCAAAAAAATAAAGGGGCCCTCGCGAGACTCGAATTCCAAACTTAGGCGTTTGATGGAGCAAAGCTTCTCCGCTGAACTGGAGTGGCAATGACCAAAAAATAATAATTGAAATTATACACTCCATTCATCGTTGCATACTTGCACATGCACTTATCCGAATAGGTACACAGCTTTTTCAAAAATCAAATTAACTTAATCTTTCGGCTAATTTCTCGTCATCTAATGGGTGTTTGAGGATGAATTTCTTCGGGGCGCTTTCTTCTTAGTGGAACTTACCTAGCTCCATGAGGAGTCATTGGGGGTTAGTTTTCGGGTCTTGTTCATGTACGTTTACCGTGGCAGAGAGAAGGCGGTCATAGATCAGGTTATCGAGTGGGTGAGTTCGAGAGGGAGGTGTGGGAAGGTGGAGGGGAAGGCGAGGCTTTTGAATTCGAAGGAGGTGAAATGGGTGAGGTGCTCGGGTTTATTCAGGAGTTTAAAGGGGGAAGATAGCTCCGTGAGAGGGTAATATATGCAGGAAGAAGAGGTTTCCCCCTTAAGGGGGCGGAGAGTATTGTCTCTAATTCGACCAAAAAAATGTAAGAAGAATAGGTGTATGAGGGGGATTCCATTGAAATGGAATTAGAGCAGAGGTTTTATAAGGATTCAATTGAAATGAAATTTTAAGAAGGAAAGAAATAACGACATAAATGTCTTCGTCTTTAAATTTTAATCAATAGTTAGGTTTTGGGTGGTTTATTAAAAGATTTTTTATTATATGAGTGGTTTTGTAAAATTTAGATTTTTATGGGTGATTTTATGAATAGAAATAAAATTTATGGATGATTTTGTGTAATTTGCCCTATTATTAATATATGTCGTGTATACGAAACAACTGGAATAGGCTGGCCCTTGATTATGTAGCATAAGGAAAATGTTACCATTTAAATTTGTTCTTTTTGTGCTATGAGTATCTCATGAAGAAGACCCGAAAACCAACCCCCAACGACTTTGAAAAAAGTCACTCTCTTCTTAGTGAACGACTCACTAGTTTTGAATATCTCATAAACTAGCCAAAATGTGAACGACTCACTAGTTTATGAGATAATTAATAATAGTGAGTCGTTCACATTTGGCTTATAGGGCCATTTTGGCCTTTATGTTTTTTTAATTATAGCTTGGTACCCCTTCCAATCTTCAAAGATTTTAGCTTCGTACAATAAGTTCAAGCCAAATTCTTTGCCTATAAATAGCATGTACGATTCATTGTAAAATTGTCAAAATATCAGATTGAGATTTCACTAGTATTCTCCAAATCTTACAACACGTTATCAACACGAGAGTTCTAAAAAAAACTAACTAAATGTGGCTAAATATTGAATGTGTACATATTTTTTTTACACTTTTCAGTTTTCCAAACAAATGGTTAACAAAAATCATGTCATTTGCGAAATATGCTTTGTAATTGCTCAAACTCAAGACCTTCTACATCATAAACTCTAAAATCATGGATTTTTTCCACCGTTTTGTCAAAAATCAGAGTTTTCCAAACTATGCTTTCTAGATCATCGATTTTTTAGCGAGATGAGATGAGAGCAAGCATCAGAAACTACTTTCACATATAAAAGAAAGGTTTTCAAACATACACCTCGGTATTTTTATTAGATCCAAACGGATTTTACATTCAAATTTTTAAATATTAACTCCTAGTTTACATAATATCTAAACTAAAAACCGATTTTACATACTTCTTTTTCGGATCAGTAAAACACCTAAAACCCGAGGCTTTTCATACATTGTTCGTCAAAATCCTTCTCACAAATGTCGTAGTAATTCCCGCATCATAAGATAGATGATTGCATATATTAACATGGTACAAATAGTAATCTTGATGAAAACAGGGCGGAGTGAGACATGTTGAGGTAATAACCCCTATTTCCCGGAAGGTAATACCACTAGTTGACGATATCGAAATCGGAGAAGAGAAAGTATAAAAGAGTTTTGACTGATGAAAATAAACGTTCATGGATTTATGTGTTTTTTAGAACTATAGAATAGGTGTTGATATAAAAAACTACGTGTAATTCTCTCCTTCCGATTTGACAACTATTTACCTCTCAGATATCTCCTTGTCTTGTACGGTTATATGTCCATTCAACTACTGCTAGTAACCTTGGATTTGCCTAATCTGGTATTACTCAGGTTTTTGAAAGTGCATTCAAGCGACTTAAATAATTATATTATAACAAAAACGAGTAATAGGTTATCTTAAAAAGAGAGTAGAAGTTTATACATAACATTGTCTTCGAACAGTCCTTGGTAAGAAAGTTAAGTATGGGCAATAAAATAGTCTTTCATTAGTGATTACAGTTGAGCTACTACTTAAGTTAAGCAAAATTCTAGTAAGTAGCATAAGGCAATTTGGTACAAAAGAATGGAGTCACCTTCAAGCTTTGGTCTTCAATTTCGATGTTTATGCCCTTGGATCTTGATGAGTCATATAAGGGATGGTGTACACCAGTTGGCCATGCATCTAAATAAGGCTATTAGATTAGGTCTAGCGAGAGACTAAGCAGGTCGGGACAAAAGAGATGGTTTAGATGGTAGTGGATGAACATACTAGCATCGTATTTCAAATAAAAGTCGAATGATGATCGATTAGTCAGTAGTTCCCAACAACGTTAATTCTACTTTATAAAGTAGGACAACAATTGTAAGTGGTTCGTATTGAGGAATTATGAGGAGTTGTTGGGAACTATTATTTAACACACATGGTTTAGAAAAGCCTCCATTGACTATCATAGCCGGAAGCGAGAACGATTTTCCATGTTGCACTGACTGTCCTAGTAAGTTAATTAATGTGTCTAACACACTTATTATATATTAGTGACAAATCGTTCCAATCAAGTTGGTAAATATTAATTGCCTCAAACGAAAGCCGATATTAGAAAGAAATTGATTGTCCATGATCAACCACATGCATGGAGCACAAAGCACTAACTAGAGTACTAAAATGCTCTCTCCAATTGCGGAAACGAGTAGAGTCATGAGCCTTAAATACTAAGATCTCTAGTTAATGAAATGTACTAGAATAATATTTTAAAGAGAGCTTTTGTAGACTAAGCTTGTAATATCCCCAATTTATCTCGAGAATCCCACATGCCAGTGACCTTGGATATTAAAGTCTGAAGAACCTAAGACTTTGGATCAAAATTTTTTTAGTAAAAGTTATCAAAGTTATATCAATAATTAAGTAATGAAAGACTTTTTAGGATAACTCAATTTGAAATATGAACCATCTTTAAAAAATAAAAACTCTGAAGTTCAAATAATGAAACAATGAAATACAACAAAAGGCTCAAATTTAAATCATAATATATATCGTGAAGTTCTTATCACTATAAATAATTAAAAAACATTCAAAACTTTATTTACAGTATCATGAGCTCCATTTGTCATCACTCTGAGTACTCTCAAAGACACGCTAAACCTGGTACATGTATCCAACTCACTCCGGGGTCAACTAAATCGACTCCACATTTCATAAGTCAAAGCTAATAACCAAATCAAGATTATTTCTATAGTGAACACAAGTTTTAAAGTATCTAATGTATTTTACCTTACATCGAATCTTTCCTAGAAAGCACCACACAAGTTCTACCCATGAATTACTAATTGTGGAATAAAATAAATAACACACAAATTTAATCCAAAATATTAGTAACGATGGTCTAAATTAGGCTAACTGCTCAAGTTCTTTATCTAGGTGCATTCTAGCACCGATCTTTTTAGTGGACATAAACACATTGGGTTGCAATTTTTAAATCCATTTGAGCTCCTACATCCCGATGCAATAGCATGGGCACATACGTCCCAAAGAATAAACATGGGCCCCTATGTCCCAATAAAAGCCAATTAATTAGCACCCGTCAACACTGGTTGAGTGAGAATGGTTATGATCAACATTAGGGTCTAGGTCCATCATAATGTAAATACTATAAAGAGGTGTTCAGGAGTTAGTGAATTGTCACCCCTAATTACTATGCTATAAGTACCACAATAATTATCACAAGAGATCGTGAAACACACAAATCCACACACGACACCTAAGTTCAATACTAGCGTAGGTTAATAATGGTAATAAACCACCACTTAAAAAAAGTCATCAATTCCACAATATCAAACGCTTATATTTATGCAGACCCGTCTAACCATGCGGTGCATGTGGTTCTTAAGAACAAGGCCCCAAAAATATTGGGGGCCCAATATTTCCATATAACTTTGTACGGAGTATATATGTGTAACTTATTTTGGGGCAAATGTTTTTTTAACACATTGGAGATACTTATATATTAGTTTTTTTTGGAAGAAATTGGCCTATTCTCCCATCTACTCTTGGCAGTTGGCACACATTTCACATAATCACAAATTCACAATACATATTTTTTTGCCTTTCACATAATCACAAATTCACAATACATATTTTTTTGCCCTCCCATAAACGCTTTTTTTTGGGGGGCCAATACTTCTTTATTTCCCTCTTAGCAAATAGGTCAGAACCATACGAGATGAATACTAAAAACTAGAATGTTAAAATATTAGGATATTAAGTATACATTCAAGAACACGTCGGTCAAGATCTATCTTAAGCCCATCTCGAAGCCCAAATACGCAGCCCAACTCTCTCCATTCGAAAGCAGACAGCGCGGTCTCCTCCTAGGGTGGCACGGTCGTGCACCCTGTCATTATGCCCGCGCCATGGCCTCGGTTCAGCATTCAAGTGACACTTCAGAAGCTGTTTTGACCCCCTTAGAGTTGGAATTTGGACTCGGAGTAAAAATATGAATTGTAGCTCTTTGAATTAACTTTCCAGTGATACCAAATTTAGCTTCATCCGACCACTATAGCTCACAAACCAAGCATTGCAAGATAGAGGTGTCAAAATAAGACCTCCAATGCATAGCCCAGATTTAGGCGTTTTTAACCCTCAAGCTCTTGGGTCTTGGTTCTTCCAATCTTCACTTGTATCACTCTAAGATTCATCTTGATCCTCCACAATCATCTAAGATCCATCTCGTCCATGCTTGTTTACCTAAAGATCTGCAAAACCGAACAAAACAAGCATAAAACCCGAATTTCCTAAAAAACCTAAAAACCTAAGAACTAAACTAGACTATAAGATAAAACCAAGCAAAATAAACATAAATATGCATCCTAAGCTATACCTAAATGCAAACTATCAAATTTCCCCATGCTTAACCCTTGCTTGTCCTCAAGCAAGTCATAAATCCAAGTCTCACCACATCAATGCAATCATGCATCCATCTCATAATCAATAAAAGCAATTCAACATATAATTAAAACCTAACCAAGACTTCTTAGCGTACATTACATCAAGCATAGAGCAAAGATTATTCACTCATTCTAAACCTCACCAAGGTAAATATGCTTGCACTCTTACTCAAGTGTTTAAAGGATGTGTTTCACTCAAAATCAACCATGAAAACTAGACTACCATAAGCTTGAATCAGCGTCCTAGATCTCCACCGATGTGGACCAAATACACAACAAAAATCATGAGGTGTTTCAAGGGATGTAATGGGGTCAAGGCAAAGAGAAATTTGGAAGGGATCAATTTTTGCTTGTGGTGCTAAATCCAGGATAAAGAACTAAACCTAAACCGAAAACCAACACACTTCACTTCTCATAATGCTTCCCAATCTCATTCAACAACTCCATTTATACATCAAATTTCTTTGTTTCTTACTTTTTTTTTCCACATTTGCCTCTTTTTCAACTCTTTTCTTTTTCACTTATGAAGATTATTAACATTTAAACTCAGCTTTTTCTTTGCTTTGCAACATACTTTTCACCTTCATTTTTTTTCACTTAGCACAAAAGAATTGTATTTCCTCTTTTCCACCTTTTTTCTTCCAACCTCCCCCATACTTATACCAAACACCCACAAAATAAAAACACAACCTAAATCCCGGATGGGTCAAGCTTAATAGGCTAGGAAAATTTTATGGAGCTATAAAAATAGGCTTAAAGCTTAAAGACATGGAGTGTCAAAACATGGATCTTGTAAGGTAGTAAGGAAAATAATAGGCTAATTAGAAACAATGCCTCAATCATTTTAATGTCATGCATTGCAGCCTTCAAAAAGAGTCATAACGCAAGTTCTAGAGCTAGAAAATCATGGTGATACACTCAAGACATAAGAGAACAATATAATCAATGAAAGGCCCAAATATCTCACAAGGTAAATTGTGTCTAGAACTTCAGAATGAATCTAATACTCAAGCTAAATACATGCTCAATCCTATAGTCAAAGTAATAATCAAAGATCATGCTCATATCATAGAAATTTCAGCATATCATGCAAATAATAGGTTATGATTCATACTTAGCATAGAAACACAAGAGGTATCAAACAATGGAGAAATAAGAAACTAAATGCAATATTTTTATTTTTGTTTTAAAATTTTCTAAATTTTTTTTTCATTTTTTAGGATTTTAATCAATGTATGCAAAAATTTAAATATGACCTAAACTAATGCAACTATATGCAATGCAAAAAGTAATTCCCTTCCCCCATGCTTAAAACATACTTTGTCCCCAAAGTATAGTAAAAAGTAAAGGAAAGAGAAGAACTCACAGGACTCTAGTGATCCGGGTAATGCGGCGGGAAATCCGACGGTGGTAGTTCTTCGGGTTATCAATCTTCAGACCTGGGATATCTAACACACAAACAAAACTACCTAAAAAGCAAAAGATTAAACTAAAAAGAAACCTACTCTAAACCTTGGGTTGCCTCCCAAGAAGCACTTGTTTAACGTCCTTAGTTTGACCCTGAGCATGGATTGACAATATTAGACATTGTCAATGCCCTTAGCAACCTGTCAAATCCCTGTGCACACATCTCAAAAAGACATAAGTAACACAATGATAAATAAAAAATGCATAATATAACTTTCAATGATCATTTTAATTTATCAAACATGTGTGCCCAATTGGCATGAGATGGCATTTGTTCAAATAAATTCAGCACAAGTGGTGGCTTTAGAAAATTCTTAGAGTATTAATCAAAGCACTTGTCAGCAATACCACTTATATCCAAGATAAACTCCATATATTCTCCATCTTCCACCTTGTGTTGTAGACTTGACTCCTCATCTTGGAACTCTATAGGCTTTGGATGTGTGAAGGTGGGGAAACTGAAGCATGGGACGTCAAGGCCTAACATAGGGCACACCATGACAGCGGGAGACTTAATAGACATATCATGTTGTTTTTCTCCCTCATGGTTGTCTACTTCATCAGCATAGAAGTCATCATGGTTGACAAAAGAGTCTTCCTCCAAAACCACAAAATCCTCAAGCAATTTACTCCACATGAGTGAAGATGACTCAGACTCCCTAGGCGCTGTAAGAATCTCTATGCCTGCACAGACTTCTTTTGGCTCTGTGATGATCTGCTCAACTTGCCTTATAGGTGTGAATTCATGTTGGGCGTCAAATTCATCTTCATAACTCACATCAAGTGTAGTAGATTGCTCCTCAACTTGAATTTGAGTGTCTGACTCATGTTCGTTTAACTCCAACGTGATTCCACCACTCCTTTCATACAACTCAAAAGGGCATGAGATTGTGAAATGAAAACTTGAAGAACATGACTCACAATGCTCCATGATAATAGCATTTGCCCCTTTGGAGAGATCCCTGATTATATCCTCAAAAGACTTTTCAACCGGCTGGGGTGGTTGGAAAGATGATTCAACTAGAAAGCTCTGATGGCTCATGCAACATAAGAAATCCCACCATTCTTTAGGTCCCATAAATAAAAGCCTCTCATTGATCATGTAATCTGCCAATCCCCTTGTCTCAAGATTCATACCATGGATAACTCCCATGTTCACCTCCCCATCACTGTATCGTATTCCCCAAATACCAAGCTCGAACAAATGGTCTTGAAATCTTGAAAAATAGTCATGGAAGTGTTCATCTTGTAGTTGTCTACATTCAAAAAAAGCCATAGATTAGTAGTACGGGTGTTATGAACCGTAAGATAGGTTCACAACACCAAGAATAGCACACAAAGTAAAACACAAATAGCAACGAGTCCCCGACAACGGTGCCAAATTTGATGAGGTATTTTTAGTGGTCATTATACCTATCAAAGAACCTAACTTATCCAAACTTAGTAGAATGGTAAGTAAGGTCGATCCCACAGAGACTTGTGTATTTGTGTTTTTACTTGAATGCCAAGTAACTAAAAAGGGGGGTTTATGATTGATTTATCTAAACTAATATGCAAACTGAAAAGTAAATATAAATGCAAAAGTTGATTGTAAAATATGAGAGACAAACGTGTTCAACTAGTTAAATCTATCATGACATTGCTTTGTTGATCATCGATTCTCTTGATTCTCTTCTCATTTGAATAATCTATTGTGGATTATGACCCAAACTTCATATTTAGTTGGTAGAACTACCAGTCTAACAACCCTAATCATCTAACAACCTAGAAGACCTTTCTAGATTCAATTAAACAACATCATAACGATTCAAGTTATCAATAGAAACAAACACATAGCGCAACCAGACATCTAAGTGACTTGTGAATTTATTCCCTTCTTCAATGAACTAGTCCAACCGGTACTAAATTGATTAAAGTTATACTCTTGACCAAATTAACTCCGACCGGTAATTAATAAGATTCAGTTATAACTGGAAATTCAACTAGGTGATCAATCTAACAAAACCCAAGTTTAGATTCAAATAAGCATAGGGAATAAACTCTATTCAAGTTTGTTGAGAATCAATCAAACCTCACAACAATATGCAAATCATGACTTCAATAACTAGCCAAACACAAAGTAAATTAGCAATTCATAATTGAATTAAAGAAAAACTTACAAAGGGTTCAAAGGTTGCCTCTTGAGAGAAAAAACCCTAGCCTCCAAATTACGATCCCAAGTAATGAAAGAGAAACTAAAAACAAGGTTTAAATACCCAAGGGTTTCCCAAGATCAATAAACCCGAAATACAATAAAACACGTCGGTGAAGATCTATCTTAAGCCCATCTCGAAGCCCAAACACGCGGCCCAACTCTCTCCGTTCCAGAGCAGACAGCGCGGTCTCCTCCTAGGGTGGCACGGTCGCGCACCCTGTCATTATGCCCGCGCCATGGCCTCGGTTCAGCATTCAAGTGACACTTCAGAAGTTGTTTTGACCCCCTTCGAGTTGGAATTTGGACTCAGAGTAAAAATATTAATTGTATCTCTTTGAATTAGATTTCCAGTGATACCAAATTTAGCTTCGTCCGACCACTATAGCTCACAAACCAAGCATTGAAAGATAGAGGTGTCAAAACAAGACCTCCAATGCATAGCCCGGATTTAGGCGTTTTTATCCCTCAAGCTCTTGGGTCTTGGTTCATCCAATCTTGACTTGTATCACTCTAAGATTCATCTTGATCCTCCAAAATCATCTAAGATCCATCCCGTCCATGCTTGTTTACCTAAAGATCTGCAAAACCGAACAAAACAAGCACAAAACCCGAATTTCCTAGAAAACCTAAAAACCTAAGAACTAGACTATAAGCTAAAACCAAGCAAAATAAACATAAATATGCATCCTAAGCTATACCTAAATGCAAGCTATCATGTACACGTTTATCAATTATCACAGGAAAAATATCTTTTAATAATACCAAGTATCCACTTTGAATCAATAATAATATGAATTTTAAAAATCACTAATATAATCAATATACAAACTATTACGATATTAACTTAAAATAATTCGAAGTTTGAAAATGACTTATAATAATACCAAGTGTCACTTTGAACCAATAATAACTCTATACAAATTTCACTTTGTGATAATATCATGGATATATTTCGAACGATATCTCAAAATAAATCCAATAACCTAAATTATCACAAATTAACACAAACTCTAACTCGATAATTAACATCCATGGATAGATATAAAATGAATTCTCAAAATCAACATAAACACTCACAAAATAACATAAATTCTCAAAAACTCATTCAAAATTAGTATCCATTGTTGCACTTAGGGGATTTAACTTTGAGAAATTAGATTAAATTCAAACAATAGAGAGATGGTTATGGGCGGCCAAAGATAGGGTAGTGGGCAACATCTTCTTCGAATGCATCAGTGTAGGGGAGATGGTCGTAGATTGAGAAGGCACGACGACCTCGGATTTGGGTTTACCCGGTTTTAAAGGTGGATTTGATAAAAAAAAAAAATTGAATTTTCTTCTTCATTAGATTGTATAAAGTTCATCTTATTATTGGTTCAAAGTGATACTTGGTGTTATTATAAGTCATTTTTAAACTTCGTATTATTTTAGATTAGTATCATAATAGTTTGTATATTGTTTAATTTTTTAAAGTTCGTATTCAAAGTAAATACTTGATATTATTGGAAGTCATTTTTCCAATTACCGCATGAGGAAACTATCAACACCAAGTAAAAACTTCATCATTTTTAAGATTATTTTTACATATCGAGTGCGAATTGTTGTGTATTTAGATAAAACTAGCAAGACCCGATCGTGCCATGCAAGACGATAATTTGAAAAAAAAAATTATGTAGGAATCATACTTGTCGATTGAATTTTACATAAACTTATTTGATAAAATATTGATTTTCGATTCACCGGCTCTTACCTCTTTCGAAGGAGGTCAATCCTCAATAAAAGTTCCAAGCGAGAATTATATAATACGTAGGGAATGTAAAACAAAATTTCTTTAAAAGGATATGTGATTTAATTTTTGAATGAGATAATATTATATAATATAGAGGGCATTTTTGGTGGAAATAGACGTTAAAGTGAAAAATGAAAATAAATGTCGGTCGTTGGATGCAATGAATGTAAGGCTGAGATTTAAAGAAGAGAAATAAATGGCACGCGGACAAGCTACATGTTTCGATGGCAATTTTGTAAATATTACTAAAAGCAACCCAAAATAGTAATTAGCCATAAAAAAATCTCTCCTTCTCCAACCACACGTAACCCTTCTCAAAACATGAAACACTCTAAAAAAACTCCCAGCTCTCAGCCACCGATCGAAAATCGAGTGTAATCATTCTTAATCTTCAAATTCAAGCTCTAAATCACTTCTCCATGGCAGATGAGGAGCAAGAATTATCAAATTTCAGATCTGAAGAAGGTAAAAAGATCCTCTATGATTCAAATTCGGAATTCTAGGTTAAAATAGTGTAAAAAACTAGAGGCTAATTTGAGATCTGATTTTTTTTAAAAAAAATTGAAGGATGTTTGCATGAATTGATTGAATCTAAGGTTTATTCAATAGAATTTGGATTTGATTTGAGATTGTTTGATCTTAGTTTCTAAGAAAATGATGATGGTCCATTTGTATTCCTATGGTTCATAAAAGGTTGAAATAATGTCTAAGATTGACAATATGCTTAATTTTGTGTTAGATCCATGATGTTTTGGATATGTATGAGATTCATGATTTGTCATGTGTGGTGAGTATGTTATTCTTGTTGAAGTTCATGTATTTAATTTATATGTTCATGTGTGGACTATGAGGTTCACATTTTGTTATGTGAACCTCACGAAGCTTGTTTGATTTGTTTTTTGAAATTTTTGTATTTTAGTTGATTTTTCTTTCTAATTTTTGGGATAAAATTATTGAAATTAAAACTTAGTCTCTAGGTTCAATCTAGGATTTCATACGATGGTCAATAGTCTTTGTGGACTATTGGGTTCATTTATTATGTTGGAATGTTCATGTATATTTCTCTAAGGTTCATATAAAGGCATTTGAAAATGTTCATGTTCCTGCGTCTATTGCCCCCTTGCACTGATGTTATAAGAGTTTTTCTCTACAAATTGCTACTATATTTTTGTTGTCCACTAGTTTTTTTTTGTGTAATGCTTGCTAGTTTCTCCACAATGGTATTGAAATTACTTGGATCAATAGAAAAGACTAAGATTCATGTGTTACATGTATAAATAAATGATTTTGTCATAGCCTATTAGCTCAAACGGTAGAGCAATGTGTTAGTACACATTGATGTGGGTTTGAATCCCTCATAGGCTACATATTATGTGTGCGATGTTTCAATTCAAAGTTGAATTCTCTTGTATCATTTTTAAGTTGATATACATTACCTTAATGTTCACACATTGACTTTGTATGTTCACATATTGACTACATATGTTCACATATTTTCGAAGAAGGTCCTTATATTTTTCGAAGTCATTTATTAGCATTCAAGCATTCTACAATTTCATAGTGTTGACTTTCATAGTGGTCTCCCATGCTAATTAACCTCGTTTCTAAGTCTCATTGATAACGATTCTTAGCTTCTTTGTTTCCTTCCTTGGTATAGTTTAAGAGCTCAGTACAAGTTTCTCAAACTTATGATGTTGCACAACCATTTTCTGATCTTCATAAATATACATTACTTTCGCATTCACATTTAGAATATGTATGTTCATTTATTTTTTAATAAGGTTAAGATCTTTATAAGACGATCAATTCATGTTCGTATCTATTTCTTTAACGTTCACATATTGATTGTGTATGTTCACATATTAAGTATGTATGTTCACATATTTTCAAACAAGGTCCTTATATTTTACAAAGTTAGGTATTAGCATTCAAGCATTAAGTTGAAATTTCTTAGCCTTAGCTTTCATTCAAGCCTTACGATTCATAATCATTAATTTTCCAATCATCATAAAACAAAAATACAAAGGAAAGAAAGGTTATTAATCATAGAAACTGCATATGATGACTCTCCAAATCTCTACTCAATATTTAAAAGTAAATCCAAAGGCAGACTAATAAAACCATTGGTAGCAGAAAATCTATCATAATCATCGATATAATGTTTTCCAATCAATGTCCAAACTCTTTATTGTAAAGACTTTATATCCATCCTTGTCTTCAACCTTGTTCTTCACCTCCACTACCACCAACAATGAAGTTAATTTGAATATCGGTGCAATTGATAAGAAAGTTTGGAGAATAAAAAACTCAATCAACAAACCATAGTTATTTGCAAAAACAATAAACAAACAAGTTAAAATTCAATGCAATCGACAATACAAAAATCAAAGCAAGAAAATCACTCAAAATCTTTGGGTTATTTGTGTTGTCTCTTAGGCATTTCATCAAATATGTTCAAAGCATATCTGAAACCAAACATACATAATCAAAGAATTCGTAATTCAACAATGGAGGATTCACCAACTACAAAACACGATGAAACAGGGATGAATTGAACTTATTATGCACTTAATTCATTATTAGTTTGATTTTAGAAACGTGAAAATTACTCATTCATCAATATGCTTTGAATCAAGTACAAACTGAAATCAAGGCAAAATATACCCAAATCTAAATCCTATCAAAGAAAAAACCAAAATTTAATGTCTAGAATGATAAATTATCACAAAATAATTTATTGAAGTAAAGAAGTGGAAATCACGTTTGAACAGAGAAGAGACCATTGAGGAAGATGGCGATTGGACACATAAGACCAAATTGCCCTTAAAAGCTAAAAAATTAGATTCAATGCGCGTACATCTTAGCCATCCAATAAACAAGATCTAACAGTACATAATAATTTGTTGTTTTCATTATAAGAGCCATATGCATTTGATTCAGCCTCATATAATATATAGGTAAATAAATACTAGAGATTGAATCATATGAAAATCCAGCTTATCGTAGAAACTCAAAATGTGTTTCATCAGTTGGATTTTATAATATCAAGGGCTCAAATTGAGCGCGCTTTATATTCTATTTTTTATGTTTTAGGGGTAAAAATGTCATTTGCCCGTTCTAGTTTCATTCTCAGCATTCTAATAGCAGAGATGGCCGACTCCCCAATTTGCATTCAACGCACTCTTCAATTTGGTTTTGATCTTTGATCGTTCCTCAGATTCTAATCACACATTCAATCAATTTTTTCGCTTGTTATGAATTGAATTCCTGGTATGTGGTTTCATTCTCTTTCGATTTTGATTTTTTTCCCTTACTTTTGGGTTTTATTTCAGCGTATAAATCTGAATTTATATCAATATTAGTGTGAATCAATCCTATGTTTCAATTATATAGTGTTTTCATATTGATTTTTCATTTTCTATTTTCGAAAATTATTTTTATGAAGTTTTTTTTGGAAGAGTTATGAGATGCACATAAGTTGTTTGATGAAAGTCCTAAGAGTCAAGAGCTTCTTAAAATTGTAATCAAAACATTGAAATACATCAGGTTCGATGCACATAATCATGATTTGTAAGCATTTAACGTTATAATCTTCTTTGAGTCTTCATTGGGTTTTCAAGAAGCAAAGTCTAAAAACAATTAACCTTCATCTAATTTGAGCTTCCAAAAGTAGAAAACTACTACTATTATACATGGTCAAGTTGAAACTTAATTTTATATTATATGAACCTCATATATTTTTGTGTGAACCTTATTGTAGTATATTGTGAACTTATTCTGCTTTTGTTGATATTCTCACATTATTCATTTATTGCAGGTTGTTCATCAACCTAAGTTAATGTGAGAGGTGAATTGTCTCAAGGATGCAGCGTGGACAGTGTTGATGGCATCAGTATTGAGTAGTGGGAACTTTCATTATTAGGTTTAGCTTTCTCAAGGAAGATCGACATATTTTGTTCTTGATTGCCTGAGTGAGATCAAACCTACTCTAGAAATGTAATTTAATGCATTAAAGGCAGACATTCATTTTTAAACCAAGGCTTGAATGAAAGCCAAGGATGAGAAATTGTAACTTAAGGTTTGAATGCTAGTAGATGACTTCGTAAAACATAAGGACCTTGTTTGAAAATATGTGAACATACATAGTCAATATATGAACATAAATAATCAATACGTGAACGTTAAAGTAATATATACAAACATGAATGAATAATCTTATAAAAGATCTTACCTTATTCGAAAATAAAAAAACATACACATTCAATAAGGTAATAATATATTTATGAACATGGAAAAATGTTTGTACAACTTCATAAATTTGACACAAAATTCACCATTTAAACCTATATTGAGTTCTTAAACTATAGCAAGGGAGGAAACAAAGAAGTTAAGAGACATTCTAAATGATAATTTGATAGAGGTTAATGTAGCATGGGAGGCCACTAGGAAATTCAAGGCTGAGAAATTGCAAATTAAGGCTTTGAATGCTAGTAGATGAGTTCAAAAAATATAAGAACCTTGTTCGAAAATATGTGATTATGTGAACATATATAAAAAGTTAATATGTGAACGATAAGGTAATATATATGAACTTGAACATTATACAAGAGAAATCGACTTTGAATTGAAACATTAAACGTATAATATGTAGCCTATGAGGGATTCGAACCCACATCCATGTGTCTCAACACAATGCTCTACCATTTGAGCTAATAGGCTATAATAAAATCAATTATTAGATATACACTATATGAACCTTCTGTAATTTATATTAAGCCAAGTACCAAATGAAGCAAATCAAAACAAAATCAAATAATTACAAACAAACATGTAATATAAAGTAAAATTCAAAAGATAAACAATCAACAAGTGGACAAATATGAAACAGAAATACCAACTAGATTAAGTCAACAACAAAAACACACCAGCAAATGTCACAAAACAATAACCAAAATTAGTAGTGAGCAAGAAAAATACATTAACAACTGAAAAGGAAAAATAACAAAAACAAAGCAATAAGAGGACAACAAAGCAGAAATACAAACATTAATCAAACACCACCAATATATGAACCTCAAATGATTATACATGAACATTCGTATGGAATACATGAACCTCACATTATAAACTTTCTTAGATTTACATGCCAAAAATCAACTTGGAGCAAAAGACAATTGTAAAACTAGGGTTCACATACAAACAACCTCAACCAAAACACATTTAACACAAAATCAACAAGTTTCTAACTGAACAAGAATTTTAACCACACCATATTTAAATAAACAATAACTTTTTATTTTCACATGAATCGTTCTCACCTATGATTTTTTGGTCTTATATGAACCCTAGAAATGAAAATCCAAATTTCTTCTATTTTAAGGATTCTAACTTTAATCAAGTACAACTATGTATGAAAGAACCTCAATTTAATTTATCCATTTCACATAACAAAATGTGAACCTTATGGTCACCACTCATGAACATATAGATAAAATATATGAACTTCAACACAAGAATAATATAGTCCCCATAGATGACAAATCATGAATTTCATAACTGAACAATATGGATCCAACACATGATTTAACAACATGAATCTTAGAAACACAAATTGGCACTCATTAATTTTTGGAACCTTAGATTTAAACAATTTCAAAAGGAAAATCATACCCAGATGCAATTATATGAACCCTAGATTTAGACAATTTCAAATAGAAAATCAGATCTAACGAACCCTAGAATTTTTAGGATTGATTTCTCCTTTTTCGTATGAATTATGGAATCAAAAAATAAAATAGAGATGGTTTTCTTACCTTCTTCTTAACCACTTCTTGATGATCAATCCCTTTCAATTTCCATGGAGAATGTTTATGAGATTGAAAGGGGTTTTGGTTTGTGATTTTTGAATATGGATTTTCTCTTGGGAGGAATCAACCGATAATGGAAGACGAGCCTCCTATTTGGGGGTTTTATGTCTAGCCCCTTAAATGACTATTTTAAGTTGTCTTTTGGTGATATTCACAAAAATGCCATCGGAAATTTTTTCACAGTGCACATTTGTTTTCTTTTCAGGTATTTCCCCTTTTAATCTCCGCTTGTAATTTTCTTAATCTAACGTCCCAGATTTATTTCTAGTTTTCATTTTAACACTTATTTCCACTAGAAACAACCTCATAAATACTAAAAAAAAACTAAATAATATTCTCATACTCATTAACTGAATATGGTAAGTATTTCATACTTATTAGTTAAATATGGTAAGTAATAATAATGAATGAGGTAATATTATTACAATATGTAAATAATGTTTATTAATAACATAGAAAATTGATTTTTTTTTAATTGAATATGATAAGTAATAATGATAAATGAGATGATATTGTTATAATATATATGGAGTGTAAATTTTAAAAAATAATAAGGATAAAGAGATAAATGATCATTTAAATATATCTACGTGGCATAATACTAAATTTACTATTTATCATTGAAAAAAAATTAAGATACATTATTAAAAAGAATGTACATATAATATTGAAAAAAGGATAAAAATCATATTATAATTTAAGGATACAATTACATATTAATAACATTAGCAATAACAATATATTATATATTATTATTTAATTATTGAAAAGATGATGACGTACAATTATATAATATTTAAATTTGTCCATAAAAAAAAGTAGATCGTTATATATTAAAGATATTATTTATGGATAGTTTCATACTTGCCATTGCAAAAAAAAAAATAACTATATTAAAGATGATAATGCACAATTATATAATATTTATATTGTCCATAAAAGAAAATAGTAAATCATTGTATATTAATAGCAATAGTAATATTATTATATTATATATTTTTAAGGATTGTAAATACTAAAAAGAATAAAGGGTAAAGAAGTAAATTTAAAAATTAAGATGCTTATGTGACATAGTGAGATGGGTGACAAATAGGATAGAGAGATTCGAGTTTAGTAAGAGTATATAGATAATACTGCCTTCGTTTCTTAGAATATGTCTTTTTAGTCTATTTTTCTTATTTTATAAAACGTCTTCTTAATATTTTTCTCACTTCTTTCCAAATTTCTCATCTTAACAATTTTCTAGGAGGGATTAACGATATATTTTTTTCCTAAAATGTAGAAATAATTTGGATAAAAAATTCAGTCTTTAATATTTTTATTGAGTTAAAAAAACATATTTTAAAAAACGGATGGAGTAATTAACACGCTTTTGTATGACAAGTAAAAATGAATCTTCATTTAAACATTCAAAAAGAAGTGTCGCCGCCCAAGAGAAGGCCGAGCTTGCGGTGGAGGAATTTCCAGCCTAGACCCAGCCCTCTTTCCATTATGTCAACGGCTTAGCTAGATAGAAAATTTTCAGCTTTTGACTAAAAATTAAAAGCTCCTCTGTAAATGATATAATCCTAGCTAGCTCTTAAATCGTTCGTAATTTTGTATTGGCTCAATTTAATTGACACCCTGTTTTGCTCTTTTTTTTTTACTTGTTCGGATTATTAATTAAAGATTTAAAGATTCTTTTTTATTTAGTTCATCACTATTTCTAGTATTGGGATTGTTTCTGGGGTTCAGAACGCAGAATCCAACAATTGACAGTATGTATAAATTTTCATGAGAAGTTGTGTAGAAAACCTAACTGGAATAGCAGTGAGATAGCTATTAATTCAAGCAAAAGAAATGCCCAGATCACGAGAATTGTTAAATTGCTATAGAAGCTCTTAGGTAGTACCTTTTCATTATTATCGATAAGCTCAAGAATTACAATGACAAAGCTTCTAAGAAATTACAATTATATTAACAGTTTCGACAAACTACACAAGAAAAGGTAGTGTCACATAGCAACCACGTGTACATCTATGTTATAGATTTACCCTTACTATCCCAAGGTTAAAGCATGGATACCTTTCTTTGACAAAACCTAACCATTAAATCCAAGTGCCTCATAGGTTATGAATTGGAAAGGCGTGATCTCAATTTTCTTTTAAGAGAACTAAGTTTACCATGCAGGATTATTTACTAGTAAACCAAAACATAAATAAGCATGCAAGCATAAACGTAGCAAGTTTAAAGCATACACAAATGCAATATATAAATGGCCCCTAAAAACCCTTAAGAACTATTTTTCAAGGATTCTTCTTGTCTCTTGGATCAACCATCCTTGATTCTCCTTTGGATCTCCATCATTGAATCTTCATAGGATCTTTTTTTTATATTACAATGTTTAAAATATAATCTATTTTCATAAAATAAATTACAAAAATACATAACGATACGCAAATCGTGTAAAAAAACATTAACGAACGCAAATTGTATTTTCTATCCTCTTTGGGACATACCAGTCACCGCATGCAATATTAATATCATAATATTAAATCATACATGCATAAATAATATCAAATATTAAGAGAAAACTAATGGATTAATCAAATTAATATAAATAAAAGGCTATTAATCAAATTAATAGGCTTTTAGGATTATATTAATTAAATTATCCAATAAAATAATTAATTTAATCCACTTGTTATTTTAATTCAAAATGACAATAATAAGATGTATGGAAATAATATCTAATAATATCTAATAAGATATCTATCATATCTAAATAAGGCAATTAGGATCTTATGCTAAAAATCTTAATCTATCTCAATGGTGGCCTAGCCACCACCCCTATTCATGTCCATCACCACACACAACCGATTGTATTTATCCGGAGGCGCCCTCCGGTCGTGAATTCCTTCAATTCTTATTAATCTTATTCGGATAATAAACTCCATTATTAATCCTATTATATATTATAATAGTCACTTTGAATAAAGGACACCAATTCCTTCAGTTGGTATGTTGTTGAGCATAATATGCATTTATTTATGTTTAGTACTTCCTAATCAATTTTTGAGATGCCAAACTTGCACTTTGTGCAGGATTTTCATTATTGTTGCTCAACTTCTTTTCATATGTGATTTGTGTGAATAGTAGTTCTTCTTGAGACTCTCCTTGAGCGAGAATCTATCAGCAATACCTTGGTATGACATGTGCAATATTCGTACTATATTGGCTTTAATTCTTGTTTTATATTAAACTCATTTGTTAGGGAGTCTATTGTATTACTTCAAGGTTAGGGCTAAAGAAGATCATGTACCGTGTGATGCTAGGTGATTACTCTTTCATTGACTTGACTGAAGAATGCTCTAGTAGCCATGGGTAATTGTTTATAGAGACAGTGGAGGCACAATATCTGAAGAAAATTGCTTACATGCGAGTGATTGTTCCTTATGACTCTATATAGATATACAATTGCAAAAAAATATGAATAATCTATTTATAAGATTCTTAATGCAATAATCTTAGCTTGTTTTGCTTGATGTTTTTTTGTAAACGAGAGGGGGATGAAGGACATGCCATCAAGTTTCAAAATTACTTTGCTAATTCTTGCATATCTAACCAACTTAATAGGATTACACCCGTATGTGACAACATTTTGAACAGAATAACATCTGTCAAAAATTCCTAGGTGAGAATTTCTCTAAATTGTCAAATCTTATTTTATAAGAGGATATACCTCAATTCTCATAGATTAAAATTCTGCTGTTCTTTTTATGTAATCTATCCTTAATTTATATCTCATTGTTCAGCAAGGTTCAAAAAATTCCACCAGCAAGGGCAGAGAGTGTTTCCAAACACAATTAAGAAGTACCTACCGCCTAACTTTATCAATCAGGTCTGACTTCATTATAGATCGTCGATGTGGACGGAATATGTGTCCTTTAATCAATGTGGACGACGCCTCCGGATAAACGCGATCGGTGGCGTGTGGTGATGGGCATGAAAAGTGGTGGTGGCAACGCCACCATTGAGATAGATTAGAGTTTTTAGGATAAGATCCTAATTGCCTTAATGAGATATGATAGATATCTTATATCTAAGAGTATATTTTTTATCCAATTATACAAGTAATAGTTGCTTATTAGATATTATTTTCAAATATCTTATTATTGTCATTTTGAAATAAAATAACAAGAAGATTAAATTAATTATTTTGTTGGATAATATAATTAATTTAATCATAAAATCCTATTAATTTGATTAATATCCTTTTATTTATATTAATTTGATTAATGCATTATCTGTCTCTTAATATTTGTCATTATTTATGCATTATTGATTTAATATTATGATATTAATATTGAATGCGGTGATTGTTATGGCCCAAATAGGATAGAAAATATGATATGCGTATCGTTAATGTTTTTTTTTTGTACACGATCTGCGTATTGTTATGCATTTTTGTAATTTATTTTGTGAAAATAGACTAGAATTTAAACATTGTAATACATGAAAAAGAACATCTTATGAAGATTCAAGGATGGGGATTCAAAGGAGAATCAAGGATGGTTGATCCAAGAGATAAGAAGAATCCTTGAAGAACAGTTCTTAAGGTTTTTTAGATGTCATACTAGGATCATATTTATTTATTACATTTGTGTATGCTTTAAATATGCGAATCACGATCAGGTGGAAAAGTAAGTTACGGTGTAATGTGCGAGCACGCTCGGACCGTTGGATCGAGCATCTTCAATGAACAAGATCAAGACACATCTATAATGATTTTATAAATGGAGGGGCATTATTGTCTTTTTACGCATCAAATTAGAAAACAAGTGACATGATTCTTCTTCAACCTCTTGGACGTGTAGTTTTTTTCGACTTTTTCGATCGATTCTTCTCCATACTTGTTGCTACTTGCTTCTTCTTATTTGTTTGGCTTTTTTTGTTGATTCCGACCCCAATTTATGTTATCTCTTCATCGATTTTGTTATAGATCTCTTTTTATGATTTCAAGTTCACATTTGAGATTTTTTTTCAAATTTGGGACCTTGGTACTTCGATTTACATGTTTTTTGTGTGTTTTAGAGTGATTTTTTTAATTTTAATAAACTTATACAAATTTGTGTATGTTTTGCATTGAAATCTAAAGTTTTAGATCGAAAACAAAAGCAAATGGTCAATGCTCATCTAATCGCCCACCATGTGTTCGACAAAATGGCCAAATGACCAACTTGGAGCTTAGAGCATTTTTCACCAGTTGTTCTTATTATTTCATTTAGTTTTATGCCAATGTGGTTTGTTACCATGTCTATATTTAAAAAGGTTGTGGCTTTTGTCATCATATCTCACTTAGTTAGTGTTCAAAATTCATGAACCAACGTTGTGATTTGAGGATAATTTTATGTACTTTATTGATAATATTTATGAACCTAACTATATAAATACATGAACCAACATAATACCATTTACAAATCATAACACATATTGTTGTGATTTAACTTCCATGAACCATATTGAGAATTATTATAAACCTAACCGTATAAAGACATGAACCTATAGTCCAATTTTTATGAACTAAAAGTCGTAAGATGAAATGTTATAAGCTATATGTTTATAAAAACATGAACTAAGGGAGCAAATGTCATGAACCAAAAGAATTGAACCAAAATAACTAGTATGACTTAAAATACATCAACTTCAAGATTGACCGTTAAGAATTAAAAAACATGAATCATAAGAATTATTATGAACCTAGCTTTCAAAAACATGAACCGAAAGAACAAGTACCATGAACCAAAATATATGAAAAAAATAATAACTAGCAATAACGACTAAACGACATGAACCATAAAATGAAATTTGATGAACCTAAGGTTATTCAAACATGAACCAAAAGAACAATTGTTATTAACAAAAAGGCATGGAATAAAATTTATGAACCATAAGAATTATTATGAAACTATCTTGCAAAAACATGAACCGAAAGAACAAGTACCGTGAATAAAAAATCACGAAAGAAAATAATAACTAGCATGAATTAAAAGACATGAACCATAAGGTAAACTTTGATGAACCTAAGGTTATTCAAACATGAACCAAAAGAACAATTGTTATAAACAAAAAAGTATGTAACAAAATTTATGAACCATAAGAAGAAATATTAAGAACCTTACCTTTAAAAGTCATGAACCAAAAGAACAACCGATACGAACAAAAAGACACGATCGTATCAAGAATTAGCCTATGTGGGATTTGAAGCCACATCTATGTGCACATGCACATTGCTCTACCATTTGAGATAATAGGCTGCAAAATATACTATTTCTCAAGGGTCAAATGCACATTTCTCATTTCTCACTAATACAACTAGATCTAGACAAACTTACATTGAGATTTCTCATAGGAAGACTTAGTAGACAACTTCAACAGTGGCAATATATCATCAATCATGCCTTCTATACCAAAAGCATGTCATCAAAGAATCAATTCCACTTGTAAATTAACCATTTTTTTTAACTTATGAACCACAATCTCAAAACATCACAATACATCAATAAACAACCATTTTTCTAGAAAAATAAACACAAAGTGAGCAATTATAGTTCACCACACCAAAACCATCAAAAATCACCCCAAAAAAACTACAAACACTTCCATTACTGGAAATCAAACCCTAGAAAATCAAAATCAAACATTAGAAAATCCTATAAGTTTATGCATACCTTCTTGTGTTTGTTTCTCCATAGAATTAGAAAAATCGACGATTTGAATGAGTTAGGGGATGGTGGGAGCGATTTGTGTAGCGATGTGTGTGAATTTGGGTCTTTGTACATCGTTCGGCGTCGGCGGGGGAGAAGAGTTACGGGAAGGAGATGAGTAAAAGAAGCATTTGATTGATTTTTTGGAGTTGAGGGTATTTTTGTCACGCATGTCAAATTTTAATATAATTACCTTCCGTGCCATTCAAACAGATCAACCCCTATTTTTTCCTTTTTTGTTGAAAAACTATGTTCTAATCTGGGTCGTTCGTAGTATTAATCGGACGCCCCAAATTGCTCGCATTTTTTACTGTAGCAACAAATTGTACCCGAGTGTGACTCTTAAATATGTTATGTTTATGCTTGCATGCTTATTTATGTTTTAGTTCACTAGTAAATAATCTTGCATAATAAACTTAGTTACCTTAAAAGAAAATTGAAATCATGCTTTTCCAATTCATAACCTATGAGGACCTTGGGGTTTGATGGATAAGTTTTGCCAAAGCAACGTGTCCATGCTTTAACCTTTGGATAGTAAGGGTAAATCTATATAAGGGGTTTACAACCTTGAATTGGTTCTACTCAACAAAAGACCAGAAGACAGTTTTGGATTTTGAGGCATATGATAGATTCGACATAAGATGTAATCTATCAACCAAGTGTTATAAGTGTTATAACTAGTAAAAGTTACGTATCTTGTCACATAAGAAATAGGGAAATGTCAAAGTATGCCTAATGTCTTATCTGTAATAGGCTCTTGGAATCATTTTATTCAAAGGGAAATTTTAAAAGAATAAAATGGCATTAGCTTATTATGTTTAAAGCATGCTTAAAATTTTAAGCTTTTGCATGACAAGCGTGATTTATTTTGCATGTTAATTTTATGTTGTAGATAAAAATTGTCAACAAAAGGATCTTGTTGACATATATATATATATATATATTATGAAATTGGGGAAATGTTTTAGTAAATAGAAGGCTTAGCAGTTACCTTTCGAATTAGAGGTTGAAATAGATGCTCTCGACCTTGCATTCCAAGTTTTCCAATGTTCAAAGGATGGAAACCATCCACATCCTTTTCAATGTTGATTTCATTCAAAACTTTCTCTGCATTGCAGTGGTTAGGCAACAGAAGCTGAATCAATATGCCTTCCATAGTAGAGAAAATGAAACTAGAAAAACGATCATTCACACAAAACAAAATGGAAACAAACCAGCATAATAGCTTGTATATAGCTAGTGTTTAGGATGCATGTTTACGCTTCTTTTGCATGATTTTTAGGTAGTTTTAGCTAGTTACTTTAGTACTTAGTTTCTATAGGAGTTTTATGATTTTGTGCTTGTTTTGTGTTGTATTACAGACCTTTAGGTGAACAAGTGTGAGCGGAAGGGGACCCGAGAAAAGGAACTGGAGTCAGGAGGAGTTGATGATGTTGGCTTGGATGCATTTTGAAGCTGGCGAAAAACGAGCTGTTGTAGAAAGTGTTGGCAACGATCGCCGCCCATAAGGCAGTGGGCGCTGCCCTTGTTGGTGTCACCGGATTGAAACGCCACGTTGCATATTATTTTAGTATTATTATATTAGGTTTATGTCTTTTGGGATTTATGTTTTTAGACCTAGTTTCTCTACTATATATTAGGGTTTTAGAGAGGAGGAACTCTCTCATCTATCATTATCACTTTTCTCATTCTAGGTTTTACATACTCTCTATGGAGAACTAAGCCCTTTTTCTTAGTTAGACAATTGAAGCATCGTTTTGATTAAAGTTGTGAGATTTCTAATCCTTTATCTATTGCATGGATTTAATTTTTTCTCTTGCTTGAATCGTTTTATGATTTATTTCAAGTCTCTAGCCTGATCAACTAGGGTTTGTTGTTATTGAATCTATTGCTAGATCTAGAGCGTTACTGGTTGAGAATCTCTATTTCGAAGTAGCAACTGCATCGTGCTAGTATCTGCTTGTGCTAGTCCTATGCAGAAGAGAATTGATTTACATTCTAGGATAAAAACTGGTTGTTTTATCTTAGATTTGTATCCATCTATATTCCTCTCCTTAAATGTTGCTATTAAATTGAATCTTGATGGTTTCATGGTTGTTTAATTAGTTAGAGCTAATAGTATTTGGTTGTGTTGTTATTTATAATTGAAAATGAATTGGAAATTTTATTGCAATGAGATATTCAAGTGAAATCAATGATCAACTTGTCATACGATTGTGGATATTTGTTTGGCTAAGTTACTTCCCAAATATTGTTAATCATAACTTTCTTACTTTGCTAGTTTTGCATGTTTAGAACTTTGTTACATTAAAAAAACCTTGTTACTAAAGTTTGACACAAAACCCATTGCAAAAGATTAATTGTCTCCTTGAGGATTCAACCTTACTTACTAAAGACTACGGTTTTAAGTGGTTTGGAACTTTGCATAACAGTGATTTACACGACAAAATTACGACAATCAATCTTTGTAGATAATAACATGTCCAATCTACTTGAAAGTTGGATGCAGATTGCCAACAACCCTACATACAACTACTAAAATATAAGAAAATTGAAAGCAATGTCATTGTTGCACTTGATGAACCACATACATCAGGGTTTGCATTTAGCTCGTGAATGTTAACAATCAACTCAACTTCAAAAACTTGCTCTGATAGATTAACATCAAAGAGCTTGATCCCAACTTCATCACAAGCTTATATCTTCATGTTCATATAGATTAAAGTAGTTTCCCCATAGCCCTATCAAAATCCACCGAACTCGTCTACTTGGGAAACTAGCAGATGCAATTTCATATATTATCAAAGGAAAGATGGAAGGAAAAGAGCTTAACCTAAGTAATGCTCAGAAATTTAAGATAAAATTATTACAATAGAAATAGTTCATATTTACATGCTCAAAATTTTAGGTAATGCTATGTATAGCTTTTTTTTTCTAAAGTTCCATCTACCAAAAAAGAATGAAAGCAAACCTTCCTGTATAAGACGATAGAGAGTAACGATATCCCCACCAGCAACTTCAACTCATCATTATGTATCTTATTTGATGCCATAAGACAAGTTCACACTTATCCACTTCAAGTCACCACATATATTAGGGCAAAACTGTGAATCACACAAATTATTAAAAAAACCTAGCAAACCCTGAAATCCAGAACCCTAATTTCAGATTTACCAAATCAAATAAAAAAATAAATTAGGAAAAGAGAGGTGAAAAATCACCTGGGTGGCTTTAATGATGGTGCCTTAGGCAAGGTAAAGTGTCATGTGACTAGCGAGATTAAAGCTTTCCAATAGAAGAGCATCTGTGGCCACGACTTGTACGAGAAATGGCGATTCGATAGGAGGCGAGTTCAATGAGCTGATGTTGCCCGTGGTTGTCAGCCAAAAAGCTTGGGAAAGGAGAAGGGTTTGGAGACGCAAGCAGCTCCGACGGATATATAAGACGCCACCATCATGATGCCATAGTGTAGCCCTTGCCATAGCTAGAGGAGAAGGAAGAGAAATTGGATTGAGGAAGACGAAGAAGAGTGAGAGAGGAGTCGCGCTCGTCAGAAACGAAGGTCTTTTATTTTTCAAATGACAAGAATGGGAAAGGAGGAGGGTTACACACGCAATTTAAAAAGCTAGGTTTACTTGTATGTGATTATAAACTTAAAGTGAGTTAAAACTTGCAAATCCCTCATTATAGTCTTCTATTTTATTTTATTTTTGGTAGAAACATTATTGTCTTCTATATAATGGATTGATATGTACATAAATTAAGAAACTTTAAAAAGCAACAAACAGAGTTGACATCTTTTAGTAACATAAGATTTCTTTTGTTTCGGTTTTCATACTTTTGCAACTAAGTTGACCCCTAGAACATGCCAAATCATGGTTTAGACCATAAATTTCCATCGATATGTATTATGTGTGTTGAAGTGTCGAACTGGCTGTGTGAAGTTGTAAATTGCCTGGTCTAGAGTACACAATAGTACGTGCTTAATTAGTTTATAATACAATGGTCAGAATGTCATATATATAAGGTGTTAATTTACGCACACGGAAAAGTTTGTAATGGCATATATTTTTTCACGAAGGCAGGATTCTCGCGAATCTAGATTTCGTGAAAGGGTAAAATGGGGTTTTAAGAAGAAATATTGATAATCCACGAAGAAACTCGCGAAGGCAGGATTCGTGAGTTTGAAACCCGCGAATGCAGGATTCGTGAACACGAATCCCGGAATTGGAGAAACTCACAATTCCAAGATTTGTGAAAACTGGCAGCGAATTCAGCCTTCGCAACTGTTCAACAACAACATTTTGAAAAAATTAGTCGTTGGACACGCGCACGCTGGATTCGTGGGAATGGTTTTAGGGTTTTTAGTAACACTTTTTATTGTTTTAGGGTTTTAGGGTTTTTAGTAACACTTTTATGGTTTTATGTGATTTATACATATATGTTTTGATATCCGAAATCCGCTACCATAAGCAAAAAAGTACCGAAATACATTAATATAAACAAATCCGAAATCCACTACCATAAAAAGGTGTCATAGATGCACAATAGTACGTCAAATCTGAAATCCATACAAAAAGAAACATCCCAGTGCTTTAATCCGATTTCTAAAGAAATATAACGACTTCTTATAAGAATGAATGATTCTAAAGAAATTTAACGTTTTCTTATAAGAATGATCGGTTTTAAAGAAATATAACAATTTCTTATCAGAATGAACGATTCCAATGGTATATAATAATTTCTTATAAGAAAGAACAATTTTAATGAAATATAACGAGTTTGACCTAGCAATTTCACGAAGGCTGGCTTCGCGAAATCCGTTTGGCCATTTTGGGCCGCTCGAGGGCCCATTTCGTGGAAAACAAAGTCGTGACGCTTGGCTTCTGATAGAGATTTTAGTCAAGTCTTAAAACCCTAAACTTGCAAGTGCACAAGACCAAGTAGATAGTGATAAATATTAGGGTGTCGTATCCGCATGGAACAATAGATTAATCCTAAATTAAGAGTCTACGAAACAGAATTGAATATAAGTTGAGAATTGGATTTTTTTAACTAAAATAAAGCTAATAAATTAACAAGTGTAAACAATCAGAAATAAAGAATTCTAGGATAGTCGAATCCACCACTATTAATATAATTAATAATCTAGTTTGAGTGAGAATTATCGGTTTATTATGAGAATCCTAAACTACCACTACAAAAAAGCGCATTTAGCGACCATATCGTGGTCGCTAAATGTGGTCGCTAAAAGGCCAGTCGCTAACCACTTGGCGACCATATGGTCGCTAAAAATAGCGACCATAGCGACCATTTGGTCATTGAAGGTAGCGACCATATGGTCGCTATTTAGCAACTATGGCCCATGGTCGCCACATTGGTGGCGACCAACTTGGCGACCACATCGACCACGTGGTCGCTAACAGTGGCCAAAAGCTGGCGACTATTGGCGACCACGTGGTCGCTAACAGTGGCCAAAAGCTGGCGACTATTGGCGACCACGTGGTCGCTAAAAGCACCAAAAAAACGCACGACCCTAGCCTTTCTCTGGTTCAGAGCGCACGATCGTGCGCCTATGGGTGCACGATCATGTTGTAAATTAGCGACCACTTGGTCGCAAATATTTTTTTTTTAAGAAAATAATTACGAATTAATATAAATAATTAATATCTAATAATTCATTAATTACCAAAAATTCATTAATTTCCATAAATTTCAAAAATTTACATACATAAATTCAATAATTTACATAAATTTAAATAATTTACAATATTTAATAATACAATAAAACTACGCTAATCTACCCGGCTTCGTCGTTGGCGTCCGCGTCGTCGGAGCCGTCGGGACCGGGCGGGCGGGAGCCACCCTCATGCGGGTCCATTCGTCGCATTGGGTGCATCCACGCCTCGACCTCGCGCATCCTAGTTTGTAGGTCCTCGACAGTTTGCCTAAGCCCGACGTTTTCCTGCGAGAGTGCTGCCACCTGAGGAGCTGGACGACGTGGCGCCGTCAATCGGTCGCCGTAAAACTCGTGGGCGGAGTTGCCAAGGCCGAAGACGGCAACTCCCGGGCACACCCCCCAGTGGCCGTCAGAAAGGCATCACACTGGTCTTGAAAGGACGGCGGGGTGCCCGTTTCCGCGGAACACTGAGTGAGAATCTCCTGGGTCCGAGCCTAATAACGCAAATAATATAAACAACAACCGCAAATTAAAAACAACAACAACAACAACAACAACAACAACGACAACAACGACGACGACGACAACAACAACGACAACAACAACGACAACAACAACAACGATAACAACAACGACGACAACAACAACGACGACAACAACAACGACGACAACAACAACGACGACGACAACAACAACAACCACAACAACAACAACGACAACAACAACAACAACAACAACAACAACAACAACAACAACAACGACAACAACAACAACAACAACAACAACGACGACGACGACAACAACGACAACGACAACAACAACGACGACGACAACAACGACGACAACAACGATGACAACGACGACGACAACAACGACGACAACAACGACGACAACAACGACGACAACAACGACGACAACAACAACAACAACAACAACAACAACAACAACAACAACAACAACCACAACAACAACCACAACAACAACAACAACAACAACAACAACAACAACAACGACGACGACGACGACGACAACAACAACGACAACAACGACGACGACGACGACAACAACGACAACAACAACAACAACAACAACAACAACGACAACAACGACAACAACAACGACAACAACAACGACGACGACAACAACGACAACAATGACAACAACGACAACAACAACGACGACAACAACAACGACGGCGGCGACGACGACGACGACGACGACGACGATGACGACGACGACGACGACAACAACAACAAGAAGTCAACAACACAACAACAATAACAACAAGAAGTCAACAACAACAAACACACAACAACAACAACGACTCCTTCTCAAATTTCTCAATAAATCAAATTTTCTCAATCAATTTTTCAAACAATAACTAACCAATAACAACTAAACCCTAACCCCTAAACAACAACAACAACTTCTCAATCAAATTTTCTCAAATTCAACAACAAGAACAACTAAACCCTAACCCCTAAACAACAACAACTAATCAATTTCTCATTCAATTTATCAAAATTTCTCAAACAATTTTTTTCAATCAATTTCTCAAACAACTTTCTCGAATTTAACAACAACAACAACTAAACCCTAACCCCTAAACAACAACAACTAATCAATTTCTCATTCAATTTATCAAATTTTATCTAACAAATTTTTTCAATCAATTTCTCAAACAACAACAACTAAACAATATCAATTTTCTCAATCAATCAAATTCAACAAACAATTTCCCAATCAACACTACAAAATCAACCCCAAAATCAACAACATAAACCAACCAATTGCATGCAAATGGCGGGGAGGAGGTGGCAGTCGGACGGAGAGGAGGAGACGGCGCTTGGAGGCTGGGCGAGGCGGGCTCGGGCGAGGCTGGGCGACGGCAGGCCGAGAGAGAGAAGGCGGAGGAGGTGTCGGCTGAATGAAGAAGGAGAACACGCGTTCTCCTTCTTATTCAGGGTTAGTGACCATATGGTCGCTAAATGTAAGTACTTTAAGAGGTGGGCCATGCCGCCTCTTAGCGACCATATGGTCGCTACACGTAGGCAAATATTTCGAGAAAAACCGAAATTTCAGATTTCCCCCCATGTCGCGCCATAAATTTAGTTTTAGCGACCATAAAACAAAATAAATTCGAACTACGCGCTTAAAAAATCCAATTTCGAGTACAATTTAAGCGGATAGCGACCATATGGTCGCTAACCGTTTGAAGGATTGCGACCATATGGTCGCTATATTGCTATAGTGGAGACATTATATTTAAATGGGACAACAACTAGTGGGAGAAAACGAACGAATTCAAATGGGACAACAACTACAAATCCGTCGGTAAATCGGATTCCAAACGAAACCAAGTTACAAACAACGTCATTGATTCCAAACGAAACCAAGTTACAAACAACGTCATTGATTCCAAAAGAAACCAAGTTACAAACACTTGCTTCCTAAGTACATTAAACGAAGTGACAAACAACTAAATCAAACAACACAAAGTAGCTTTTAAGTGGAAACATTAACAAACAACTACAATTAATGGACTCTCATGTTGTACGTGGAATATCAACAGCCCGAATCTAAGCACCTTCGAGCACGCGAAGCTGCATAGCCGTTTCCCTAGCTGCAATGCGAGCAGTGATGTCGTCGCTGTTCAAGAATAAACGGCTAAAACCTGGTGGTGCTCCCCCGGGAGATACTGTCCAATCATCGATGACTAGTCTTAATTGGAGATTTGGTGCGGTGCTCCATTCGGTTCTTGTCTCCCTATCCCCACTCACACGCACAATGGAGAAATTGATGACTTCAGGAGCTAAGGCGGTCGTTCGCCTGGTACACGCTCTCCTCTAAGCCATTTGAGGAAGGAAGTTTTAGGTGGGATTTGAGGTGAAGATGGTTATCTCCTTTTATGGTTGGAAAGGATGAATCAAAATAGTAAATGTGCATGCATGAGGGTCTACAAAAAGTGATGGCAAAACAATAGTGTTATCAGAAAAATGAATGGCAAAACAATAGTGTTATCAGAAAAGTAATGGCAAAACAATAGTGTTATCAAAAAAGTGAATGGCAAAACAATAGTGTTATCAGAAAAGTGAATGACAATACAATAGTGTTATCAGAAAAGTGAATAGAAATACAATAATAGTATTCTGATTACATGTCTTCCTCATCTGTATCCGTCTCACTCTCAAACTCACCCTCAGAAGTTTCAGTAGACGTCTCTTCTTGATCCTCAACGACATGATCCTCTCCGTTTGGGTCGTTTAACGGACCAAGTGGATAATTATCTTGTGTGTCGTCGATAACTCGTGGAAGGGAAGAATCATGTTGAAATGCCTCCTCAACGGCAGCGCCCCTGGAACCACTCTCATGAGGGTCTACGCACGTACCTTCATCGGGCCACACACGTCACTTCACTTTACAGACTGCTCTCCATTCAGCATCTGCACGCCTCATCTTTGGGTAATCGAGGAAATAAACTTGAGTGGCTTGATGTGCTAAAATGTAACGATCTTTTGTTCTCAACATTTTATGTCGATGAACATCGACAAGCTTTAGGTGAGGGTGAATGTGTGTTCCTCCACGACCTCTAGTGTCAAACCACGAACAATTAAAGACAATAGGGCGCTTTACGGTTGGAGATAGGTAATTCAGCTCAATGATTTCCTCTAGCACACCATAGAAGTCCTCCTCGTCGGTGCCGAAGCTTTGTCCTAGAACACAAACTCCACTACTGTCAGTGGCCCTGGTTGATGCGTGTGCCCTCGTGTGGAATCGGTAACCATTGACAAAGTAACCAGGATATGTCCTCACTTTTTTAGAGGGTCCACGAGCAAGTGCTGCAATGTTAGGATCTGTAACTGTCGGACTGTCGGCCTGCAATTTTACATCAACATGTATATACAATTTGGGAATCAACATATATATGTACATTTTGATATTAAATTGAAATTAATTTAAGAAATCCTTACATGGGAGTAGAACCAGAGGCGAAAGTGTCTTTCCAAAATGTTTTGCTCTTCAGCATCGGTTATTGTTGGATTTGACGACCGCACGAAGTTTGTCAAATAGTACCTACGACAGAGTAATTAAATGAAATACATACTTTATATATATCGAACCCCTACTTTATTCACCTCAACATATATATAGTATTAATTAGTTGAGATTATAGAAACATACTCAATATAGGGTTCCACTTCGACGCAATTCATGAGAATGTAAGTTTGGATCACATGGAATTCATCATCTGTGAGGAAACGACCAGTTGATCTGCTGCCCAAGGTTCGACCAGTTGTTGTAAAAACAGACAAATCGCCCGGATCCACCCCAATTGGAAGTGTGCAACTAACGTTGAGGGCGATATCCATATGAGTACTCACCACATGTGAGCTAAAATAACACGAGCAGAATGTGGACGTCTCCTTAATGAGATAGGCACTACAAATTGACCCCTCAACATGGTCTTTGTTGCCAACTGAGGCCTTCAGCCTTTTTAAGAGCCTACATGATATACATTGAAAACCATTAATATTTATTATACAAGTTAATTATATAAATCCAAAACTGAACAACTGCATATAACTGTACGTACCTTTCTTCTGGATACATCCATCTATAATTGACAGGGCCACAAAGTGAAGCTTCCCGTGGCAGATGAATAGGCAAGTGCTCCATTGAATCAAATAACGCAGGGGGAAAGATGCGCTCCAGCTTGCACAAAATTATTGGTATTTCCTTGTGTAATTGCATAACCACCTCAGGCTTCAGCTTGTAACACGTCAGGTCCCTGAAGAACGCACTTAGCTGAGCAATGGGCTCCCAGACTTTGTCATCAAGCAATGGATGAAAAGCAACAGGCATCAACCTTTGCATGAACACATGACAATCATGGCTCTTCATCCCAAAGAGCCTAAGCTTGTGCAAGTCAATGCAGCGGCTCAAGTTGGACACGTAGCCATCCGGGAATTTTACGGATCTCAACCAATCTAGAAGCACTTATTTTTCATGAAGATCTAGTGCATAGCAAGCCTTTGGGTACCTATTGTCCTCCTCATCAGGTTCCAACTCCGGACGCTTGCACAATTCCTTTATATCCTTTCTGGCCGACCACTTGTCTTTCGACTTCCCCGGAACATCGAGAATGGTGAAGAAAATATTATCGAAGACATTTTTCTCAATGTGCATAACATCTAAATTATGTCTTACCAGCAGACTAGGCCAGTAAGGTAGGTCCCAAAAAATGCTTTTCTTCTTCCAACCTGAACCTCTACTGACCGCGACATTGTGCTCCTCAGCTCCCACTTCAGTTATCTTCATCAAGCCCATATTGTTTATCTGGTCTAATATCTTGTATCCATCACGAAGTACCGGGGGACCACGACGCTCCCGTCGACCTTTCTTGAAATCAGTCTTGTTTTTTCGGAAACGATGATCAGGTTCTGTAAACCTCCTGTGACAATCGAACCAGCACATTTTGTGTCCATGTGTTAGATAAAATGCATCGTGTGTCCTCCATGCAATAAGGACACCCGTATTTCCCAGAAGTGCTCCAGCCTACACAAATATATATTTTGTATCACACATTAAGATAAGGGACACAAATCATATTTATGCATTATTATTATATATAATAATTTCAAATTGATTAGCATATGTAAAATTAACAACATACCAAACAACATCGAATATGCGAGGAAGTCACTAATAGTCCATATTACAACTGCACGCAACACAAAATTCTGCTTCCTCCAAGAATCGTATGTGCACACCCCATTAAGCCACAGATCCTTCAGCTCGGTAATCAACGGCTGCAAGTAGACATCCAACTTCTGCTTCGGGCTCTTCGGTCCAGGTACAATAACCATCAAAAGCATAACCTCTTCTCGTATACACATCGACGGCGGAAGGTTGTAGGGTGTCAGAATCACATGCCAACATGAGTACTGGCACCCGGACACCCCGAACGGATTGAAACCGTCTGTGTACAAGCCTAGTCTCACATTTCGTGTTTCTGATGCAAAATCTGGCCACACAGCATTGAAGTGCCTCCACACCTCTGCATCTGAAGGATGTCTCATCACCCCATCCTGTGCGTGCTCTGCATGCCATCTCATGTGTTTGGAAGTCACCACAGATGCGTACAACCTTTGCAACCCTGGAGTTATTGGCAAGTAAAACATACGAGAATACGGAATGAGCTTTGTCTTGCATTGCTTCCATCTAGGATAGTCACATATCTTGCATGTCGCGTATTCTGCATCTGCACCCCAATATATCATGCAAGAGTTTGGACAACAATCAATCATCTCGTAAGGAAGACCAAGACCCTCAACCAGCTTTTTCGTGTCGTAAAACGTGGATGGTAATGTCGTCTCCGGGTGAGAAACGCATCCGCAAAAATCCGAGATCATGTCATATCCGTGCTCCGTCATCCTTAGCTTAGACTTTAGGCTCAGTAGCTCAGTCGCAGCCTCCAACTGCGTCATATCACATCCAGGCCACAAAGGCCTATTTGCGGCCGACAACATGTCGTACATACGATGTGCATCGGGATTGGGCGCTTCATTATAATATTGCTCCCCTTGCTCATGCCTTATATCCGCATTCTGCACGGGATCCTCAGCAGTGTGATCACTTCGGCCATAATTAAAACCATCATATACCATTTGTTCCATTCGATTATCATTCCCACCATTTAATGGTGGTGCTGGATCAGAACTGCTACAACCTTCATGCTATCTAGACTCGACCAACAATGCAGCGAACCTTTCATCTGTCTCACTGTGCGAAACCCAATGGTAATAGTTCGGAATAAAACCTTCCTTAACAAGGTGATAATGCACATCATCCACATATTTCATTTTCTTATTCTTGCACCTCCGACACGGACACCTTAATTCGGATGGGTTATAGGATGGCATAGATTTGCAGAATTCGAGAAATTGCTCTACGCCAGCTAAAAACTCGTTGTTCAAAAAACCATCTATATTACGCACATACATCCACTCACGCATTTTTTCCTTCCTGCATTTCAATATAAGAGTACAATTAAATTAATTCAAGTGCATATTATACTGAATGTGGCGACCATATGGCCGCTAATTAGAGACCATATGGTCGCTGCTTTGCATTTAGCGACCATATGGTCTCTAATTAGCGACCATATGGTCGTTGCTTTGCATTTAGCGACCATATGGTCGCCAAATTCAATATATCAGAACATACATTTACAACATAACCAATTGCTATATGCAGTTAAATTCTGTAACACAATCTCTTATAAATATATAAACGAAAGCTTTCTACCGACAATATTTATCTAAAACAATATAATGACGGAATGAAATATTAGGAATAAGATTTAAATACATACCTTTAGTGAGGATGTCGGTAAAATTTGATGGAATTTCTTCCTAGAAGCAATTCACAATTGTGGTTGATTGTTTCTTTCTTTTGTGAATATTTTGGAAGAGAGCGGAATGAGAGTGAAGTTGTGTTGAAGCGGAATGAGAGTGCATTTTTTAGCGGAATGAGAGTGCAATATATGCTGAAATGGCGGCAATTTTACCAATTACTGCTTTTAGCGACCAAGTGGTCGCAAAAAACGCGGGATATTACCCGCCAAAATTGATGTGGCGCGCCAAAACATCTAATCCAAGTCAGCGACCAACAGGTCGCTATAAGTTGCGACCACGTGGTCGCAAGAGCATTGGAGACCATATGGTCGCTAAATATAGCGACCATATGGTCGCCGATATGGGTTCCAACTTTAGCGACCATATGGTCGCTAAATTCAGCGACCATATGGTCGCTACATGCTGGCGGGAAATTTTCCCACGCACTTATTACGAATATAAAGGCCCAGTGACCACGTGGTCGCTCTATTTAGCGACCACGTGGTCGCTAATGTGGTTTTATTTTTTTCCCGTTTTGACGTCCAGATTTGCAACCATTGGCGTCCATATGGTCGCCAATTAGCGACCATATTTCGTGGTCGCTAAAATATGATCGCTAAATCTGCAGAATGGTGTACTGTACAAGTTAGGATTACTCCAAGGATAAAGTATTATTGTGATTAATCTAGTGCATAAACCATCTAACTAAAGCATGGCATATTCAATAAACAACCACAAATTCATGAAAGCACCATTGCACAACACCAAACCTTGAACTACAAGAACAAAGTTTGTAAATTTAATACCAACCGAAATCAATAATTATTCTACAAGAATTCTTATCAATCCAAATTGGCAAATAATTATATATCCATCAATCTCAATAGATATGCAATCATAATCCCGAATTAATTCTCAAACAAAACAGAATTATAAAATCATACTAATAGAGTTTCATCTAGACCCTAGAATGAAAAATCTAGCTACTCATAATTGGAGAAGAGATCACCAAATTAATTAAAGCCGTGGAAAATCTGGAACGAAGGAGTAGAACTGGAACGGAGGAGAGTGGGAATTGTGCGGCGCTCTTCTTCTCTGCCGAACGAACTCCAACAAAAATATATCAAAAACCCTCATTTTCTATCTCTTCAATATTACGTATATATATTTCTATCCCCTAGGTTGACTTTTCAACCCCATTAAAATAATCCATTTGGGTCATTGCAATTGCTAATCCAAAGTCCATAAAAGCCCACATCCTCTTCTCTGCACATAATTCATAAAAGCCATTAATTAATATATTACTAGATAATTAGTAGGCTAACAATTAATTATAAGGGAATTTAAATATATAAAATATAACACGTATCAACTACCCCACACTTAATCTTTGCTAGTCCTCGAGCAAATTAACTACCAAAACAACATGTAATCTTTAAGCAAATGAAACTCACAAAGAGACATTTAAGCAAATGAAACTCCACCATAAACTAAAACCTTTTTTCTGAAAAATTAATTAATCATTAAAAATGTTTGTTAGATTAGCAAGCTATGAACACAATAAAACTTTTATACTCTAGCAACTTAATGACAATTTCAACTTGAATTCATAAATAGTCTAGCTTTTGTAAAAACCAATAGACTCTAGGAAACAAGGTACTTCAGGCAGACCTAATTAATGTTCAAGTGAATTCCCATCTCACTTCCTGTACAAGAGGCACATACCACTGTACATGGATCTTTCCTTTCATATACCACCTATTGGTCTCAAAGGAGTACTTGATACTTTGCCTTTATTTTCTTGATTTTTTTTCTTACTGGTTCATGAACTTTATTTTTTTTTCCATTGATTTTTTCCTTTTCTTATTTTGAACCAACTTATTCTTTTTTTTAACAAAGTCAAGTAATTCTCCAGTAACCAGGGGTGTTGAAAAGTCACCAAGGAAGTAAGAGGTACTAGTTAGGTGGATTAAGGTATAAAAATCTTTCTTCCGTACCTTGCACCTAAGTCAAGAACATATATGCCAGACTATATACAAGCTTTTCGATTCCATATAATAAATAACCAAGCTGCTAGAGTTAAAGCTATTGCACCCATAACTTCAAAACTTTTTTTTTTTCAAAACTTTTTTTTTCAATAAAACCTTAGTGAATAGAGTTTACTGCAGAACTCTCATAGCTAATTAGTCATCCAAGGAGTCTGAGGTGGTTTCAATTAAAATTAAAATTGCATGCATTTGCCTTCACCCCACACTTAAATATTACATTGCCCTCAATGTAAGGAAGTGAAAAATAAAAAGACAAGGAAGTAGGAGCAACACAACATGGTGAGTGAAGAGAAACGTCCAACAATTATGGCCCAAAGATCTTGCAAAAGTCGCGTTGCCATCACTATAGCCAAGTTCCTGCATCACATAAATCACTTCTCCAATATGAAAAATGAAAAATAAAAAAATACTAAAAAAACTAAATAACAAAATAATAAAGAGAAACTCTGGGTTGCCTCTCAATTAGCGCTAAGTTTAAAAGTCTTCAGCCAGACTGAGAACCCGTGAATTAGTCCATATAACATGGGTCCACCAGATTAATGGACTCAATAAGACCTTCTTCCAACTCATGAGATACAACATGTTTCAACCGCTGACCATTAACCATCAGCAAACGACCATCTCTTGGATCAGATTTCTGTATAGCTCCAGAAGGAAAAACCTGTTCAACAACAAAAGGACCGTCCCACCTAGACCGTAATTTACCAGGAAAAAACTTAAGCTTAGAGTTATATAGCCAAACTTTCTGATTACATTCAAAAGTTTTCCTAGCAATGTTTTTATCATGAAAAGCTTTAGTTTTGGCTTTATAAATCTTAGCATTCTCATAGGCTTCATTGCGTAATTCATCCAATTCATTCAACTGAAGTCTATGGTTAGAACGTGCTTGTTTCATATCAAAATTAAAAGCCTTAATAGCCTAAAAAGCTTTATGTTCTAACTCAACAGGGAGATGACACGCTTTCCCAAAAACTAGCTTATAAGGTGACATTCCTATTGGTGTCTTATAGGCAGTACGATAAGCCCAAAGAGCATCATTTAATCTCAGACCAATCCTTCCTATCAGGCCTAACTGTTTTCTGAAGAATAGATTTTATCTCTCTATTTGAAACTTCTACCTGACCACTAGTCTGAGGATGATAAGGGGTAGCAACCTTATGTGTCACATTATACCTTTTAAGCAAAGCCTCAAAAGAACGATGGAAAAAATGACTACCTCCATCACTAATAAGAGCTCTAGGTACCCCTAATCTACAAAATATATTATCTTTGACAAAATCCATCACAACTTTATCATCATTGGTTCTAGTCGCTTTAGCTTCTACCCATTTCGAAAACATAATCAACAACAACTAAAATGTATAGAAAACCAAACGAAGGGGGAAAAGGACCCATGAAATCTATACCCCATACATCAAAAAGCTCAACAATCAAAATAGGAGTGAGAGGCATCATATTACAACGAGATAAAGTTCTAGTCCTTTGACATCTATCACAAGAAAGACAAAATTGATGTGCGCCCTTAAATAAAGTAGGCTAGTAAAACCCACTTTGTAGGACTTTAGCAGCAGTCCTACGACCCCCAAAATGACCCCACAAGAATAAGCATGACAAAATGTTAAAATACCATGGAGTTCACTTTCAGTCACACATCAATGACTTGATTAGAACAATGCTTTAACAAATATGGATCTTCCCAATAATAATACTTAACCTGTGAAAAGAATCTATCTTTCTACTGTTTCATCCAATGAGAAGGTATCTTACCTGATGCAAGGTAGCTAATAATATGCACAAACCATGGGAAACGAGTATGAGAAACTGCAAACAATTGCTCATCGGGAAAGTTATCCTGCAAAACCATTTCATCTGTATGTTCAAGCAAAATCCTAGATAGATGATCAGCAACCAAATTTTCGGACCCCTTTTTATCTCTAATTTCTAGATCAAATTCTTGTAATAAGAGAATCCATCTGATTAATCTAGGTTTAGTCTCTTTCTTAGACAGAAGATATCGCAAAGCAGCATGATCAGAGTAGATAATAACTTTAGAGCACAATAAGTATGAACGAAATTTATCAAGTGCAAAAACAATAGCCAGTAATTCTTTTTCAGTTGTGGAATAATTTCTTTGAGCATCTGTAAGAGTTTTACTAGCATAATAAATCACACGAGAAAATTTGTTCACCTTTTGACCAAGAACTGCACCTATAGCATAATCAGAAGCATCACACATAATTTGAAAGGGTAACGAAAAATCAGGAGGTTGCACAATAGGAGCTGACACCAGCAATGACTTTATCTTTTCAAATGCCTCAACACATGGCTGGTCAAAATCAAAACTTATATCTTTAGTGGCCAGTTTACTAAAATCATTAATGAATCTCCTGTAAAAACCAGCATGGCCAAGAAAAGATCTAACATGTTTAACAGAAGTGGGAATAGGAAGATTAGAAATAAGATCTTCTTTGGCCCTATCCACCTCGATTCCCTTCTTTGAAATCCTATGTCCTAAAACAATTCCTTCTTCAACCATAAAATGACTTTTCTCCCAGCTGAGAATTAAGTTTACCTCTTCACATCTTTTTAGAACAGCAGACAAGTTATGCAAACAATCATCAAATGAAGGCCCAAAAATAGAGAAATCATCCATGAACACCTCTAGTACTTATCAACCATATCACAAAAGATGGACATCATGCATCTCTGAAATGTAGAAGGTGCATTACACAATCCGAAGGGCATTCTTCTAAAAGCAAAAGTACCAGCTTGGCATGTAAAAGTAGTTTTTTCTTGGTCCTCATGATAAATAGCAAGTTGATTATAGCCAGAATAGCCATCAAGGAAGCAATAAAAACTTTGACCATCTAGTTTTTCTAAAATCTGATCAATGAAAGGTAAAGGAAAATGATCTTTCCTAGTCACAGAATTTAACTTCCTGTAATCAATACAAACCCGCCACCCTATGGTCTCTCTAGTAGGAATAAGTTCTCCCTCATTGTTTTTCACTACTGTAATCCCAGAATATTTAGGAACAACCTGCACAGGGCTAACCCATTGACTATCAAAGATAGGATATATGATCCCTGCATCTAGCAACTTCACTACCTCTTTCATGACCACTTCCTTCATATGTGGGTTTAGCCTACGCTGTATTTCCCTAGTAGATTTAGCATTCTCATCCAAGAAAATCCTATGCATGCATATAGATGGGCTAATCCCCCTTAAATCAGCTATTGACCACCCTATAGCTTTCTTATGATTAAACAAAACTTTAATTAATTCTTCTTCCTGCTCAAGTGACAATTTAGATGAGATTATAACAGGTAACGTCTCATTAGGACCTAGGAAGGCGTACTTGAGTGTAGATGGAAGAGGTTTTAATTCCAGTTTAGGTGGGGAAACTATAGATGGTGGTGTAGGGGTTTCAGATAAGGGTGGTAAAGGCTCATGTTTGGACACCCAATAAGAAGTTTCAAGAATGGGAGTTCTATCAAGAATAAAAGTTAATTCTCCTAACCTATTCTCTAGCTCATAAGAACTTAAACATGCGTGAGAAATGCTAGCTTCTACAAGATCCCTAGACATAAGAACAGGTAAAGCTTCTTCAACTAACTCATCAATTAAGTCAACAAAGAAACATTCAGATTCATCTTCTAAAGTGGGCTGAGAAGAAGCTTTAAAGATATTGAGTCTAATCCTCATATTCAAAACAGAAACATTCATCTCTCCCGACCTACAATTTATGGTGGCATCAGCAGTAGCTAGGAAAGGACGCCCTAAAATGACTGGAACACTCTTAGAAGAATGACCGGGATCCATATCTAACACTAAAAAATCTACAGGGAAGAATCCTTTATCAATTTGAACTAAGACATCATCAATCCTTCCTCTGTGCACTCTAACAGATCTATCAGCCAACTACAGAGTACAATTAGATGGTTGCAATTCACCTAAGCCAAGTTGCTCATACACAAAATAAGGAATCAGATTAACACTTGACCCTAAATCTAGGAGTGCCTTTTCAATTCTATTATCTCCAATATGACATGAAATAGTTGGGACTCCTGGATCTTTAAATTTAGGTGTGCGATTAAACTGCAAGATAGAGCTAACTTGTTCGCTTAAAACAACCTTTTTAGAACAATTTGATTTTGATTTCCTCTTAAATGTGCACATGTCCTTAAGGCATTTAGCATAAGCTGGAATTTGTTTGATAGCATCTAAGAGAGGAAGATTGATTTTAACTTGTTTGAAGGTCTCTAAGATGTACTCTTTTTGCTTATTCTTCCCAAAAGGTGAAGGTGCGTCTAAGGCTTGAGGATAGGGAACCCTAGGCTCATAAGGAATCGAACATGAAGATTTATCAGCTTTAGGGGGCTCAGTTTTCATCTTTTCAATTTCAACTTGACCCTCTTTATCTTTTAACCCACCCCTATTATCATGATTTTGTTGTGAAGCCTCTTGGTTACCTACTTCTTTTCCATTTCTCAGTACCATTACAACCTTAACTTGTTCATAATTTTGACCCTTAGGGTTCTCAATTGAATGACTAGGCAACTTCCCATCACCCCTTCTACTAATTGAATTAGCTAATTGACCAATTTGTGTTTCCATCTTAGCTATTGACTGTGTATGAGAATCCTCAAGATGCATTTTATTTTCAATATTCTGGACAATAGAAGAAACAGTGCCTAAAGCATGCATGATTTTCTCCAAGTCAGAATTTCTACCAGAAGGTTGTGGTGGTTGAGGAACATACCTTTGAGCTTGAAAACCAGAAGGAACATTTGTACCTGATTGGAGTAGCTGGTTATGCCTTTGTCCTGGTTGCACATCTCCACTTTGTTGCTTCCAAGAAAAATTCGGATGATTCCTCCAGCCTGGATTGTAGGTATTTGAGAAAGGATTATTGTGGGGAGGGTATCCCTGAGCTGCATTTACCTGCTCCTGTGATACTTCAGAGTGAACATTAGGACAATTATAAGACAAATGAGTAGGCAAGCACATATTGAGCACACATCCATAGGAGAAGTTGCAGGAACTTTATTCAAGGCCATCAATTGATCCAACTTATTAGCAAGATTATCAACTTTATTCTCTAGATCGTGATTATGTGAGATTTCATAAATTCCTGCTTTCCCTAAAGCTCTAGATGAGTTATTACGAGAAGAAGTGGCATGCTGCTGCGAATTTTCACTTAAGTCCTCAAATAATTGCCATGCCTCATCAGAGTTCTTCTCCATAAAATTATCACCACAAGAAGCATCTATCATTTATTGGTTATGTTCACTAAGTCCATAATAGAAGCTATGTATATTGCCATTTAGGGACTTCATGATGTGGACACTCACATAACAACGTCCTAAACCTCCCATGCTTCATGAAACAATTCATTAGAATTTTGAGAGAAAGTTGTTATATCACGTCTCATGGAACTCAATTTACCAATGGGATAGAACTTTTTTAGGAAATCTCTTTGTAGTTGGTCCCAAGTGGTTATGTTTTGCCTAGCATTCAACCATTCCTTAGCCTTGTCTTTCAAAGAAAAGTTAAACAACCGCACACGAATGGTATCAGCAGGAATATTAGGCAAGCTAAATGTAGAACATACCTCCAAGAATGCATCAATATGCTTATAAGGATTTTCCGATTCTAGTCCATAAAAAGATGGAAGCATTTGAATGATTTGAGGTTTAATTTCAAAAGTCCCATTGACATTGGGCAGCCTAGTACCAATTGGTGAAGTATAGGTTCCCGGAGTAAAATACTCACTAAGTCTAAGTTGTTCATCAGCCATAGTTTCCTCCTTCTTAAGATCAGAATTAATTTCAGAGCTCTTTTTCAATGCCTTTATGTCTCTAAGAGTGCTTTCAATTTCAGAATCGTAAGCTTTCAAATCACAAGGCAAAGATCTACGACCAATCATATAACACCAAACACTTAGAGTATAGCAAACACAATGAAAATAAATAAATAAAAAACAGACTAGCTACCAAGAAGCAAACCTAGAAACACTTATAAAAAATAATCAAAAAGAGAGAGAAAAAGAAAAAAAATAAACTAAAAAAAAAAAAAACTAGAATAGAAGACAATTAATCTTAATTAACCAAACCGTTCCCCGGCAACGGCGCCAAAAACTTGATAGAGATTTTAATCAAGTCTTAAAACCCTAAACTTGCAAGTGCACAAGACCAAGTAGATAGTGATGAATATTAGGGTGTCGTATCCGCAGGGAACAATAGATTAATCCTAAATTAAGATTCTACGAAACAGAATTGAATATAAGTTGAGAATTGGATTTTTTTAACTAAAATAAAACTAATAAATTAACAAGTGTAAACAATCAGAAATAAAGAATTCTAGGGTAGTCGAATCCACCACTATTAATATAATTAATAATCTAGTTTGAGTGAGAATTATCTGTTTATTATGAGAATCCTAAACTACAAGTCAGGATTACTCCAAGGATAAAGTATTATTGTGATTAATCTAGTGACATAAACCATCTAACTAAAGCATGGCATATTCAATAAACAACCACAAATTCATGAAAGCACCATTGCACAACACCAAACCTTGAACTACAAGAACAAAGTTTGTAAATTTTAATACCAACCGAAATCAATAATTGTTCTACAAGAATTCTTATCAATCCAAATTGGAAAATAATTATATATCCATCAATCTCAATAGTTATGCAATCATAATCCCGAATTAATTCTCAAACAAAACATAATTATAAAATCATACTAATAGAGTTTCACTAGACCCTAAAATGAAAAATCTAGCTACTCATAATTGGAGAAGAGATCACCAAATTAATTAAAGCCATGGAAAATCTGGAACAGAGGGAAAATCTGAAACGGAGGAGTAAAATTGGAACGAAGGAGAGTGGGAACTGTGCGGCGCTCGAACTCCAACAAAAATATATCAAAAACCCTCCTTTTCTATCTCTTCAATATTACATATATATATTTCTATCCCCTAGGTTGACTTTTCAACCCCATTAAAATAATCCATTTGGGTCATTGCAATTGCGAATACAAAGTCCATAAAAGCCCACATCCTCTTCCCTGCACATAATTCATAAAATCCATTAATTAATATATTACTAGATAATTAGTAGGCTAACAATTAATTATAAGGAAATTTAAATATATAAAATATAACACGTATCAGCTTCGTGCATTGCCGATTCTGTTTTCGTTGGGCGTTTTGGATCTCGTGAAGGCCCAATTCGTGGAAACCAACTTCGCGAATCCTTATTTCGCGACACTGTCTTACCCTTTTTCGAATTTTCTAATTTATCCCTTGTGCATCTAGGTTATGTGGGTTTTTTTTCGCGAAGGCTAGAATCGCGGAATTTCTGTGCGCAAGTACCCCGCATATATATATATATATATATATATATATATATATATATATATATATATATTCAGGAATGGAGATCCAAGAAATGACGGCTGGCACTAAATGAGAAGCTCATCTCTGTTTGCCCATTTATAGTACAGAATTCAAACAACTGTTTATTTATTTATTTACGGAGTACTACTCAATTTAATAATACTACTACGTCTCTGTACTAAAGTGTACAACAAAGTGCATTTTCAGCAAAGCACATGCCTGTAACAACGGCTAGTAGTATAGTAGTACTACGTAGCATTTTGCTTCACTTGCAAAAAAAAAGATGAATAATTCACAAATAAATCCTACGTGAACTCTGTTTTAATTAAGCTACAACTTTGTAAATTACGACCTACCACATTTTGCAATGATAAAATTCTCGTGGTAATCTATAGATCTAAGGTGCCAAACATTTCATTTTCAAACCATGATTTTCTAAACATTGAAATGGCATCCAAGTAATTTTCAAAATCCACAAGATAACCCCGAGTTTTACACATTTAAAAAAAAGGTTTGATGGTTAAAGTTTACTAATAATAATGGATCGTTATTTCGACCAAAAATAATAATAATAATGGATCGCTATGTACCTAAATTAAGAAACTTTAAAAAATACACATATGCAACTTTTTCATCTTATATAAAAGAAGCAGAAAACCTAAAACAAAACTATGAAGTTTGAAATAGGTTTCAATTCCCATCATAAAATTGATTATAACTTGAAATCTCAAGGTGAAAAAAAGAAGCAACTAATTTTATACTCCCTCCAATCAGAAATAATAGTTATTTCAATTCATTTTTAAATTTACTACTCCCATTTTCAAATTCATTTGCTTTAAAGTTATAATCCTTTTCTTTTTTGAAGGGTAATTAAGATAAATCTTTTTCTTTTTATTATCCTTTCACATATGTACACATGATCACCCTCTTCCAAAAGAATATTAATGCATACAAACAAATTAATTATGGCAAAATGTATTGGTTCATGGCCCTAGACTATACCTGTCAATCGGGTCGGGTTGGGCGGGTTCGGGTTCAGTCATTTCGGGTTCGGGCTAAATCGGGTTGCGGGTCGTTATGGCTCACGGGTCAATCGGGTCGGGTTGTAGCAGGTTTTCGGTCGGGTCGGGTTGACAAGCGGGTCTAAAATATTCTTTTTTCTTATGATTATTAAAATCAATTTTTAATTAAATAATAATATTTAATTATAATATATTATTTTCATTTATTTTAATAATAAAATATATTATAAGTTTCAAAATAAATTTAAATTTTTTTATAAATATGCTAAATCGGTCAACCCAACGGGTTTCGGGTTTCAACCCAACGGGTTCGGGTTCTATCAGGTTCGGTTTATTTCGGGTTTCGGGTTTAAATTTTCGGGTCTTAACCCTAAAATTATCGGTCGGGTCGGGTCGAATTAGCGGGTTAGGTCAGTTTTTGACAGGTCTACCCTAGACTCATTATTATTGATTGAGTTTTGAAGGTTATGTAATACATATGTTTTTAATTCATGCACAAGAGATTAAAATATCACTTATTTTTTATTTTTTTATAAAAAACGGTTTTTCTAATCTATGTCCTTAATAATACCGAATATAAAAACTAAATCACAAGGAAGAAAGCATCAACCATTAGGAAATAATTTTAAATATATTAAACACTCAAAATACACTTAAATATTTATAAATAACGTTTTTAACCTGGATATAGGTTAGAAAAATAAATACATGTATTATAAGTGGAAAAAAAAATCTTTATTTAAACATTCAAAGGAATGTGGCGGCTTGTAACACGTTGATATCATTTTGATGGCATGGTTCTAGACATAATGTCCAACTCAATTGAATCCAAATCCCTTGGCAAAAAAAAAAAAACAGTTAATTCTTTTTGTAAACTAAGGTCCTCAATAAAAAGTTTCCATACCAAAAAAAAAATCTTCATGTCTTCTTCCATTGATATGAATTAAACAAATATTTCGATATTGACACCTATGCGCAAATTCATTTCATTTGACAGCAAGCAAGCACCAGCTGGCGTGTGTTTCACAAGGAAATATGAGCTGTTATATTGGTCCCTGAACCACCAATACAATTTCAAATAATCTTTTTCCACAACAATGCTTAGTGTCCCGGTCAAATCAGTGAGCCTTGTCATATCTTTATAAATCCTCTGATAAACTCGTTTTCAATTCTCCAAACACCAAACTGGAGCGCACCAAAAACCCTCTCTCCATCTCTTTCTTCATCATTGCCATTTGAATTTCACCGGATTCAATTTTGAGCTCCACGACGAGTCCTGTCGTGTCGCATATAAAAACGCACAACTCATCTGAATCAAGCATCCGGATCCTCTTTATATCTTCTTTGAAATTCCGGCGAATCGATGGACAGGAAGCCTCGGAGTCTAGCAAGGCCGCCGCCGCCGCTCCCTGCCGGAGCTGCGAGGACGGCGAGATCTCGAGCTCAACGGATTATGTCGTCGTCGTCATCGACTCCGTTGAAGAGCCATGAATTGGTGGCGATGTTCGATCTGGACGCGTACGTGTTGCCGGCCGGTGAGTGGATGAGGCAGCGGCAGGCGAGCAAGGAAGTGTTGAAGAGAGCGTTGTCGCCGCCCAAGAGAAGGCCGAGCTTGCGGTGGAGGAATTTCCAGCCTAGACCAAGCCCTCTTTCTCTTATGTCGACGGCTTAGCTAGATGGAAAATTCCCTCTTTCCCTTATGTCGACGGCTTAGCTAGATGGAAAATTTTCAGCTTTTGACTAAAAACTCCTCTGTAAATGATATAATCCTAGCTAGCTCTTGAATCGTTCGTAATTTTGACACTCTCTTCTAGTCATTCTTGTTAGACTTGTTCGGATAATCGGATTATTAATAAAACATTTTAAATATTCTGTTTTAGTTCATCAGTATTTCTAGTAGTTGAATTGTTTCTGGGTTTCAAAAAGCAGAAGCCAACAATTGACAACATGTATAAATTTTCTTGACAAGTTGTGCAAAAAACCTAACTGGAATATCAGTGAGACAGCTATTGATTCAAGCAAAAGCAATACCCAGATCAAGGAAATTGTTAAATTACTACTATAGAAGCTCTTAGGCAGTACCTTTTCATTATCATCGATAAGGTCAAGAATTACAATGACAAACCTGCTAAGAAATTACAATTATATTAACAGTTTCGACAAACTGCACAAGAAAAGGTAGTGTCACATAGCAACCACGTGTACATCTATGTTTTATATGCATAACTCCAGCAGTCACCCTCGTAATTGAAACTTTCCCCAACATCACATGATTGTTTACACCTGAAAATGGTAGGTGAATATAGTTAGAAGTAGTTGAGATTATTAGTAGTGTTGTATAAAGAATGTATTTTCGAAAGAAGGGATTCATATGCTGAATCCTAAGTATTTTATACATCAGGAAGATCTGTTGATGATGTGGAATTTGTTTCAGTAGAGGCCTCAGCAATTCTTGCTTCTGATTTCTCATTTGAGTAACTGGAAGAGATGAAAACAAAAATTATATAAGCAAATAAAAGTGGTAAAGACTATCCAGTAAAAGCCAGATTAATATGTCTAGGTAATGTAAAGAGCAAAGTTCAATAGTTAACAACAATGCATTGAAGTCGTGTTTACATTTCAATTGACAATTTACATCATAGTAGATAGCATCCTTCACCTTTTGAAAATTGGATCAAAGGCTCCTTATATACAATGTACTTGGTCTCTTTGGTTTAGATTAAACGAGTATTTAATTGATATGAATATGACAATTATAATTGAAATTAAGAGCTGTGTGCTGAATGGTGGATAGACACTTACGTGGAAAGTATTGTCACCCAGATAAGCTCTATAGAGTCAACCCAAAGAAGTCTTTGTTCTACAGGGATGACACCATATGTTATAAGGTGTGCAAAAGGCCAAAGCTTCCATCCTGCCTGCAAATCAAGCCCAATAATACATTGTTAGAGAAAAAGTAAAGGTAACTTTAGGTACAACTAATAAGAGATAAATACCAAAACCATATTGAGGTGAGAAGACAAAAAAAAAAACAATTGGATAAAAAATAGTGCAATACCTCACAAGGGCATAAAATTCTAGTTCAGGTACTGATTACTACAAATTACACCCTAGTCATTGTCAAGAACATATGTGATAAAATAGACTAAATACACAATGGGATCAACACAGAATACTAAAAGTGACTAAATGCGCTATGGGATGGCAAAAATGTAGAAATTTCTTAGGAAAGGAAGATGCAAGATTTTTACACTAGTCAGAGTCAGCTGAGACAGCCATGTTCTCACCATTTTTATGCAAGCCAATGAGTGTACTAAGCAAATTAAAATTGTGAATCTAAGTTTTAGCAAATGGAATTACTTTGACAATGTTAAGCAACTTGGAGATTTATACGGAGAATCAGAAGTATGAACCAAGACAAAAACAGGTAAAAAATAAATTTTCAAAATCCATAAAGGTTCATTCAAGATGATTTTCTACTCAGAAACTCAAAGAGGCACTAAACAAGGAGTATATGGTATGAGCAATAAGAGTACCTACCGTCAACATTGGCCAAAATGTAGCCCTCAATTCATTAAAAATAGTAACTGGTGAATCACGTCGCAAGATCCCAACAACGGTATAGTAAATGCTGTTCCAAATCGCAGACCATGCGGTTTGGTCAAAGGCAACTTTAACAGGAACTACCCACCAGTTTTTGAAAGGAAACAAGGCCTGGAGAATCACACAAGTGTTAATCCAATGAAGAAGGGTGAAAAGAAAAGGAAAAAAAAGAAGAAGATGACACCAGAAAATCAATGGAAATTTTGATATAAGAATGACCACCTCACAGAACTCATAGTAATAATGTGATAGAGATCCATGAAGTGTGAATCCAACAAGTCCGGATCTAAACATACGTGCTCGGTCAAATTCAAACAAGGGTTTTCCTTCAACACACTGCAAACTTGAACACAAGAATGTTAGCAAACAAGAAAACTTTCAAAGATGGAAATTGAATCTGATATCTCAAAACAAACCTGAGCTATCCAGTCTCCTAAAGAGTAGACAACTCCACTGATCATCATTTTTGCTAATACAGGGTTTGTTTTAAGAGCTTCCTCATATGCAGTCCAACTGTGCAGGGGAGCATATCTCAAGATTTCAAATAGAGTCCATCCCTACAAGTGAAAGATGAGAAAGAGTTTAAAAAAAACACGAAGCAAGTTAATGGATATGAAATACAAGTTCAAAAATCTATTGTAGCCAATAGCACAACTAATCGACTAAAAATTGAATTACACAATCTATCAGAAAAGTTGATCAATTTTTTTTATAAACACCAGCATATAGCTGGAAAAAAAAACTTCAATTAAGTTGTGAGTTTAGCCAGCTAGCTCCATAAAATAAGGTAGATAATCAATAACACATTTCACTATATGTTTAACTTTCGTTTGGTATTGGAAATCAATCAATGGCTTCTCAAAAAAAGATCCGATCAGTTTACGAGCAACAATACAACTACTTTGCCATCCAATCAATATAAGAAGGTTGATTGGGAAAAAAACTCATACGCAATTGTTTACTCGTAGTTAAACTAACACTAACCAAGTAACTGGATATATATTCGCTTCAAGAAATCAGAAGTTAATCTACAACCAGGTTCGCAAATCCTGATTCGTCACAAATTATGACCCTCGAGCACGCTCAGAATTTCAACAGCCATTTGAATCTCACACTAAGAATTCAATTCTCCAAACAGAAACAAAATCACTTCCGAGCTGTAAAAGTGAAAGATTGAGAGAACTCACATGCCAATAATCATGGTCGATAGTGAGCAGCTTGGTAACTGCAAAGCTCCCAGCAGCCAGAACAATGGAGGCGTTAATCGCCCTATCAATTAACTTATCAATATCCTCTTCCCCTTCCTTCTCTCCTCCTCCTCCTCCTCCACCGCCGCCAAATCCACCAACCACTTGGCCCATCAGGTCCCCGCCGCCGCCCTCCCGGTCAATTACCATCGCCATGCTGCCGACCTGCTGGTCGGTAGAGTCGCCAATCTGCACCGGTATCACATCGAGCTCATTAGTCACCGATCGGACGGCGAAACAGCGTTTCGGTGTTGAGCGTACGGTGGTGAGACTCAATTGTTGGAGAGGGGAAAACTTCGACGACAATAGCTGGTTTTTGAAAGGTTTGACAATTGATTTAGATGCAGGGGATAGAGTTTGAGGAGTTATGCCTGTGTGTACAGCGGAAGCCATGGATGGACTTGGGGAGGAATCAAACGATTTAAACCTCAATCGACGTGGTTTCTCTCCGAGTCAAAAATGACACGGAGGTGAGAGAGGAGGATTTTAGGAGTAGCAGTGTCATTTGCTGTGATCAGGGATAGCGTAGAGTTGTGGACACGGTTTTTTGGCCGTCCGATGACTTCAGTGATCTGGATCTTGTGGGATTGACTCTGGATCACACGGTAGCTTTGAAGATGTATTAGGCTTGGTTTTACTTTACTAATAAAACTATGTTTTTTCTATCTAAATTCGGATTTAAAAACTAAAATCTTATTTTTAAAAAAAATATAATTTTTAAAAAATAATTAAAAGAAACTTAAATAAAAAATAATTAATTTTTATTTAAAATTAGCTAACAACATCTTAATTAGCTGTGGTTGGATAAATTAAAAATACACACTCACATATCCAAAATACATTACAATATTATTATTGCATTTGTTTAAGTTTAACCCTATGTTATTATATTCTTCCTACATAATATTATAGTATATTAGTAGAAGTCTCATATAGAATATATTATTTACGTTTGAATTATTTTTTAAAATTTTCTGGACTTTTTTTTTTACAAAAAGTCATAATTTTATTATTTTTTATATTTAAAAAATATAACATTAGAAGTTTGTGTAAAGGGAAGGCCATAGACGAACTGGTGAAGTGTGGTCCTTCGAAAGACACACACTTGGTAGAGAAATTTTGTGGATGTGCTTCATCTTTCAACTTATCCATGGAATATGTAGACAAAAAAAAATGTAGGATCCTTTCACACTTTAAAACCTTAGAATCTTGTAACTATTGGAATTTTTGTAGAAGGTTGGACAGAGTTCCTTGTAATTATTAGAAATTTTTGTTGAACTATTATTAGTGAAAATTCAATATAATAATATAATTAGGACCAATGAAGAATCAAGTATTCAAGTGGGTTCCATTTGAAGATGAGGAGCAGAAGCCATGACAGGTCATCATAGTGCCAGTTTGGTTGGCAGAAAATTCCACATAGTTTGAGCACTTGACTTGATGGGGTCCATACGTACTGTATACCGATTGGGCTTTTGGGCCTTGATGATTTGTGGATGTGATATAATTGGGGCCCAAGATTGAGATTTACCTCTTGGGAATATCTTCGCAAAATTTTATAAATGTGGACTGTGGTTGTCTTTAGTCTTTACTTTTCATGTCAGACTAAATTTCAATTTCTTTTCGTTGGAAAAAAAAAAAAATTAAGGTGGAGGATGGTGCCCCCAGAAAGAGCCCAAGGAGACTAGTAGAAGTCGAACCTTCATGCTCCACTATATCAATCCCTTGGGATTTTTCATGCCAGAATAATTAGTTGGGGATTTTCCCAATCTTTGATGTCAATAGGCAATAATAGCAAATCAAGAAAGACCCTAATTATTAGGGATTTAACAACATCTATGTCCATAGTCATTCCCAAAAGAGATGGAAGGAATATGTGATGAATGGTTCATTCTACAAGCTCAGATCAGTTTACAGATAAACAGAAGTTACATTTGGCAAAATAGTGTTTTTGAAAGGTTTCAAGAAACTCTATGAACATATGCTGGTATTCGGTTAAGATCATGAACAATGAATCCAGAAAGAAAAACGACATGAAATCAATGATGCACACAGCACGTTCAAGTTTCACTTGGAGGTAGTATGAGACGATCTTGACCTTCAACCAACTTTGCAGATCTTATGATATCTCCTGTCTTGATCTGGGGAAGAATCTCTCTTCCAACTGTAGTGTAACTGCAAATTATCAAACCATCATGACATGATAAATACAAAAATGAGTGTCTAACTTGTACAAGTTCATGTATATAAGCAGAAATTCTTAATAGATATATAAAGAGCGTACCCGAAAACGGAAAATTGACCTTCGTCGAAGGACAATCCTCCTAAGCCAGACTAAAACATAAATACAGGAAAAAAAAGGTTTAGGTTCAGGAAGTATACTAATTACTTGCATATCTTGAAGGATTAGCTTATTTTAATTGTATAAGCACACTTACGTTTCTCTTATCATAAAGGTAGAAGAAAAACTGATTAGGAGATGAATATTCCTCGGAAACATCACTATGTGCCATAGCAACTGCTCCATAAACCGATAATGGAAGCACTGGCAACTCACCATCCTAACAATGCAGAATATGAAGGTAAAAAAATAGTTATTATGAAGATATGAAAAAGGTGTAATTTGTTGGATATACCTGCACACTTAATGTCGTTTTATATAGTGGCTCAAATTGACCAGAGGGCTTAATTTCCAAAGGAACACTGTAGCCTGTGTTCCTATCTAGCATGTTGTCAGACAGAACAGCTTGTTCAGTGAAGTTGAGCTTTGTACCATTGTAGACCCCGTCAATTACCTTAATCAATCCCAAATCATTAATAGAATTCACTTTAAGGTAAGTTGATCAGATCAGGATTTGTTGTTGTGTTTCGATATGAGGTTCAAGTGAATTTTTAAGTACCTTACCAGTTTCGCAAAGTTTCCTGCTGTCAAAGGCGCTGAATATCCGTCTATGACAATCTGTAAACCAAAAGACGATGTATATAAGCAATAGCTATCTAAGGACAGTCTGTAACATCTGATACGAGATCTGCTACCAATACAGTCTCATAATGTATAAAAGGCACCTTATATTTCATTTTAATATAAGGTACTAATATTTTATGCAATGAGACATTATTGATGATAGCATATCTTGTAGCAGAAGTTACAGACTAATCTCAGGAAGCCTCATGTACCTGAATGGTAGCTGTATTTTTGGCCACACCGGCTTCAGGCGAAAAAGTTGAACCGTCTCCCTTTTCAATTGTAAACTCAACAACACCTCTCCCTGTTAATCTGAACATACAGTTTGAACTGATAATATTATAATCCATAAAATGTTAAAATTTATTGACTAAGATAACCATAATTGTAGTTAGAATGATAGGGGGTACACAATACCGAGGGCATTTAAACAAGTGAACTCTGTTTTCGAGGACAAATAAGGATGAAATGACTTGCAAACTAATATCATTTGTATAATCTGCAAAATTCGACTTGCCTTGGGTATTCAACATATTGCCTCGGCAACAAAAATTGCAACCCTGGAGCCTGTTCAGAACAAAACACATTCCTAACTTCAGACAAGTACATGGCAGATCAGACCTCAGCAATTGTTAAATGAAAATATAAGCAAGTAAAGCAACTATATTAATCACTAACTCATGGTCAACAAAATTATGTCACTTGTAGCTACCTGTAATAATTCCAGCTCTGCAACAGTATCCAATGCAGAAGCAAGGCCTACTGATACTTTGTCTGGGTCTTTATCCTTTATGTTCACCAGGAGATCTTGCAAGCTACCCTGAGAATGCAAAATGACATTCCCTTTTGACTCCATGAAAATTGAAGTTCTTCAAACAAGATGAGACAATGGATCTAATTGACATATTAATGTAACATATGTGAAATTACATGTCAAAATATTCTGGTTTTATTGTAAAGACACTCTAAATTATCAGCTTCAAAGTCTAGACTAAAGGTTTCACACAATAAGTGAATGTTCGACAGATTTACCTTCCCATCAATAAGAGATGCATACAACACAGATCCCTTTTCCCTTAAATCCACAGGCATGCTTGCTAAGATAGTATCCTTTTCATCCTTTGCTATCTGAATACAACAGAACATCACATATAGAACACTAGTCAGACCCTGTTCAGTTCTCAGCCTCTAAATCCAGCAATCACAAGTATAATCAAGAAAAATAAAGAAGCACCACACAAATGGAAGTTATAAAGAATAGATTATGCTCCTACCTTTAATGCTTTCTTTACATTTCCCTCCATTGTTCCAAATGGTTTCCTTTGTGGTATCCTCAGCAGGTATGAAATGTCTTCTAGAGATTCCTGAAAAATACAAAGAAGATATTTTATCAATCAACATATATAAACATATATTAGACGGTGCTTGCAGTTATATATGGTAGCTTAGATACCTATTTAACTTTAGCAATTCAACATCAAAACAAAATCAAAATACTTTTAACAGCTACCTGAATCGCCTTCATGTTTGTATTTGCAGGGATAGCCCGTCTTAAAGCAAGTTCTCCTGTTCTTGGAACTTTGGTATCTGGAGAGTAAAGCACTGCCTTTGCAGGAGGAATGAAGTACTCGTCCATAACTGAGAAAGGTAATGGGGATGATATTTGAACAGCAACAAGAACTGCTGCTAGGGCTCTTTCAAACCTCTTCATACCATGTGTAAGCAACATATTAGCAGAAGATTCTGAACAGTGCTGCTTATCTCTGACTTCCTGCGTGACTGAAATCTCATTTATAAATTCGGATAATCATGAAACAAACAAACATTTAGACTCTTAGGCCATCTCCAACAGTTTCTCTATAATATTCTCCAAAATGAAGAGCCAAAAGTCATATTCTCCAAATAAAATTTACTTTAACTCCAACAATTTCTTCATTTTAGAAAATCTTACATTTATTAGTTTTATTTATATATAAATTTTTTTATAAAATTTCATATGGCTAATCACAAGTTTCCATATATACACTTTTAATTAATGTATTCTCCAAATAAATTTGGAGAATTCTCTAAATATAGGGAATACACCTAAATCTTTTGGAGAATTCTCCATTATGGAGAATTAGATAGGGAAGCAGTTGGGGCAAAAAAAATGAGTAAAATTCTCCAAATACACAATTTCCAACAGTTTGGAGAAGCTGTTGGAGATGGCCTTACATTCATAATTGCAAAATTGATAAATGTATTACAACTTGTGGAATGTAGTACAATAGCAACGCTTTTTTGTGATTCATGATCTTCTAAATTGTACTAGAAGCGTCAAGCAGCTTTGCTTTATTCAGTTTTTAAGGATAAGTTAGTTCCTCAAAATGCAATGAAACTATAAGCATATCATACATTCATACTGATAATAAAATAAACAATCTGTAAGATATCAGCCAAATCATCTATTCCTGGTACAGTGGTACCTATTAATGTCAGATAATAAAATCTCCTTAAAATTCCTCGCTATAGAAACACTGAACTATGAGAATGAACTAATTTCAGTAAGCATATATCATGGATCGATCATCGATGTCAAATGAAAGTCCTCCAAAACAACAAGGTAATGACAGAATTAACGATAAACTTGAGCAAAAACAAGAGATACCTCTGAGGGACAATGTGCATAAACGCGCCCTAATTTGGAGAACATTTTTAGCGGGTAATCTGTGCGGACCCGGGCAGATCCGAATAGGGAGCGAATAGGGAAGAATACAAGGCGTTGGTGTGGTGAATTGAGAAACGAAGAAGGTGCGATGGGAAGGAGATAGAAGGGAATAGAAGAAGAGGATAACGATGAAGCCATAGCTTTGCTTGGTTAGCTCGGCTGCACCTCATCCAATCCAAATACCTTTTATCTTCGACTCCTTTTATACCATCGTCAGCTACTTAGCTTATCCAAATGTCTGTTTTGCCCCTTTAAAGGGTAGGGGAAAAAATGCAAAAAAGGTCCCACCGAGATTTGAACTCGGGTTACTGGATTCAGAGTCCAATGTCCTGACCACTAGACCATGGGACCATTTTTGGCTATTCGACGAGAAACTTGTTATAAATTCTATAATTGTCTTTGTTCCTGATTTCAACACACAAAGGTTTGTATAAAAACAAAAATTAAGCAAAAAATATTTTTATCAGAAAGGGTTGCAAAACCGCTATAAATAAAGCGACTAATTAGGAACAAGATGGGGAGTAATCAAACCCCTTACATCATCCAACAAAAGAGAAATGACAATCGAAACAAGAGGTTCACACAAACCATGAAAACCTAAAGAAAAGGAAAAGCCAAGGGAAGCAAGGCCATCTGCAACGCGATTAGCCTCACAATAAATATGTCGAAACTGGACAACCTACTCTCTATTAATAAAGCATTGACATTGAGATACCAGACCAAAAAGAGGATGAGCTCGATTGAGCGACTTATGCAATAATAAAATAACCAACTGAGAATCCGCTTCCAATAGGACCTTACGGAAGCCACTCTCCCAAGCAAGGTGCAAGCCTTAAAGAACACCACATAACTCAGTTGAACTCAACAATTACGTTGAATATAAATTATGCACTTAAACTTTTATCATTTTTAGAATACGTAGGTGGTGGTTGAGCTCAATAACATTATCCATCACTATAAATTCTTGTTAAAGTACTGTTAATCTTTCTTTGTTTTTGTTTTGATTTATGTTGTAGGAGTTTTTTTATCGATTGTGGATTCTGTTAAGGAGACCCACTGTAATTCTATGTGTTTTTGTTGTGTGTTGAAGGATTGTAGGGTTTAATTTGCAAAAGTCACAAGGGTATGTAGTAGGTTATGTGATATTTAGATTGCTAGAGTGGAGGACTCCAAGGAGCATTACAACCGGCCTAAGGATTGGATCATACCTCCGTGGGTGGCTCGTAATCGGCCCGAGTACGATCGGCACCGTAGCGCACGCCATCGGCGCGATCGTGATTGGGATGAGGGCCGCAGGCTGAGGCATGGGCACGGGGATGATAAACCCATTGACGATGATGATGGCTATGTCGAGTCCTACATCGAGACTGGCACCATCGTCGAGCCCACATTCAGTGCAAACGCTCCCCCGACCAAACCGAGACATGCACCGCGTCGAAAGTCCGGCGCATATATCACACCAAGACGTTAAGGTAAAATTTGAGCCTTTTTACGATTTATACAATCCTTATTTTTTCTTGAATGGTTGTAGGGTACTGAGCATGTTCTTAAACACTTCGATTATGAAGAAAACGAGAAAGTCAAGGTCGTGTCCTTGCACTTTCATGGCGCCACTAGGACATGGTGGCACCGCCTTGAGTCCGATAAGGCTCGGCACGATCAAACCCCAATCCGAGTGTGGCACCAACTCATGTATATCATGGAGAGGAAGTACATCCCGATGAACTATAAGGATAAAATGTACATGGAGATCGCTCGGGCTCATCAAGGATCGATGGCACCAGAGTTCTATGCCAAATTGGAGGACATGTTCTTCAAGGCAGGCACTAGCACTTCTCCTTCGACCATGAGGACTCGCTTCTTAGAGGGTCTCAATAAAATGATCCAAGACAAGCTCGAAATACTCCCAATAAAGGATCTTGGCACTCTTCTTCATACATCCATGCAAATCCACAAGAAAGAGTTGCGCAAGAAGACGACTTTGTCGTCATCAAGGTATTCTTCTAACCCTTCTCAATCCGGTTTTGGTACTAACCCTTCTAATTCTTCTATGTCTAAGCCAAAGGTAGGTGGTGCAAAGTATTCGGACCAACAAGGCCAAAATTCGAGTTCAAACCGTGGACGACCAGCCCCTCCGCTAACGGAAAACTCATGTGATATTGAGTATTTCAAGTGTGGGGGTCAGGGCCACTTTAAGAAGGATTGCCCCAACTCGAAGAAGTTGTTATTCTCAGACCAACACAAGGCTTAAAAGATCTTGGACAATGATGAGCACGAGGAGAAAGAGACTCATGAGACTGAAGAGGCCGACACATATTGTGGGCCTACGGACTCTCATGGTGTCTCCAAGCTAGGTCTCGTGAGAAGGCGCACTTTGAGTGTCAAGGAGGCGGTCAAGACCGATCAACAAGAACAAATTTTCCACACCCGTTGTTTGGTCAAGGGCGTCTCTTTGAGTGTGATAATTGACTTGGGAAGTTGTAGTAATTTTGTCTCTACGAAGGTGGTCGATCATTTCAAGTTGTCTACAACTCCTCATCCCGCGCCCTTCAAACCTCAACGGATCTCGTCTAACGACCACAAGTGGGTAAAAAGGCAAGTTCTCTTATCCTTTTCCATTGGTTTATATTGTGACACACTACTTTGTGATGTCACCGACATGGATGCCACACGTCTCTTGTTGGGGCGCCCATGGCAATACGATCGTCGTGTGCTTTGCGATGTCTATTTGAACAGTTACATGTTCAACTACCATGGTAAGTAGTAGGGCTGTAAGCGAACCGAGCCGTTCGCGAGAAACTCGGTGTTCGGCTCGGTTAAAGTCCGTCCGTGTTCGGCTCGATTTATAACGAACCGAACACGAGCAAGTTCGAAAGATAAATGAACCGAGCTTGAGCATGAAAGAATTCGGCTCGTTTGTTCATGAACAAGCTCGATTATATGTTCATGAACAAGCTCGATTATGTGTTCATGAACAAGCTCGATTATGTGTATAAAATACAAATATACTATATTAAATATAATCCATTAACCGGCCCATTTAAAAATAGCCCAATATCCCATTCTAAGAAACCCTAAAATGCTAAAATTTCCCTTCCCTTCTCTAATCTGACCTCCGCCTCTTATTTTCTTACTTCCTCTCTTCTAACCTAATAGCCGCCGCTCTCTCCATATCTGTCATCCCTCACCCTCACTCCCTCAGAGACGCACGCAGACAACAGACTCGGAGACTCCCCGCCGGCCGCCGCTCTAGCCATCGTCTCCGACTCTCCCCGCAGCTCCGTCCGACACTCCCCTCTCATATCGTGGTGCTGGCGTGCTGCACTGCTGGTGTCCGACTAATTATGGTGTCCGACACTTCCCTCGACCCTCTTCCAATTCTGCTGATGTCCGACTAATTGTGGCGCTGCATTGCTGAACGTCGGAGGTGTGTCACTTCTGTCCAACGCCGGAGAACGCAAACGTCGGAGGTCAGATTTCTCTCGAACTTTCCCCTCTCATGTCTCTTCCTTCCAATTATCCTATCTCAGATTTCTATTTTATCTCAGATTTCTTTAATTTTGTCAATATATAATACAGCCTGTTTCGAATTTGGTGGGTTGGTTGGTAGGTTCTGTGGGAGACTGGGAGTCTCTTTGGGTGGGTTTGTTTGATCATATTTGGTTTGTTTGATCATATTTGAGGATGTCACAAACTCTATGAACGCGTCTGTTGTTTACAGTTTATACAATTGTCAATAGAGGTAGGAAAAAATGAGTTCAATTCACTGTCAAAAGTCAAAAAAACTCTTATAAATGGATGAATCTGAGAACCCTCTGTGATTCCTCTTTATAAGTCAAAAAAAACTTTTTATACGTCTGTTGCAGTAGCCTTGCAATCTTTATACGCCTGTTGTTGATCTAAGAATTCTATGTAAATGTTGTTAAATAAATTATAAATGTCTCTTTTACTCATTAATCAGTATCTGTTTTTTTGTTTTTATAGATAATGGATGATGTTGCAAGATCAGCTGCAAATTCATCATCTACCCCAACTTTAGAAGAGAATGAAATTGCAAATGAAGTCCTTGTCACAGCCTCAGCTGAAGAAAACCCAACAGAGGAGGACATTATTTTCAAAAGAAGAAAAGGAAGAAAACATCAAAAGCTTGGGCAGAATTCAAAGAGGTGGAACAACCTGATGGAAATCTGCGATATGAGTGCATTCATTGCAAACAACGGCTGGCCCCAATGCAGTCCGGTACAACATCACATTTTCTTCGACATTTGAATAAATGTGTAAGGAGAAGTATTATAATGAAAGGGCAGAAGCAGCTTTCAGTCAACACTACTCTTGCCAAGTCAGATAGTGTTAGTGTTGTGCAGAATTTTGTCTATGATTCTGCTAAAGTCAGAGAGGTATTTTCTCATATGATCCATGTTCATGAATTGCCTTTCAACTTTGCTGAATATAAGGTGTTTAATCTCTTCATGAAAACTGCATGTCCTCATTGGTTTAAGATCAGTCGAGCATCATTAAGGAAAGATTGCTTTAGTACTTATGAGTTGCAAAAGAAAGTGATACTAGATTTGTTAAAGGGTGCTAATCGAGTTAGTATAACTACTGATTTGTGGACTTCAGACCAGAAAGTTCAATATATGGTTGTTATTTGTCATTTTTTTGATGCTGATTTGCTATTACAAAAGCGCATTATAAACTTTGTTGATGTTCCTCCTCCACACAATGGGCTTGTTATTTCTAATGCTTTGCAAAAATGTTTAGATGAGTGGGGAATTGAGAAGAAGATATGGACTGTTACAGTTGATAATGCTAGCTATAATGATGTTGCTGTGAATTATTTGAAAGACAATTTGAAGTATACAAATAGTCTTTCCCTTGATGGCAAGTTTTTTCATGTGAGATGTTGTGCACATGTGCTGAATATTCTAGTTCAATTTGGGCTGTCTGAGATTGCAAGTGTGATTAATAATGTGCGGGAAAGTGTCAAGCATGTTTCAGCGTCTGTTTCTCGTCTTCACATATTTAGTGACATTGTAAAGTCTTTGAATTTGCCTAAGAGGAAACTTATACTTGATTGCGGGACGAGATGGAATGCTACATATGCTATGCTAGTAGTTGCTTTAGAATACAAGGATGTCTTTCCTCGGTATAAGCAGAGAGAACAAACTTATCGTAATTTAGAGGTAGGAAAGAGTTTGATTCTATGATGAGGAATGATGACGTCATTCATGGAGAGAAATCAGATTTGGATGTTTACTTGGAAGAACCGGTCTTGCTTCATAATGATGAAATAGATGCACCATTTGATGCTTTAGATTGGTGGAGGCAACAAACTTCTAAGTATCGGATCTTATCAAGGATGGCTTGTGATATTCTTTCAATTCCCATCACAATTGTGGCTTCTGAATCTGCTTTTAGTGCTGGTGGTCGTGTTATTGATCCACATCGTGCCTCTTTGGGGGCAGATACTGTTCAAGTATTGATGTGTGGTGCTGATTGGTGTAGAGCTCTCTATGGAATGCATGGAGATAAAGAGGTAATGTCTTTGTTTATTTCAGAACTTATCTATTTAATATTCATATATAATATGTTTGATTATATGATATGTTTGATTATATGTTTATATCTTTTGTAGGATGTGAGGAAAGAAGAAGTTACAAGATTTGAATTTCCTCTTTGATGGCGGCTTGAAGATTTGTAATACATTAGTTGTAGTTAGCTCTCCTTGGGATCAATTAAGTTGTTTTTGTTTTGTTTTTCAAGGCATTTTGCAGTTTGTATGGGTAATGTTTATTCTATCTTTGTATCAAAGACATTAGGGTTCTAGTTGGGGTAAGACATTTGAGCAGGTTTTGTTTTATGCTTTGTATTGGTAATGTTTCGTGTTTGAGCAGGTTTGTTCAAAACATTTGTGTTTGGGTTTTATACTTTAATTTCAGCAGGTTTGATTTGTTCGTGAACGAACTAAATGAGCAGGTTTGATTTGTTCGCGAAAGAACTAAATGAGCTATGGGTTAGCTTGTTTAGTTTGCTCGTAAACAAGATAAACGAGCGGACTCGTCGAGCTCATGCTCGAAACAAGACAAACGAGCGGGCTCGCGAGCCGAGCTCAAGCTCGACGAGCTTTAAACGATCCGAGCTCGAACGAAAATTTGAGCTCGAACCGAGCTCGAGCTCGAGCCCGAATAGACTATTAAATGATCGAGCCGAGCTCGAGCCTTTGAAAACTCGGCTCGGCTCGGTTCGATTACAGCCCTAAGCATGTGACCCTCTTACCCACCCATGTCTCCTAGTGAAGCTCTACAAGAAGAAGTCGAAAGACAATGCCAAAAGACTAGGGACATACCCCTGGCACTGCTCGCCTCAAAACACGACCCTCCATGCTAAAACTCAGATTTAGAGATTTTATGTGTGTTTCTGGTGCCACTGGTCCAAATTTTGGACAAGCTACAATTTTTAAGAAAAAACACATGGAGAAAAATGCAAAGGGCCGACAGAATGTGCAAAGTTCCCCCGTTGTAGAGGCGCGCCTGCCAAATCCGCGAAAAATGCAATATCTTGAGCATCGGGACGAAGTTATGGACACTTCCAGTGGCGTTGATCACCATTTTCCAAGAACTAAAGCTGGTGGAGAAAGTGCCTTTGGAAATCCATATTGGAAGAGGACGACGAGCCATCATTAGGAGCAATGATTCGACCCCATCTATGGACGCCGCCCAAGAGGAGGATGCCTTATCCGTATGCTCCGATGCCCCATCATTAAGAGCCAAACTCGTGCCATCGCAGCTGTGACACTGTCCTTAGTGGCTCAAGTCCTTGGTAGCCACGGCGTGCCAACCACCGCGCCATCACATGTCTGTCTCATGGCCGTCACTGCCGAGGAGGCACACCCTTGCCAGGCCACGCTGAGCGTTGTGACACTAGGCCAGCCTGTGCCCGGTACCAATGCCAACGTCCACGTCCTTGAGGTTCTTCACCTTGCTACCGTACCAACCTTGGCATGATGCCAGCGCCACACCGGTGCACCTACGCGCACGCGACAAGGCCTTTGCCATGTCTTGACATGGTCTTGGTCATATCTTTCCCTTTTAGTACTATTGGTATTATAAGACTTGCTATGTTTTATGAGTATTTTTAGTATTATGGACGTTGGGCCTTGGTTGCATCCAAGCCCAAGTCCAATCTCTTTTTTGGCACCTAGGGTTTTCGATTGCCTCCATTATATAAGGGCTACTCTAACTCCTAGACTAAGTTATGCATATTTTAGATTCATAATTAAATTCGAGGTTTATCTCCTTATTGCGGATTTTGTGCGTCACCCTATTATTCCAATCCAAAGTGATCAAACACACAATCTCGTTGTTCATCACATTGAACGACACAACCCTAGGCTCATCACGTTGAGTCTTCTTTGGTACATAATGTTGGATCAAGCCTCTTTTTCGACTTCCATAACATTGGTTCTCGACCAATTCAAGTCTTCTGCTTCGCATTGAGACATATTACATGTTCTAAGTCAAAGATCTGGGCATCTTTAGATCCTTTCGGAAACGAGGTCACATCAAGCAACCACACATTCAACTTCGGTTAGGGAAAGAACAATCGATTTTTGATTCTTTGATCCCCAAGAAACAAGACATGAGCCCAATAATTGAGCCATTATTCTAGAGGTGTTCTTCCTATTCACCAATTGCCCCACGTAGTCCACATCTATATAACCCACTAAACTGAAATCACAATTCCTAGGGTACTAGACATAAATTATCGCTTCCCTTCAAGTATCTCAAGATCTTCTTGACTTCTTTGAGATGTGATTCCTTAGGATTTGCTTGAAACCTGGCATATAGATAGACACTAAACACAATATCTGGCCTACTTATCATTAGGTATAAAAGAGAATATATCAATCATTTCATGATAAAGCTTTTGATCCACATTGATCCCACTCGAATCTGGATCCAAACGAGTGTTATGTGAAATAGGAGTATCAATGGGTTTTGAGGTTTCCATACCAAACTTTTTAAGCATCTACTTAGTGTATTTTTGTTGATGTATTCTTGTTCCCCATGCAGTTTGAGAGATTTGTAAACCAATGAAGAATGAAAGCTCTCCCACCATCCTCATTTCAAACTCACTGCTCATTAGGTCTTTGAAGGATGCTTTGAACCACACTCCTTTGCTACAATTGTCGGACTTCTCCAAGACATTTGAGGTGGATTGTGATGCCTCTAACACTAGCATTGGGGGCGTCCTCCATCAAGAGAAGAATCTTATCGCTTATTTTAGCGAAAAGTTCACCGGGGCAAACCTCAACTATCCTACTTATGACAAGGAGCTCTATGCCTTGATTCGGGTGCTCCAAACTTGGAAGCACTACTTGTGGCCGCAGGAGTTCTTTATCCATAGTGACCATGCAGTGCTTTCCTACCTTAAGAGCCTAACACACTTGAATAGAAGACATGCTCAATGGGTGGAATTCTTGGAGACATTTCCTTATGTCGTCCAACACAAGAAGGGTAAAGAGAATGTGGTAGCTGACGCCCTTTCTCGCAGGCATGTGCTCCTAACTCAATTGCAAACTCGTTTACTTGACTTCTCTTTGATTAAGGAGCTATATGCTTCAGACCCTTTCTTTGTTCCAATCTTTGAGAAGTGCTCGGTTCATCGTGAGTGGGACTCTTACTTCTTAGATGAGGGGTACTTATACAAGACTGGAAAACTTTGTATTCCAAGCTCTTCTATAAGACACCTCTTGATTAAAGAGGATCACGATGGACGAGGCCATTTCAGGGTGAACAAGACACTTCCAGCGTTGCGTGAACATTTCTTTTGGCCTAGCATGGTCACCCATGTCACGAAATTCTGCATGAGTCGTGTTCCATGCCGAAAGGCCAAGTCGGCTACTTTACCTTATGGAATTTACTCTCCTTTACCTGTGCCTAACGCCCCTTGGGAGAACATTTCTATGTACTTCATTAGGGTCTGCCTATGTCAAAGAGAGGCAAAGACTCTATTTTTGTTGTTGTGTGCCGATTCTATAAAATGGTTCACTTTGTTGCTTGTAAAACCACGAATAATGCTACGGAAGTGGCTTGTTTGTTCTTTTACAATGTGGTAAAGTACCATGGTGTACCAAGAACTATTATTAGTGACCGGGACACCAAGTTTGTGGGCCATTTTTGGAGAACTTTTTGGGGGAAACTCGGCACGAAATTATTGTTTTCTACAAGTAACCACTCCCAGACTGATGGCCAAACGAAGGTCACAAACCGAACCTTGGGCTCACTCTTTGAGTGATGCTCAAGTCAAACCCATGTCGGTGAGACGACTTACTTTCTACCCTTGGGTTTTGCTATAACAGGTCCAAACATTCGGCGCATTCATTGACTCCATTTGAGGTCGTTTATGGGCGCAATCCCTTACGCCCTTGGATTAGGTCCCTAAGCCATTGAAGCAGGGAGAGCATGTTGATGCCGCACATAGAGCCGATCAAATTTAGCAACTCCATGCTAGGACCAAGGTGCATCTTGAGCGGCGGGCCATCCAATACTCAGCATAGCACAACCTAGGCCGAATTACTATGATTTTTTAGCCCGACGACCTTGTTTGGCTCCATTTGCGCAAGGAACGGTTCCCGGCAGCCCGAAGACAAAGCTCCATCAACGAGGTGATGGGCCATTTCGTTTCCTTGAATGAATTGGTCCCAACGCCTACAAGCTAGACTTCACGTACTCCTATGGCAATGTGCATGCAACGGTCAACGTGTCCGAATTGTCTCCCTTTGTTGAGCCTGAGTTTGATTTTGAGGAAGTGGGGATGCTTCCCACTCAAGGGAGGATGCGTTTTCTACTATGACCACCGCCAAGGAGGAAGAATCCATGTTGGTTCGCTCCAACGGACCCTTGACGCGAACCCGCTTCAAGGCCATGGCTCAGGCCACGGCTTCCATCATAAGTCGAGCTACTCAGTCTGTGAGTTCGGTCCAAGACCCGCCTACTACCATGTTGCTGACATCTTTGGTCCAAGACAACATTCCGGGCCAATTAGAGGAGTCAAGGATCGAGCCAAGCCAATGCGCGCCGACGCTCACCAGCGCGGGCTGGCTTCAGCACGACGCACCCGCGTCTCGGCATGACATGGTCGGGCCCCTCCCTGGCACGACCGTGCCATAGGCTTCTGATGTGAGCCCCACATCAACCGCCAGCCAAGAAGAGGAAGACTTGTCCGTGCGCTCCGACGGACCCATCACTCGAGCCAGGACCCGTGCCATAGCTCGAGCCACGGCGTCCCTCATCGCGCGCGCGCTTACGCGAGCCACGACGCATCCACCGACGCGCCCCTCTTCCGGTGCGTCTCCTTCATCGAAGGCGCGCCGCCACTCCAGGTCGACGCTACGCACCGCAGCACCGAGAAACTCACCCTCGGTGCCGTGCCAGCCACGCATTCCGAGCACCGGGCCACCCCGGCGTGGGAACTTGAGGTTCTGGTGTGCCTCGACCTCGACACTCGAGGTTCGGGTGCGCACCAGCTCCGTCGCCGCCGAAGTCCTGCCGCGCCTCTACCGTGTCACGACATGTCCTTGGCGCGCCGACGCCTTGTCACGACCTTGTCGCGACACTCGCGACTAGGCCACCGTGACCATTTATGTTTCTTACTATTTTTAGCTATATTTCCATTCCGAAACATTTCTATTCATGTATTTTCTATTTATGTCTAGAGTTTTGGGCTTGGGCTAGTGGTTGGGCCGCATGCTTGCGCCTCCCTTCACTCCCCACGCCGCTAGGGTTAAGACTAGGGTTTGCGTGCTCTCTTCTCTATAAAAGAGGCACGCCCCCTCCTTTGTTGGCTACGCTTTGATTATTGATAACGAAACTCTATCGAGATTGCTCCAGACCTATCTCTTTAAGGCGTCACCACAATTCTCTTCTCGTCCCATACTCTTCTGGCTTCCGTCAAAAGAAGCCCCCTTCTTAATCCTTTCCCTTCAATCCCTACCAAGTCTAGACGTTTACGTCTCAAAACCTATCCGTTCGATCGTGATAAGACCATTTACGAGTCCAAGTTCAAGATCCTCACGTGAATCCTCAACGGGGTTCACATCAACTGGCATCAGAGCCAAGGATTGCGTAAGTCTTTCTCACTCATTTACTCGTTTTTTGCACGAATTTTTTTTCTTTTCCATCCAATTTGTCATTAGCTTCCGCCATCTGTACCAACACCCATTAGAATCCATCGTTTTTGCTTAGAAAAAATTTCAAAAAAAAAAACAGCCGTGTCCATTGCCGACTTGCTATTGTTTCGGTTCATCTACTTGAGTTTTCGAGTCTTGCATGCTTCAACGCCAAGTCCAATCTCATTCCCGGTGCCTCATTGCCGAACCGGCCTGCATATAGGGCATCGCCTAAGGAAACTCAAGAGCTTCAATGCCAAGTCCAATCTCTTTTGGACAAGGGTTATGTTCGTGAATCCCTTAGCCCGTGTGCGGTTCCGGTTATCTTGGTGCCGAAGAAGGATGGTTCTTGGAGGATGTGTGTGGACTGTCGTGCCATTAACCAAATCAACATCAAGTACCGCCACGCAATTCCCCATTTGGATGACATGCTCGACGAGCTGCATGGTGCCGTGTAATTCTCGAAGATTGATTTGCGGAGCGGCTACCATCAAATTCGGATGCAAGAAGGGGACGAGTGGAAGACGGCCTTTAAGACCAAGCACGGTCTTTATGAGTGGTTGGTGATGCCCTTCAGCCTCACTAACGCTCCTTCTACTTTTATGCGTTTAATGAACTTTGTTTTACGCAAATTTTTGGGACTTTTCGTCGTCGTGTATTTTGACGACATTTTAGTTTATAGACGAACTTTGGACTCTCACGCGGGGCACCTTAGGTAGGTGTTAGATTGCCTCCGCGAACATTCTTTGTATGTAAACCTGGACAAATGTGTTTTTTGCTCGGATACGACGAATTTTCTTGGTTTCGTCGTATCCAAGAATGGCCTACGAGTGGATTCTGACAAAATCCGGGCCATCCGTGAGTGGCCGACTCCCACGACCCCCACCATGGTTCGATCCTTTTTGGGGATCGCTGGTTTCTATAGGCGATTTGTCAAGGACTTTAGTTCTATCGTCGGGCCACTCCATTCTATAACCAAGAAGGCAACCACAATAAAGCAGATGCCGCATCATGAGGCCGCTTTCGAGGCCTTGAAGGATGCTTTGTGCCGCGCCCCGGTCCTGCAATTGCCGGACTTTTCCAAGCGCTTTGAGATCGAGTGCGACGCTTCCGACTATGGTATTGGCGGCGTACTACTTCAAGAGCAAAGGCCGATCGCTTATTTTAGCGAGAAGCTAGCAAGGGCGACTTTGAATTATCCGACCTATGATAAAGAGCTTTACGCTCTTATTCGGGTCCTAAAGACGTAGCAACACTATATATGGCCAAGCGAGTTCATAATTCATACGGATCACGCGGCCTTGGCTTATCTCAAGAGTCAAACGACTCTGAATAGGCGCCATGCATGTTGGGTCGAGTACATGGAGACGTTTCCCGACGTCATTGCGCACAAAAAAGGCAAAGAGAACGTCGTCGCCGACGCTCTCTCTCGGAGGTACATTCTATTAACCCAATTACATTCTAAGATGCTCGGGTTCACTTTGATCAAGGAATTATACGCCTCAGATCCGTATTTTTCCTCAATCATTAAAAACCTTGAGCATTCACGAGTCCATGAGCCTTTCTTCTTGGACAATGGGTATATTTACCGAGCTGGGAAGCTTTGCATTCCGGCATCATCGGTGAGACATTTGTTTCTCCAAGAGGCTCATGATGGTCGAGGCCACTTTGGCATAGCCAAAACGTTGGCAGCACTTCGTGAACATTTTTTCTGGCCTCACATGGCTCGAGATGTTAACAAGTATTGTCAAAGTTGTGTGCCGTGTCATACTGCCAAGTCTCGGTCAGAACCAAATGGCCTTTACACGCCCCTACCTATTCCCGACGCCCCGTGGGAAGATCTTTCAATGGATTTTATCACGAGACTACCAATGTCGAGGTGTGGAAAGGATTCCATTTTTGTAGTCGTGGACCGGTTCTCCAAAATGGCCCACTTCATCGCATGTAAGGGGACTAATAATGCGGTGGAAATCGCTAATTTGTTCTTCGAATATGTTGTGAAATTGCATGGTATTCCTAGAACTATTGTTAGTGATAGGGATACCAAATTTTGCAGCCACTTTTGGAGAACGCTTTGGGGGAAGTTAGGAACACGACTCCTATTTTCTACTGCTTATCACCCCTAGACCGATGGTCAGACTAAGGTGACCAATCGGACCTTGGGCACTCTTCTTTGGACGATGCTCAAGGCAAACCCACGTCGGTGGGAGGACTTACTTTGCCATGTTGAGTTTGCTTATAACAGGTCCTTCCAATCTGCGACGAAGATGACGCCTTTCGAGGTCTTCTACGGGCGTAATCCATGCACTCCCATGGATTTTGTCCCGCTGCCATTCAAGACCGGTGAGCTCGTCGACGCGGCCAACCGCGGTGACCACATCCTCCGCCTTCACGAGCGTACCAAGGCGCAACTTTTGAAGCGCTCAGATCAATACGCCACCCAACGCAACAAGGGGCGTCGTAACTTGATTTTCGAGCCGGGCGACTTGGTATGGCTCCACCTCCGGAAGGACCATTTTCCCGAGGCTCGGAAGACGAAGTTGCATCTCCGAGGAGACGGCCCCTTCAAGGTTCTCAAGCGCATCAACAACAACTCCTATATCCTTGACCTCCCGGGCAAGTACAACGTGTCCGCTTCCTTTAATGTCTCAGATCTTTCTCCCTATATAGATCCCGAGTATCATGATGAGGAAACGTTGACGTTTCCCACCCAAGGGGGGAGGGTGATGTGAGCCCCACATCAACCGCCAGCCAAGAAGAGGAAGACTTATCCGTGCGCTCCGACGGACCCATCACTCGAGCCAGGACCCGTGCCATAGCTCGGGCCACGGCGTCCCTCGTTGTGCACGCTTACGCGAGCCACGACACATCCACCGACACGCCCCTCTTCCAGTGCGTCTCCTTCATCGAAGGCGCGCCGCCACTCCAGGCCAACGCTACGCACCGCGGTACCGAGAACCTCACCCTCGGTGTCGTGCCAGCCACGCATGCCGAGCACCGTGCCACGTCGGGCCACCCCGGCGTGGGAACTTGAGGTTCTGGTGCGCCTCGACCTCGACACTCGAGGTTCGGGTGCGCACCAGCCTCGTCGCCGCCGAAGTCCTTCCGCGCCTCTACCGTGTCACGACATGCCCTTGGCGTGTCGACGCCTTGTCATGACCTTGTCGCGACACTCGCGACTAGGCCATCGTGACCATTTATGTTTCTTACTATTTTTAGCTATATTTCCATTCCGAAACATTTCTATTCATGTATTTTCTATTTATGTCTAGAGTTTTCGGCTTGGGCTAGTGGTTGGGCCGCATGCTTGCGCCTCCCTTCACTCCCCACGCCGCTAGGGTTAAGACTAGGGTTTGCGTGCCCTCTTCTCTATAAAAGAGGCACGCCCCCTCCTTTGTTGGCTACGCTTTGATTATTGATAACGAAACTCTGTCGAGATTGCTCCAGACCTATCTCTTTAAGGCGTCACCATAATTCTCTTCTCGTCCCATACTCTTCTGGCTTCCGTCAAAAGAAGCCCCCTTCTTAATCCTTTCCCTTCAATCCCTACCAAATCTAGACGTTTACGTCTCAAAACCTATCCGTTCGATCGTGAGAAGACCATTTACGAGTCCAAGTTCAAGATCCTCACGTGAATCCTCAACGGGGTTCACATCAGCTTCCCAACCCGCACAATGACGATAGAAGCTTCTGTCGTCAGGACGCAGGCCAATGGCATTGTGACGCGATCGCGCACTTCTGATGTCAATCTTTCTATCCTTTTCTCCCAATCGCCCTAATTTTCTAAGGCTTTGATCTTCAACGCCTCTTCGCATTCAAGACGCCACTGACCCGTTCCCGTGCCAGATCAGCGCCATGTCGTTCGACTCGTCCCTGGTTCGTCGTTGCACACAATTCGCGCCCCCTTAACGACTCGACACGAGTCTCTAATCGCCGTAGTCATGTTGATTCCGCATCATTCAACCCTAGTCCGAGATTCCACATTCAAGACGTCGGTCCTTTGTTTAAGCGATCTAACCCGCCTTTAGCGAGACGAAATGCATCACCAAAGCTATGTGAAGGCTCTATAATCGAGGTAGATTTAGACCCTTCAACTCCAACAACAATTCTCGTGGTAATAGTGAGGAAAAGTGTGACATGAAGGATGTCACTTACTACAATTGTCCTGAGGAAGGGCGCTTTGATAGGAACTGTTCCAAAGGTGATGTTGATGGTAAAGGGAAGAAGGCCTACATTGCCATGTGGGGAAATCCGGAAGACGATGAGCCAAAAGGCTATGTAAAGAACATGTGTGGAATGGCTATTATGACACAAGATGAAAAGGTTTTTACGTATTGTTTACGAGTTAATGATAAAGAGAATTCAAGATCTGTGTGCATTCGAATTTGGGAAAAGATAGGACACGAGGATAGCTAGACGAAGTTGAGTACGAAGTCAAGTTCTTGGGTCGAAGAAGCTTGTCCGAGTTAATTGAAGACGTTCGATGCTTAGGAACATTAGGTTTGTCTCTAGGTGTTGTATACACCTAGAAACCTAAGGTTTGTGTTTGTAAGTTCATTTTAATTAATAAGATATTAACTCTGATTTGGAAACTCTTGTTCTTAATTTACTTGTTTTACTATTCCGTTGCCCAGTTCACTGATCCCTAAAGATCAGTTCATGTATTCTAACACACGTATGATCCAACAAATTCGATGTTTGAAAATCAAGTCTAGGACTTGATAGATTTTCGAAATGAGGTAAAACCCATAGGGGGAAAGGGTTTTTGTTGGGATGACATTAAGACATTAACTAATCCCCGATTCCTTAAGTTTTTTATGATTAAAAACCTTGTGGATTTGTACTTGATATGTTTCAGGTATGAAATAATGAAGAGAAGGATGCTTGGATTAATCGCTACACCTCATAAGAACAAAGGAGTTTAAAGAAAGCAAGTTTTGTGTTCATTGGTTCCAAAGGAACAACGCAAAAGCGCAAGAAGCTATTTAAGGAAGGCGGCATCAGATGCGCGCGCGTGGACTATGCGTTGCACTAGGCGGTTGAAGCTTAAAGATAGATTTATTGTCAAGGAAAAAAAATTTGGAAAGTCTTTTAGATAGAATTATCTATGTAAATGATATACCCGAAATTATATTTATTGATAGACTTAAATGTTCTATTCCATCTATAAAAATAGAGGGTATGTCTAGGTTTTATGTTAAGGATTTTAACACATTAATCATAGAGATAACGTGTGAGCTTTGTGCGATCGATTTATAGAAGAGATAGGACATGAGGATAAGCTTGATTGAGTTGTGTACGAAGTTAGGTTCGTGGGTCGAAGAAGCTAGTCCGAGTTCATAGAAGTCATTCGACACTTATGAACATTAGGTTCGTCCCTAGGAGTTATTTACACCTAGAAGCATAAAGTTCACGTTTTTAAGTTCGATTCTAATAATAAAGATAGCTACTTTGATTTGGAAATACTTGTTCTTAATTTACTTATTTCATTATTTTGCTAACCAGTTCACTGGTCCCAAATGATCAGTGTTTGTATTCTAACACACGTACAATCCAACAGTTTTCAAACACAAGACTGATAAGGATGGAAAGGTATCTGTATACAAGGAAAAATTAGTTGTCAAAGGTTTTAAACAGATTCATAGTATAGACTATGCCGAGACATTTTCACAAGTTGTCTTGATTAGATCCATTTCTATTACCGCTTATTATGATTATGAGATTTGGAAAATTGATGTCAAACTGATTTTCTGAATGGTTTTTTCGAAGAGGATGCGTACAAGACACAACCAGAGGGTTTTGAAGATTTAGATGATGTTGGGAAGGTATGCAAACTTAAGAAGTCTATTTATGGACTTAAGCAAGCAACCATGAGTTGGAACTTTTGGTTTGATGAAATGATCAAAGAGTTTTACTTCATCAGATGCGAAGAAGACCCTTGTGTATACAAGAAGTTTAGTTGGAGTAAGGTTGTCTTCCTAGTCTTGTAAGCGGATGGCATACTACTTATTGAGAATAACATTCCGATGCTAGAGTCCATTAAGGAATGACTGATGAAATGTTTCTCAATGAAAGACTTAGGAGAGGTTGAGTACATACTTGGAATAAAGATCTATAGAGATAGATCTAAGAGACTGCTTGGATTAAGTCAGGGGACTTATATAGTTAAAATTCTTGACAGATTAAAGATGCAAAATTCCAAAAAGGATTTTTACTCATGCAATATAGTGTACATGTCAACAAGACGCAAAGTCCTAAAACACTTGTCGAGCTTGAAAAGATGAGCAAGATTCCTTATGCTTTTGCTATAGGATCTATCATGTATGCCATGGTATGTACACAACCTAATGTTACATTTGCTCTAAGCATGTGTAGAAAATATCAATCAAATCCAAGAGAGGCACACTGGTGTGCAGCTAAGAACATCCTGAAGTACTTAAGAAGAACCAAGGATGATTTCTTAGCATATGGGGGCGATGGCAAATTAGTCATTCAAGGATATACAAATGCTAGCTTCCAGATTGAACGAGATGGTTGTGAGTATCAATTGGGATATGACTTCATCCTTAATGGAGGAGCATTGAGCTGGAAAAGCTCCAAGCATGATACAATAGTTGATTATAAGGCTGAGGTATGAGGCTAAGTATATCATCGCTAGTGTTTGGATGAGGAAGTTCCTGGATGAACTCAGTGTAGTTCCTAGTATATCAGAGCCTATCAACATCTATTATGACAACAATGGTGCCATAGCCCAAGCCAAGGAACTGAGCTCGAGCTCCAAATCCAGACATGTTATGAGGAAGTATCACCTATTGGACGCATAATCACTAAGGGTGACATTAAGATGTGTAAGGTGCATACAAATGATAACATTGCATATCCATTGACCAAGCCTATGCTTAGGACCAAGCATTATAGTCACACTAGGGCTAAAGATCCCAAACACATTGGAGAATGGCTTTGAGATTGCTTTATATTACATTTTATGTTGAGAGTGTTAGACACTAATTTTATGTTTGGCTTGATGATGTTATGATATATGATATTTCTTTTGTATTTATATATTGTCTTGATCAATAATGAATAAAATGTCCAAATAATTCGTAATTCGCAAATAAGCTCATCATAAGTGTTTTGATGAATGAAATCCCATTAAGTGAATGAAGTTATGAATTATTGCAAGTATATAGTCTGAAATCATCAACTTAGACATAGATGATTTTATTAACGACTATATTGTAAGTTGATTGATAGCTCTAGGTTTCATGGGCTATAGGGTCATGGAGATGTCTAGTCATTTACATATATATCATATGTATGGATGATATATGTAAGAAAGACCCACCATAAGACTCTCCAAAAGGGATTGCGGAGTTTCAAGTTAAACCATGATTAGTAGATTCCTCAAACACGAGTACGTATGTTATGGTCTCTCTTGATGATTGGTATGTCTTTGACTACACTGTTAAATGCTTTCCGTAAAAGGGAGTTATAAAGGCAGTAGTTGGGATTGCCAAAAAATTGAGTGAGAGCCATACTCATACAAGACTGGAGAAGTCCTCCTCCATGCATATTGTGATGCGTTGAACAGAAATGGTGTCTAAGTCACTTGAAGAACGAGAACTGAAAATACATGGCCATGCTCGAATTGATTATTTGTAATCATCAATTTAATTGACAATTCAAACTTAGAGTTCAAGAAACATATTTGATAATAGATATGAATGTCACCATATCATCAAATAAGACATTAAGAGACAAAGGTATATCTTATATTGCACAATTGTTTAAGGACAAGTGGGAGATTGAAGGAGTTGTGTCCTTTAATCTAATGTGCAATAACTAAACTTGGAATATGACAGTTAATAAAGATATTCAATCCGGTTATTTTAGGAGTCGTACTGTTTTGCTAGAAGTCAACTACGATTAATGAGGTTAAACAAGTTAAACTCATGGTTATTATAAACGGGACATATGCGGTCACACACTTAGAGTTGACGAACTAGATCAAAAAGAAAGATGGTTTTATTATTAGTGTACATTAGATATGTACTAATAATATAATAATGAGATAAGATTTATTTGTGAAATAAATAAATAATAAGTATGTATAATGAATGAGGAGGGGTTACATTTTGACATGTAGGTTAAATTTTGAATGTAGGATACCTATGAAAGGGATTTGACTCTCCTCCAAAATTCATTATTCTTTAATTAATATATAGGAGGGGTTACAATTGTGGATGAATGTTATATTTAAATGGGATAAACTCTCCTTATGTGTAGATTATTCCTTCTTGCTTTTAGCGTATTTATTTTCGTGCATCTTTATTGTTTTTCGTCCTAGCAGTGGAAGCCAAAGGCGATCTAGACCGGACTTGTGTGGACCAAGTAGAGAAGTCGCATCTGAGATTTTCCTTCTCTTTCGTTTCCTCCTTGATTTATTCCGGTTCACGCATCAACATATCTCTTCTATGAACAATGGTTGATCTATTAACTATGCCTAAAGATCCTCATATTATTATGTATTTTTGCTTTAGGCATCTAATTTTCCTTGAGTTAGAACCAACACACAACTACATAATATAGTATAGCTAAAAGAGATCTCAAATTTTGTTGATCTCATGAAATTACTTACACACTAGTCAATTCATAAAAGATTTGGCTTCGCCTTCTCATGTATATATACCATTATGTCTCACAGTTGTACCACTCCGATCCTTCACCGGTTAATAACATCAACATCCTAGCATAGACAATTATTGCAGGGACTGATTTTCTACCTATATACGTCCATGATAAAATTAAATGTATACATTCCCCTCAGCTAACATATTTTTTTTCGAAAGCCAAGTCTCTCAACTAACATAATAACTCGTTAGCATCCAAGCCCAAACCGTGACATCTCCAGTCGAGGGCGACCTCGCCGGGGACCACAACCTGCTGACGTGGCTTCCGGAAGGAGACCATATGGCTGCTCATCATGAAAGTTGTGACGCGCTCCGACACGCGTATATCCTCCATACGCAGCTCTTGAAGCTTCCGCACGTACTCGGGCACGTGCTGCAGGTCCCACACGACCCCTACCCCGCCGGGCTTCAGAACCCTCACCACCTCCCCCACCACCCTCACCCTCTCCGTCGATGCCGCCGCCGTGCTCTGCCCCAACTCCTTGCCCACCCGATGCAGGAACACCGCCGAAACCACCGCGTCGAAATAGTTGTCGCTGAATGGCAGTTGCCGTACGTCCCCCTCCCTACAAGTCACGTACTCCTGTAATTTCATCATCAACCATTAATTTTTTTTTATTTTTAATCTCCTCCTATAGTTTCTAATTAAATTCTTACAAATTTTCAGCCAATCTTAAGCTTGTTAAAAAAATATTAAACAAAAAAATCACAATAAAACTAAACTATATATAGTACATGTTTATTAAGATGGTAAATTGATCAACCGAATGATTTTATTTTTTTTGATGGAAATCAACCGAATGATAATGTTATGTCATGTAATAAAAAAAACAATTTCACACTATAGATGGCAATTTCTATATATATACGTACGAATTAGGATAGTTTTTTTTGGTTGAAACTTAAATTAGGATAGTAAAGATCACCTTTCCAAAGATAAGTTATACAGTATCGACCATCCGAATTTTATTTTCAAGAAAATATTCACAGCTACTCCGTATTTAAAAAAAAAAGTATTGACCTATTTTTGTGTTAGATAGTCAACAACTAACTATAAGAAAGAAAGAGAGAGAATTTGGAGATGGACCTGAACGCCTTCGATGCAAGCGGTGCGGAGAGTAGACATGGTGACGGAGCGGTTGAGATCCAACCCGACAACCCGGCCCGAACTCCCCTCCTTCTTCATCCGCTTAGCGACTTCGTTGAGCAGGACGCCGCGGCCGCAGCCGACGTCGAGCGCGGTGCGGACGCTAGACCAGTCGGGGACGGCGCCGACCATGCGCTGCGACATCTCCCACCGCAGCGCGCCGGCGGAGTAGAACAGATTGCCGGCGGCGAAGAAGAGGCAGACGGCGGAGAGCGCGATGACGGCGCCGACGAATGCGGCGAGGAAGCGGGCGGCGCCGGTGGAGGAGAAGAGGTCGAAGGAGTGGAGGTAGCAGCAGATCGGAGAGAAGTAGAGGAGGAAGAGGATTGAGAGGAGGGAGAAGACGGCGGCGTGGAAGAGGAGGAAGGCGAGGGTTTGCCAATCGTCGATTCCGTAGATTGCGTAGATCTCGGCCCAATCTCGGCTCGATTTCCCCACTGTTTTTGAGTGGAGGTTTGTCAATCAGTTTGGGGATCGGAGGGAAGAGAGGATTTGGATTGGGGATCGCAGGAGGAGGAGAGGACTGATATATCAAGTGTAGTTATTAGTGTGCGAGGAGAGATTCAAAAGGAAACAGAATGAAACGTCAGACGACGCGTTTTGGTTTCGTCAATCAAAGATTCTTATTAAAGTTTGGAGCCGGTGGGCCCTAATGGGTACACACTTGACACTACTACACTAACACAGCGACGATTTTATCATCATTCGAGTGAACAAGGGGATTTGGGTTCCTTTAATACCGAGATTGGAGGTGGATTTAATTACATTATACTTAATTTTATTTTATTTTATTGTGGGGATATGAAATCTGGCAATAGCTCCGCCTCTTCAGCGTACGTAGAATATTTTGGGGCTTTGACCGTTGTCCTTTTTTAAGGCTGTAATGCAATTTTACTAGAGTACTCCTATTAAAAAAGAAAAAGAAAGGTAATTAAACAGGAAAAAAGCGATACATACAATGATACAACGTCTAAGTAATGTTACAAGTCACAGCTGTTAGTCGATCTCTCCACAGGCCCCCCAGTCAAACTATAACTGTTAAAAAGTCTTCGAGTAAGAAAAGATAATATTCACAAAGGCAGGCAAGGTAACTATACGATTTAGGTTCATTAGGTAGGAATCATAACACATTACTACGTACATTAGTGTTATAGTATAACGGGTGTTTATAAAGGAGTGATTGAAAATGATTGAGCTTAACGCTTTGGGCTTAAGCATGAGGTGCTTTTCCACCTCATTGTGGGGTACGGGGACTTCCAAGTGATTATTGCTTATTGTTTTTTAGGGTAGATTATTGCTTATTGTTTTTTATGATAGTTTATTATTTTGATTGGTGTTTATTAGGGTTGCACATTTGACCCGCGGAGATGGAGACTTGGGGTCCATACTTAATGTCATGGACGAATGCATAATTAAATTGAAGAGGCACAAGTAAATATTAGAAAAAGTTTTAAACCTCTACATATATTGTTAAAACTTAATCAAAATAGAAAAAAAAAATGAGTTAACTACAACAGTTCTATAAAAGATTGATATCAATTAAAATGTTCAATACAAAAAATTGATATCAACAAAACAAGAGACCACCACTATAAGTCAAGTCATCGTGTCCCTTCCAACTCTTCAATTGGTAGAGGTGGTTAATCCATGCAGGAGTCTCATATTATGGAAATGTTGGATGATAAATTCATTGTCAATGTCTATAAAAACACCCTTCTCAATGTAGTATAATAGACAATCATTAAGGAATTCATCTCCCATTTTGTTACGCAAATCCGTCTTGATAAAAGATATTGTAGAAAAAGACTCTTTCCACTATAATAGTAGAAACAAGCAACAATAAAATCAGCTTAATGATGTGATATACCAAGTGAAAAGCATTCAAAAATCAAACTTTAATCATCTTTTGAGCAAGAGCTCCAAAATTTTGCAACTGCGCAAACTTTTCATTTTCTCCCATCTCATAAATCCAAAACTCCAATTGTCCCTTAAGCTCCGTTTTTTTATCACACATTGAGAAGTCTTGTGGATACAATTCTACTCGTCGAAGTAGCTTTGACACATCGAAGTTAGTGAACGAATTCTTGACCAGATTAAAATATGATATACATGTTAGTAACTCTATGCTTGACTCACTGAAACAATGCTCCATCTCTTCAACTATTTGATCAAGAACCTAGTAGTGTAACATAAAATTAAATCTATTAACAAAAGATTTTTTTAGAAGTTAATAGAGAGATCATTAGGTACCTGACAAAATATTTCAACTCGAAAGTGGTGGAGGTATATTATAGCATGTCCGGCACATCTAGACCGAAAATGACCCAGAATATCTTCACCCATATAGGAATGGCGATATCATTCTTAACACAAAAATTGTTGACTTCTTCTAATATTTCATCCCATCCTTTATTTCTCAAATTTTGCAACTTCCTTTTAGTACTTTGAACCAAACTCACGGCCTTGAGAAAATTTTGATCCTTTTGTTGCAAGAATTGTGACAAAATATTTGTCAAGTCCAATACTAGCTTCATGAAATGAGCAACAAAAATAAATTCAAAATGATCCATTTTTTAACCTAAGCTAACGACAAGGCCTCGAGCTTTCAAATCGGTTGCATCATCAAAAATATTTTCAAGCACTTGAATTGTTGAGGACTTCAAAGATAAAAGACGAACAATGGTGGTAAAGTGGGAACTCTAATGAGTAGCTCCCTACCAAACTAAGCTACTTTCTTGATTCAATCCTCTTCCGGTGGAAGTTTCACCATTTGTTAAGCTCTTCGCCATGTCTTCATGTTGTTTTTGTCGGAATTGGTCTTTTCTTTTTCAAGAAGCTCCATCAATATTTGCAGTCATGGACAAATACTAAAAAATGGGTCGCAAATTGATTACTTTATGGAACCACCATAACAATTAATTGTAATCGGTTAGAAAAATAATGAATATACCTTGCACATGGATTTTCATTCAATATAAGAGTCTTCCATCCATTAAGCTCGCCTCGTGTATTAGAAGCGCCAACATATCATTGGCCTCTTAGTTTAGAGATTGATAATCCTTGTCTAGCAAAAAACTCATCAATGCTACTTTTCATAGAGAGTGCGGTGGTGTCAACAACATGAACAACTCCAGGAAACCATGCCATCACTATTCCATAGTTGCTTACAAATCTCAAAACAACAGCCATTTGTTCTTTTATCAAACTATCACGAGCCTCATCAATCAATATAGAAAAGAATTTGTCTCCAATATCACGAATAATAACTTTTGTTGTCTCCGATGCACAAGCACTAATAATTTCATTTTGAATGCGAGGAGAACTAAGTTGATGATTTGTCAACGCATTCGTGTTCACTGCCTTTCCAACATCAACATTGCATAAGATTTACCAATCAAGAGCTTCAAGAAAATTTCCTCTATTTAGTGAACTTGTTGACTCATCATTTTCCCGAAAAGCCAACCCTTGTCCAAACATCAATCTAATAACATCCACACTTGCGGTCAAACTAGTGTGGTATGCATCATCCAATTCTTTCTTTCCAAAAGCCACCTTTCTTGTCAAACTTTTGTCTTTGATCTTTGAAGCCAAAAAACAATGTTTGAGCATCATTGTGTATAGTGTATACTACCTTGCTCCCACATGATCTTTAAATTTTTCACAAGCCTTCTTCCAATTACAAAATCTTATTTTCACAAACAAATCATCACAAAATCTTTTGCCTTTATCCCCTCTAAAAAGATAACACCAAAAATAAAACACGACATCCTTAGAAATTCTATATTCCAACCATTCCCATTTCTTAAACCATCCAACTTTAAAACACCTCGATTTTGTAACAAACTTACTTCTTTGAAAATCATGAGAAAACGGTTGACAAGGACCCTTGAGTACATACTCTCTTCTAATATCATCTCTAATTCGAGGGTCATAATCATTACCATCTATACTTTGAGGCTCATTAAAACTATTTAGAGTTTCAATACTTGGAATTGATGAATTTCTTCCATGGGTAAAAAATTTGTCTATAATCCTAAACATTAACAATCAATTCAAATAAAATTATTTCAACCAAGCGAACCAATTTAAATTTAGTTAAATCAACAAAAATAAAATAAGATATATAAAATTTAATTCATTAATCATTCATTGATTCACAATTCATATCAAGCAAAATTTCATTTTTATCTGAATTACAAAGATCAAATAATGTAATGATAGTTGATCAAAATTTTATTTTATCTGAATTAATCCTAAAATCAACCTATCATATCAAATTTAGAGCTAAATTTAGCCTAATTAGCAATACTATCGAAGAGAGTAAAAGGTCAAATAAAATGAGTAATCAAAATTCCAAATTAAGAGCACAAAATTTACAAACAAAATCCTAAAATATCTATGTTAAAGCTTACAAAATCAACCTAATTAGGCGCAGGACCAAAATAGTGATGCCCGGAGGATGGAGGCGAAGTGGGTCGTCGATGAAGCACAGAACCAACGGAGGCAGCAAAGAGAAGAGGCGATGCTCTGCCTTCTCATAGGCGTCAACCGTTGATTGGACTCTGGAGACAAAAGATTGCGTGAACTAAAGAGTCTGAATTTTTTTTTGTTTTTTAAATATTTTTAAAATGCATGCCTTGAATTTCTTAATGGATCGAAATCGTTTTGGAACATTCAAACAACGTCATTTTATGGCTTTTTTATTTTAAAAAAGATTGTTGGAGTCATCTTCTGCAACCCCATTTTCAAATCCCTAATTTTTTTAACAATGGTTGCAGCTACAACTTCAATTTTGCTCGTCGACTCTAATGATTGCTCACCGGAGTGAAGGGAGGGTATTGGCCACTCAAGCCCCTAGGTTCATCTTTGCCTAATGGGGTGTGATTTCTCCAACTTGGTAGGGATCAAGATGAGGATGGGGTCGACTTTTTATCCCTAGGGTGGGTATAGGGGAGGTAATATCTACCCCTATTTTATATTATTTTATTAGCTCAGTGGGGTTCTATCCTAAAACCAATCAGTAATAAGATGAGTAATCCGCTGATTATATATTAGTCCAATTTACTCCCAACTTTCAGATGTGGGATGAACATATTCTAACACACCCTCGCAAGTGCAACTGGGGGAACTGGCCCAGTTGACACTTGACAACATAACGGGGCGGGCCCAGGATCGAGAGAGGCCGTCAGGCAAATAGCTCTGATACCATATTAGCCCAACGGGGTTCCATCCCAAAACCAATTGGCAATAGGAGGAGTAATCCGCTGAGTTATATATTAGTCCAATTTACTCCCAACTTTCAGATGTGGGATGGACATATTCTAACATATTTATTTCAAAATAACATGTGCTTAAATTGCACTTAACCACCCCTTATATTGCACTTTTAGCATTTAATCACTCTTTATATTTTTATCCCTAGGACTAGGTCTCGATCTTAGATGGAATCAGAGATATGAGTCGTTCTATGCCAAAGAGATGGTTTGATCGTGTTCGAATAAGAGAAATAAAAGATAGAAAAACAATGGTGACGTCCAATCCAAGCAAGGAGGAATTATCAACTCAATGATCTTAACTTGGAATTAAATTGAATGCAAAGAAAAAAAAGATTACATGACTTGAGTTTATATAGAGCTAGACTAATCCTAAGATAAATAGAAGACTTAAAGACAAAAACTTGCTAGAAGATAGAAAACATCTAGAAACTTAAGAACCCTAGACTAGATCATGTGGCACATAATGATCCACGCCTATGCCCAAAATGAACTAAATTAATTGCATAAATTAAATAAAATAATTAAAGATAGATGTTGCCAAAAATAGATGTAACAAGGCGAGAACCTCACTTTCCCGCCAAGGGTGCTGGGGAAGTCGGTGCATCATGCCGACCTTGGCACTACGACACTTGGCGAGGATCTGGGCTGGCGGTGAGGCGAAGCTGCGCGGCAAGGATCCAGACCCGAGTAGGCGTCGAGGGCGAGGCGACTCTATTTATTCGAACTTGGACTCGGGGCTTTATTGAAACCGTTGAATTCGGAATAAAAAAAAGAAATTAGAAATAGGATTTGAACTTCTCTTAATGTCTTTTTGGGCAAGAGCTAAAGTGGCTCCAGACTACCACTAAGATAAATGGTAGGGAGCCGTAATGGTCTCCCCCGGACCGCCCGGATTTGCTTGTTCCTGAAAATATTTTATTGATAACTTTTCGAGTCCAACCAATATTAAAGAAAATGGAATCTGGATTCTGCCAAATCATTGATTCGACTGGTCAGAACTTCATCTGGGTTCAAATCCTACTGGCTAGCTCACCGCAGCCGAGCCAGAAAGGAATGCATGTCTTACGAATGTTGATTCATTTCTTACAAGATAGTTATTAAATCGTTAGCACCGCATAAAGTTGATGTAGCAAGGGGCGTGCCCTACGCGACTGTGGCGAGGACTTGGATTTTGGCAAGGGCATTCGATGGATCATGGCTAGCGATAGCTCGAGCGATTATGGATTGAGTTGCTTTGGCAATGGCTTTGGCTCGGGCTTGAGTCACCATACCATTAGAGCGGACACTCATGGTCTATTCCTCGTCTTGATTGGACATGGTTGGATGCGTGGTCGCCTTAAATTTTCTACGTAAAATCACAAAATTCGAGTGATTCAATGCTTGCATGTCAGAGAATTTTTGATGAGTTGACGAATAGACTGACTTCGGCTCCGATCCTAGCCCTTCCTCAAGGGAATGAAAGTTATGTCATATATAGCGACACTTCAAAGCATTGACTAGGTTGTTTTATAATGCAAAATGGTAGGGTAATTGTTTTGGTTTAAGGTAGCTAAAACCGAATGAGCAAAATTACCCGACACACGACCGGAAGTTAGAAAATGTGATTCACGCATTTTCTGAACAGACTTAGTATCCATAATAATAATGGTATGGGATATACTGTTTGGAATCTCCTAACTCTTGATGTAGTTCGGCTTGTGTCCTTAAATTATGATTTTTCATTATATTGTAAGATAATCTGTTCGTTTTCTTATAAAAAAATATTTATATATTTTATTGAGTTAAAATGCAAAAAAGAAAAAGAAAAATTGTTGTCAACAAAGCAAAGGTGGATTATTTTCTATTTGCTTTGTTGACAACAATTTGTATTTATTGGCAAGCCATATACGTTAAGCATAATAGGCGCCGAGGACGACGGAAGCAATGTCTGGGCCCACTCCTTTGAGCACGGTTAGCTCGGAGACAATCTTCGCTAGGTTAAGGAGAAATACAAACGCTGATTTCACAAGTTCCTCATCTAGAGACTTGACGAATCCAACAATCGCGCCTAGGCAAAAGGAAGAGGTCAAAATCGTAATTGAGGAAACTAGCTGGAGGCTGATTCAAATTGTTGGGGGAAATGCAGACTTGAATTTGCATTTGGTGAGCTTCCACTGCATCTGCATCATAGTTGTTGTGTGAGCTCCGATCGACAATTGTTTTGTTGGTAACAATCGCCTACTTACTTTTCATTGTTAGCTAATTGGCTATTCTTTTTTGTATTTTAACTTGATAAATACAAAATTATTTCTTTATAAGACAAATGAATCTTTATATAACCTAACAAAAGATATAATTTAGGACACGAATCAAAATTTCACATGGTAACCCTGAGTTATTGCTTAATTTAGTTATTGTAACTACTAGCAATATTTTTTGGGGGACATCAACCGAAAACACAAAAATTTTGAAGGTACTGAACAGAGTTTTCCTAATACTAATACGTTTTCCTAAGGACATAGGTTAAGCTTAATTAGTTAATTTGTATTTATTTAGAATTAATTAATTTTTTAAAAGAGTTTATTATTTTTTTTTGTAGGATTTTAATTTCTTGAATTAGTATATTTTAACATATACACTTAGGTCATGAGTTAGAAAAACCGATACTAATTATATGGGGCATTTATACGACCTTCCGTACATTACTCAGAAATAACTTAGGAGGATTTATCAAGCTTTGACTTTGGAACAATTCTACACGCGCAAAATTTTGACCGGAGACCCTCATGTTTACAGACTGTCGCGACTTCCAAAAACACTATCACATATATTTGTCGGTGGAATAAAAAATGAGATACACTAACCATTAATCAATTATATATTCTATATTCTCGGTGATTATTTACATGACTTTTTTTTTATCTCTTCCTTAGAGCACCCGCATTAGTGAAATGGGTCTCTCAACAATATAGTAATATTTATTTAAGTGAGGGACTCTCACACAATAAAAGCTATTTTTAATAATATTTTATACTTTTTACTATTGTAGGGACTCCTTGAGAGCCCCTCAATGGAGATGCCCTTACGGTTGTCGTAGACTCTCAATGACAGTAATACAAAATGCTTGATTTCCTATTCCATTAAAGTCTGTTTGTTCCAAGGATTTGGATTGCTTTGTACACCCACTGTCTGTAAATCATTCATTTGTAATCCCAAATATCTACCAAATCTACAGCAATGGAATTATTTTCCATCCACAAGTCCTTCATACTCTTCCAAAGCATTTCCTCATAATTAAGTGTCATTCATGGAAGGTTGGGAAACTTACATTAAACTCCATATCTAAAAGTAGCAGAAATTCGGATTCTCAAAGGACCTTATGCATTCAATTTCAAGGAATGTGTATCAAGGGTTTATCAAAAGTATGGCACAAAGGAGTTACAAGGAATACCCTCCGATAACATTTTAAGGTTCAAGAACAAAACATTTTATGAACTGAGATTTTAAGGTTCAAGAAAAAAACATTTTGTGAACCTTATCTCAGTTTGCATAGCAAAACATCATAATTTATTAATACCTATACTGTGGAACACAGGAACAGATGTTCAGAGATGAGAGGATTCCCAACTAGCATAAACTGCCCCAATAATCTTCTCATGAAGAATGGCTCCAGAACAAGTTATTATACCTCTATCAAGACCTTCTAAGAAAATACCTTTTGAGAAATCCAATGGACGTCCACCCGCATCTGTTACTACGCCTCCAGCCTCCTGCACAATGAGCACTCCAGCAGCATGATCCCATATCTTCTCTTTATATCCAACACTTGCAAATTTCATGTAAATTTCAGCATCTCCACGAGCTATGGCAGCGTATTTCACCATGCTGTAGACACGCAAAGGCTGTTTTCTGCCAGTAAGATGTGGAAGGAGATTCATGAGAACTCTAAACTGTGGATGTCGAACATTTAAAAACAAAAATAAAAATAAAAACTAAAACTTAAAAGCACGCAGTTCTATCAGTTCAGTTTTCTTTTATCCAGATATTATACCTTGTAATTTACATTTTATAACATAAAGAGCAACACCTTTCTTATACTTCATTCATAACGCACTTAGGTCTAGACTTTCTTTATATCCAGCACAGAATGGATTTAAAGCCATTAATGCAAGTGAAATACAGGAAAAATGAGGACAAATGAAGAATGAAAATATACCTAAGGCCAACACTTTCAGCAAGCCCCTTGGTATAAGAATGACTAGTATTAGCTTTCTCCACTGGCTCACAGAAAGTTGCTAAAGATGGGTCTTCAATTGAGGAAACTCTGATCAAACTTGCAGATTTCATCCAATCAAAATTCTGTTCATCAGGAGCTAATGTTTGCATCCATGCCATACCAGTTCCTCTTCTCGCATACATCACACAACCTTTTTCCCATGTGCTTGGAGTTGGAGATGATTTCAAAGTGGGTTTGTGATGATGATTTAGCATTTCCTTTTTGACCGGGTAATTAGGGCATCCAAGAACTCCAAGAACAACTTTCCCTTCCACAAGCAATGCTAAGGCGACAGCATACTGATTACCACGTACAAATCCCAAAGTACCATCAACAGGGTCAAGAACCCAATGCCTTCCAGCAAGGCCTCCAGAAGAGTTGCATCGGCTAATAGCTTCAAGGATTTCTGAATGCCCAAGAGGGTGACTGGGATTTTTAAGACCAAATCTAGATGCCTCCGACAAGCACTCATTTACAGTCTTTACTACAACATTCAATAAACCTGATGACTTAGCTTCTGAAAGCATTTGAGCATCTTCTTCTGCTATAATGGATACATTTTGGCTCCCAAAAGATTCTGATAGTATCCAGCTGACAACAGCTTGAACACTATAATCTGTTCATGTAGTAATGCCGTTCTGTCATCAAATTCACATGCAATTGAGTTGTAACAAGAAAAGTTGAACTGATGTGATCATTGAAAGCTTTAATCACACTGAAACAACTTCATACATCTTAGAAACCAAAGCGTGCAGATTATGAAACAACTTCATACATCTTAGAAACCAAAGCGTGCAGATTATGAAACAAGCACATGAAGGAAAATCAAGCTACTTTTTAGCATGGGTATTGGTAAAATGTAGTGAAAACAGTATTAGCTTTCTATTAAACTTCATCTTTTTTTTCTTAATGACTTTCTGTCATCCAATTGTAATTTTGCTTCGACACCCTGTGCCATGATGGCCTGATGAGCAAGGATCAGTCACATAGTGCAGCAATTAAGTGTTCTTTTCTAAGGAATCCATCCTTCCCTTTCCACCTTAGTACATTTGTCATTTGTGGTAATAAAATGTCTATCTTGTTAAATGTACAAATTTTATCTTTCCACGTTCTAAGAAAAGACTAAAATCATTCACATTGTTGTCCCAGACCTAGGAAAATTCTTCAAATTTGTCGTCACCCACCCCATCTCAGCGTATACAATAAAATAATGCAATAACAGAAACAACAAACTAAGATGACACCACACCAACTAGGCGTAAATCTCAAACCATATAGTTATGAGACAATCCAAATTCATTGGAACATCTAGTCATTTCTTCAATTGCAGCAAACTTGTAATTTGTTCCTATCCTATAGATTAGGATACATGAAGAGACAATTTCCATCGGACAATGCAAAATGAAGAAATCGAATTCAACCTAATTATGATCACTCTAAAATGCAAATACGCGTAATCATTTTTAAACAGACAAATCAAACAATGAGCTCAGCATATCAAATAAAGGAGACACAAATCTCCATATTACAAACCAATCGCCAAAATCTGGACCAAACAATCATTCAGAAACAGAAAAAAAAAAAAAAAGAGTAGAGAAATACCAGCAACAGTAACAAGGGAATCGTCATCCTTGGACTTGACCTGATCAGCATCCGAGGAAAGCAGATTCCTCTGCACTCCCTGACAGAGATTGCAAGCCAAGTGAACTACTCGAACCGCCACATCCAATTCTGTGGCGAACTCCTCCTCCATTGCCGGCTCTCTCGACCTTCGTCGGCGAAAATCGACGTTGGGAGAGAAAAGGAGAGAGTGGAAAAGCGAAAGCAAAAGCAAGATTAAGGAGAGGGGAAATTGGTGAGAAGTCGAGAGCCAACGGCGTCGAGATTGAATGACTTTTCGCCTTTTTAAGTGGACGGTGGGAACGATGAGAAATTGAGAATCAATTCAATGATGGTTTAGGCCTGACGGTGTGAGACTCTGTGAGTAGGGGGGCAGTCGCGTCGGCGTGCGGATCTTTAGTTGGTGTGGAAGGAAGGAAGGAAGGAGGATATGCGGGCACATGACTCTCACGTGCATCTTCCTGGAGTACGGATCTATAAACTGGACCAGGCTGCGGCCCATTATTTCTGGGCTCTAATACCCAAAATGAAAAACTGATCTTCAGCTACTACTTCTATCTGGCCCACGAGAAGTTTCTTTTAGCACACACCATTTTCAATTGTTAAAAATCATCCTTAGCTAGCAAAAAACTTTCAATTAATATCAAGTCATAATACCCCAAGTGTAAAAGTAATTAGAACTTGCCACGTCACACAGCATCCAACGGCCATAAATAGGTCACCTCACACAACATCTAACTGCCATTATGTGACTTGGCTACTTGAAAATTTTGAGAGTAATATAATGTAGGATTTTTCTATCCTATTTTACATGTAAGGTAAGAAGGGGGATAAAGTGTTATATTGCGATTGGAGCTTGTGGCTGATATGATATCTATGAATCTCCACGTACTCGGGATATATTAGTGCGGTAGAAGAATTTTCCAATAATGTATGTTTTAATGATCATTTTAGTACGGATGCAATATACTACTATAGTTCTTCGACCGCCAGCGCCCACGCTCGTTAAGTATGTATGAAAAATGACTTTCACATTTTAACAACCTCCAAAATTGACATGATGGATTTTGTTGAAAAATCATTACACTGGTTTATTTATTATGTATTGCAATTTTTAATATTTATATAAAGTTTCTACAAACAATTGAATTTGATTTTTTAGTCAAAATTGTAAGTATAAATTTATGGACAATTTTTTTTTTATTTCTGATTGGAAGTGTAGAAAATTAGTTTGCTATTAACTGTAAATAATTATCTTAAAATGATAAGTTGGTGCATTTGAAAATGATAACATGATAAGTATGAAAAAAAATCAATCAGAAGCTTTCGGACCATTTAGTCAAGTTGTTAAGTCTCTAAAATAATGCAATGAGATCTCTATTTTGACTCACATAGGTAGTGATTATCACATAAGAAAAACAATAATCGGGATATATAACATCAACCGAGCGTGACTTTTACCAAATAATTATTTTCTACGAACTTAATAGGGATTGGAAACTTAGGCCATCTCCAACAGTTTCCCTATAATTTTCTCTAAAATGAAGAGTCAAAAGTCATATTCTCTAAATAAAATTTACTTTAACTCCAACAACTTATTCATTTTAGAGAATCTTACATTTAATAGTTTTATATATATATAGTTTTTTTTATATAAATTCATGTGGCCAATCACAAGTTTCCATGTATACACTTTTAATTAGTGCATTCTTCTCTAAATATAGGGAACATACTTTAATCTTTTGGAGAATGCTCCATTATAGAGAATTGGATAGGGAAGCTGTTGAGACAAAAAAAATGGGTCAAATTCTCCAAATGCACAATTTCCAACAGTTTGGGGAAGCCATTAGAAATTCAAATTCTCTGTAAAAATAGATCGAACTTATTTTATTTTTGAAAGCAACTAATCAAACTTATTTGCTTTCAAAGTTCAAAAGAAACTTCAACAATTTAAACACATAACATGTTTAAAAGAAGAAATGTCAAGGTGTAATGCAGCGATCCAATGAGTGGCCCGCAGACATTCTAGATGATGCATTGCTCACAGCTCACACTGGCCCATACCCAATTACAAAAATATTTAGAGCCCCTTCATTAGAGTTGAAATGAGTTTATATAATTAAAATGAAAAAAAAATTCAACTACCTTAGTGTTTGGGTATGGTAGTTGAAGTTGATACTTTGGGAAAAAAATAAGGCGAGGAGTTAAAATCCATTTATTTAAATTAGTTGAAATTTAATTTAACTTTTTTTACAATTTTTATAAATATTTCATTTCAACTAATAATTTTAGCACATAATTCCAGCATCAACTACATCAGTATTCACTGCATCAGTCGAATGGACCCTTATATACTTATTTATTTATTTTTGGGTCGAATTCATACAAGCACACAAATATATAATTGTATACACCATTTCAAGCTTCCAACCTCGAATTTTTTTCCACGAACTCGGTGAGAATTTGATAAAATCATTGTTTATGGTATAAGGGTAATCCTATATATGATCCTGCATATATACGAATATATACAGCAATTTTTAATATTCCCAACTCAATAGGATGGCGAACCAATAGAATGGTTCTTGGAGAAGTACGTAGAGGGAGAGGACGATCGAAAAAATGTTGAAAGGATAGTATAAGACAAGATATCATCTAGTTGGGAATTTCGACAGATATAGCAGTATGCAGAGATAGCTGGAGAGAGAATGTTCGAGTTGTGGACAGCTAGACACCAAAGCAGATCAACCCAAGGGGGCTTGAGACCTTGGCGTCTTGTTTTTGGTTTTAAGTTTCTTTTACTTTTAAGCTCTTTGTTTTTGGCTTGGGCCTTTGTTTTCTGTTTTTTCTCTGCGTTTTGTGGTCATGTCGAGTTTTTTGGGCGCACTCCCTTCCTAGATTTTCCGCGAGAGGAGCCACATGGTAATTATTATTGTTGTAGTTCTAAATAATAAAATAGAATATCAAGATTTTTTTTGGTCGAAATTAAATATCAACATTTTTGTCACGGCCTTATACTCGGTGAAAGTAACAAAAGAGGAAGAGTCATTAATGAGGTGACAGGACTTGCTAAATTAGACCAAATTAAATTGGAGGCCAAACGAAGTTGTATGTATTTAAAGGGCCAGGAAAAGAGAAATTTGAACACGTTAAGCTCGGCTCTTTACTCTCCCTGGCCTCTCGATCTATATACTAAACCAGTAGTAAGCTAGGCTAGCTAGTTCTTGATATGGCGTGCTTCTGCTTTCTGGTGGATCAGAAGAGACGGGCGACGCAGACGAAGCCGGTGGCGGGGCTGTGCTCACGCTGCGGGGGCGGCGCTAAGGTGGCGGACATGGTGACATACACCAGGTTCTGCTTCGTCCCGTTTTATTGCAGCTCTTTCAAGGCTATCTTCTGTGTTCTCTGTGGCGCCACCCTTAAATCTTACTCCTAGAATGCCTTTTCACTTTTTTATTCATCAAAACAAACAATAAAGGAAAGGCTTTTTACTTTCTATTACTGTTTACAAGTAGTTAATTAGTTAATTAATAAAATGTGTGTATGAAATTGTATGTAAATATACATGTATGCCGTATAATCTTATGGAATATTAATTCTTCTACTTTCTCGATCACTGTTATTTCTGTACATGAGGAAAATTAAACAAGTTGTTTTAACTATTTACTTGGGCTAATTCAAGAGTTGATCGAGGGAACTAACTAACTGCATTTTGTCGGTTTAATTAGGTGGGAATCATGATATTCGCGTGACTCGCTTTCTTGCAAATATATCACTTTCAAGTTTTAACTAGCTGTCTCAAGTAACTAACCTATATATAATAAGGCTCCGTTCGGTAACAATGTACTTATATGAGTTGATGCTAATGTAGTTGATGATGATGTAGTTGATGCTGAAATTATCTGTTGAAATTTGTAGTTGAAATGAGATGTTTATTTTTTATATAAACTATATAGTGTTCGGAAAAGAATAATTTATCAGAGTTGAAAATTGATGTAAAATTACAATTAAGGGCATAAGTTGTAGAGAAATCTGATGGACTCCTTTTCGTAAGTTTAATGGTGTTTTTGTTTGTTTGTTTTTTGGTAATTTTTTATACACTTGCATGCACTTAGTCTGGAAGAAAAAAAACTCAGTCTAGAAGACGTTAACTTAGCTATCATCGAGAAGTTGTACATGAAGTTTAGTGGTGTTCTTTTTTGTTTTTTAGTGTCGATATATGCAGAATATAAAGAAAAAATGGAGAATAGAAGTCGAGAACAGAGAAGAGAAAACCCGACGTGAGAGAATTAAGCGAACGAGAAAGAAGAACAATGGTGAGAGTATCGGGGTTACGTATGGATAAAAAAAGGAGGGGTAGAAAAAGGAGCAAATTTTTAATGGGGGAAAATAAACTCATTTCAACTCCTTAAGGTCCCTCCCCACACCTTATTTTTTTCATAAGATTTCAACTAGTATCAACAACATAAACGCGTTTCAACTCTATCTACCAAACACTCACGCTAGTTGAAATTTTTATAATATCAACTACATAAACGCATTTCAACTAGCATATCAACACTAACGAACGGAGCCTAAATATAATTGCACATTTGTCTACAATATTGTTTTTATTGTGCATATAGTTTATTTTAGTGCACAAAAATCCGTCTTCAATGCACTAATTGAATGCTCCTTCCCCTTCCGTTTCAACCCGAATCTTCCAACCTAAAACCTGCAAAACAATGGACACAGGGGGCAGGGACCCCCTAATCCACCTTCGATGCCTAAGTTAAAAGAGCAGTCTGTCGATTCGAACGCCGAGGTACAACGAGAAAGCGATGAATCCCTGAACAGTCGAGCTAAGCGAGTATTAGCCTGTTCAAGTTTTCGGAATGCGCCGATATGCACATGTGTCTCTCCCTACACGCCTAGGGCGTGTATTTATAATGGAAGAAGAAGATCAGAGGGGTCGACTTTACACATATCCTAGGGCTAGTCAGATTGCTTAGAGCTAGCCCAAGCTAGGAATATCCCCCTTCTCCAAGTTTAATTCCATCATATTAATTTGAAGAATAAAATCTTTCATTAAGTTGCACAACTACCATATTTTTAATAATAGAAAAATAAATAAAAATAATAATAAATACGCAGTAATTTAAGAAATACCTTTAATAACGAAAATAATTATGGTAACTATGTTTGTTTTACCCGCTCACAGTTTATTATGTCCATCCCTAGTGTCGATTTTACTTAACACTTGCAAGAATATGAGGTATAATATAGTATTAGATTAGGATCAAACCGCATAGATTATTTCTGCTTTATTCAATTCTATGAACCAATTACTAAGTCAAAAGAGTATGGATTTGATTTAATTTTAACTAAATTAAAACAATAAAAATAAGTAAACTTGTGAATAAAAATATATGAGAGAGGAAATTCCAAAGTTAGGACTGCCCGACAACAATGCTTCATAGAATCAAGTTTACTCAAATCAGGTTGGATATTTGTAATGAAGGCAAATTACCTAAAGTCATCAAATAACTTTTCTCAAATTATAAGTTATTGTATTACTGCTATCAATTAAGAACTCACTCTCATTATGAAATAAAACCAATAGAAGCCCTTTAACGCTTGTAGAATCCTAAATAGTAAACTAAACTCGCATCATTCTCGCCCTCTCGTGATGCATCAAATTCAATTCAATCACTTAGAATATATATGACAGTTTAAATCCTCAAGAGAGAGTATTAATCTAAAGTTCAATCCTAGATTTTCAAATAGAAACAACAATTTTTCAATGCACTCTCTATTTTAATTTAACTACTTAATTAGACTACCACCTCTCAATGCACAATCATTGTAAGACTAACACTTTAAACTAATTAAATTAAGTCCCTAAGATCAAATCATTATTATTTTCCAACTCAATTCAAGTAAAAAATCCAACTTTTATCCATTGCGCATTGTTGGGATCATCCTAATCCTAGAATTAGAGTTTTAGCTAGATATGGAGAATTCAACATCAATTCAAAAGAAGAAAGCATCGAAGAAATTAAGAACAATTATGAAATTGAAAACGTACCAATTCTTTAATTGAAAGATGAAAAGAAATCCCACAAAGTGCAAGAGAATTCTCTAATTCAAAAGGAGTTGTAAATTGTAAAACCTAATTATCTCTCTAATCTAGAAAACAACTAATAATAATTATAACTTCGTCTCCAAGGAGTCGTATAAAATGTAATTAAACTACGGTTCAAAAGATATCTATAAATAGAACAAGTGTGCCAAAATAAAAGCCCAAAACTCGGCGCAAGGAAATACAAGGCTCCACTATTGTGAAGTTGCTCGTCACGATCGTGACGACAAGTCGAGAGCATGTCACTACTAATGACGCTAGGCTTCACAGTCGGGATGGTTACTTGACCAATTTCTTGCTTCTACTTCTGGTCGTGGTGCCCCGTCACGATCGTGACCTTGGTCGTCACAATCGTGTGGCTAGTGTGACGATCGTGTGTCACCTTATTTTAGTGCTTTTCTTCCGTTCTTGGTCTGTATGACGACTAGTAACGCCTCTTAAGTCTCATATCCTCCTTTCCTTAACTTCCACCTTGGCCTTTAAACTCCGTCATGATTTGTCTCAACAACATCTACTCCTTTTGACTCTAAAGCACCATTAAAATCCTAAAAACGCAAACAAAGTTTCGTAGGCCTCCATACCACAAATATACAAAATCCACACAAAATGCAAAACCTATGTTAGAAAAAATAAGGAAAACTAACCCTAAATGCTAACGCAAAACTAGGAAAAATAGATGACATCAAAATATCTACAACAAGTGAAAGATAAAAAAATTGCCTCAACTTATGGAAACTTTTCATAATCATTCTAGGCAAAATAAAATCCAAGGCAAGTGTCTGTATGTTTCATCACTATCAATAAGACAAGCCCTTCTTAGTCTCTAAGCCTCACAAGGAATAATACATTCACTCTTCTCTCAATGTGTTTAAGGTAAAGAATAACGCTCAAGTCTTAACTTTGAAAATTCATCTACCATATGTTTGAATTAGAGTCATAAATCTCTACCACAAAGGACCATGTACATGACATAAATCAAGAGGACTTTTATTAGGTTGTAATAGAACCAAAGTAAAGAGAAAAAGGTGGGGAAATCGGTTAGTCTCTTGGTGCTATATCCAAGAAAGAGGAACTAACCAAAACAAGCAATACAAATTCAATTCAAATAGGCAAAATTCAACTCAAAACCACCCAAGGCAATATGCTTCAACAAAAAGTAATCCGTACTTGATTTTCTTGCAAGAGAAATATCAAACAAGTTTAATCAAACAATTTTAATGAAAAATTCAAAGAGCAATCTTCCAACACAATTTCAAACGCCAAAGTAACTCATGTTGAATTTTTGCAAGAGAAAGCACTATCAACCTAATTCAAGCAACAAATTCAATCAACACACAACCCCAATCTTTCCAACATAAGTGGTAAAATTTCCAAAAACCCAAATAAGTCAAGTGCTCGAACCTAGATCCAAAAATCCCAAAATTACTTCTAGAAATCAAACCCTAGAATTTAATTACGTAATTCTAAGGAAACAAGATGTAGAGAATGAATAATACCAATGAAACTCAAAAGGAAATCAAAATTCACCACTTGTAAAAGATGTTTGTTTTGGGAGAAAGGCATGAGTACAAGTCATGGGTCAACCACGACAATAGGTCATAAACGAGACGATAGGGCACAATAGTAATGGAGCGGGGGGTAGCAGCAGTGTGGGACACCAACTTGAGAAAGGGGCAGTGTGAGTGATAATGGTTGGGCAGGTGGAGTGAGTGGCGGCAGTAAGGAGAGAGAGAGAGAGAGAGAGAGAGAGAGAGAGAGAGATGTGAGGGAGCAAAGATTGAAAAGAATGAGGAGTTAGGCCGCAACTCGTGTAATAGCCGCTATTTTTATGACTAATTTTTTAAAATTATTTATTAGTTAAAATAATCTCATAAAATTTCCTTTTTATTCAAAATCTATTCCTAAAATAAATAGATTATAATTCTTATGAAATAATGATTTTTCGAATAAATAAAATTTATTAAGAATGGAACTTAATAAATTCGTAACTAACGAAAATTCTTTTCGTAAAACCCGATCGTTCCGACGCGCGTCTCAAACCGACTTTCGATCCGTTTACAAACGCGTCAGATCCTTTAATAGAGAGATCTAAGGAGATTTTGGTAGAGATCTCCACTCATTATGGTGGATTATTTCATTAATGTCATATTCTTCTTCCTTCCACTAACATGACTTAAGTTATTAAAATACATTTGTTAGTCTTCCATTCACTTAATGTGAGATTTGGAACCATCATGGCAAGATCTCTACAACCTCCACTAACCAAATAAAGCTCTATTTAAGGGCTCATGTCTTGTGAGAGCACTCACCAAAACACTCTCTAGCTCTCTCCTTTCTAGCTATTTCTCCCACCAAAAGCTTTCCTGGTGACCATCCAAACACCACCTCCACCACCACCATTGCCAGCCACCATCAGCAGGCCGCCGCCAGTGCCACCAGGGCTGAGCCGCTGCCCTCTCCCCCCTTTTTACTCCCTTGGGTATTTTCCTCCTAAGATCCAACACTTTTAAAGGTAATTTTTCTTGGCCTTTTAAATTATTTTGAGCTTGTCTTTAACACCTTTAAAACTCCTTTAGATGATCATATTTTTACAAAAAAAAAAAATCAGATTATCAAAGTTAATAAAAAAAATTGGACTATCTTTCACAATTTGTACATGCATGCAAAGTTTGTTAAAGATGAAAATTTTCTACAAGTTATAAAATAAGTTGTACTAAACCCTACACTTTAAAGGTGATTTTTAACTTGTAGATTCTGATTTTTTATTTAATTTATAAGGGCCTAGAATCTTTTTCTTTTATACAAAAATCCTTTAGTACAAAGGCTTTTGTTTTGATAACTACTAAGATTTAACTTTCATGCATAAAAACCTTCATGCATGTCATTCTTGATCCTTGAAATGAATATTATGATGAATTTTAATTATTATAAGGTAACAAACATAAGTTAAAAGCTTTTTAAGATGAAAGTGTGCTTGCATGTCCCTTAAAGGGGTTTTTATGGATTTAAATCTACATGCATCCTCTATATGTGTAAGTAGTTTGATTGAGATGATGTTTTTGAAAATAAATGAGACTAATAATATAAGACATGCTTAATTAAATCTTACATCCCCTTGCATGTATCTTTAAATGGATTTTTATGAAATTAAACCACCTTGCATGTCTTAGCAAACCTTAAAATAGTTCATGTAAACTTTTGATCAAAGATAAAGCTTAAGACATGTTTGTTGAGCAAAAATGTACACAAAATTGCAAAACACATTAAAATTATTTTTATTTTAGTTCGACCCTCTCTTTTGACTCTTTTGATTAAAAGCAATACCGATACAAAATATTAAGTGTTTTTTACGATTTGGGCTGCACCCAGTTTTCGTGGGTTGCCTACGTATCTCTTTAAAGAGAATCAAGCCTTACGTAGTTCAAAGCGTTTTAATTTGGTTTGGTTTGATTTTCACGCATCAGCGGAACGAGCCCGAACCCACCTTCTAGGAAGGGTTGCTCGGATCCAAACCAACTATCATTTGCGCGATGTGAATAAGATTAAACCCACCTTCTAGGAAGGGTTATCTAATCTCTTCACTATCAAACATGTGATTAAAAATTTATATATTTTTGTTTGATTTATCTTAATTTAATTTATGACTGAATATGACATTTTTTTTTTATATTTTATGTCAAACTTCCTACGTATCCACTTATATGACGTGGAATCAAGTCAAACGTAGTTCTTAATATAAGAGCAATTAAATGTGAAATATGGTCTTGATTTAATTTTAATTAATTTTGAAATTGTGATTGAACCTGACGAGCATTTGCTTTATGTCGGGTTTCCTACGTACCCTCTTTAACGGGATCAAATCATACGTAGTTCTACCTTTTATTCTATGGTATGTTTTTAACCTTAAATATAATCATCACCATGCTAACCAAACAGTAGGCACATGAATTAAAATATAGTCTCAACTTTAATAGTTTTTGCAATTTTCTCATTTTAAGGGTAATCTTTGCAAGAAGCTACCCAGTAGTCCACATACGTACGTACACAGCACACATGTATTTACTTAACAAATGGGTTAATCTTAATTAACATGTAAGCCAATTTTTGTACGAAAGTTAAGACATTTAAATATATGGGTCGGCCCATTTAGCTTCAAAGGCCACAAGAAGGAAAGATAGGCTAACTGTTTTAAGTGATCGTAAACATAATAATGATTTTTATCACTTTAATTAATTAATTTTTTTTATCCTCTTCAACCATAATATTCAAACTAAGATTTTGTAAGATAAGCATATCCCATATAAGCTCTCTTTCCATATTTATTTTCAGAAAATATAAGGCTAAAATTTCGGGAATCTTCACAAAATCTTATCAAATTTTCAAATTCAAAATTTTGTTAAAATAGGATATATTATCTTTGATCAAAATTTCCTTCTTATACATATTCCCTTTAATTTGCTGATTTCATTCATCAGTTTGCTCCAAGATTAGAACTCCAGAATAGACGTCCAAATTTATTCAGTCTCCTCCTCTTCTTCTTTTATAAAAGATTTTTTTTTTACCCAAATTGAAGAAGGTAACCAGAATTTCTATAGCCAAATAGCATTCTTGTATAGTCACTTCCTCTTCCTTTTTATTTTAATGAGTGTCAAATTCTCCCAGAGTCCTTCATCTTTTTATTCGTGTTTCAATTTGACAAATTTTGCCAATGAATTCAATTGAATTCTTTCGGTGACGAATATCGAAAGTAATTACTTTCAAATTCATCACTATATAATTAATGTGGAGACTCGAAAGTAATTACTTTCAAAATCAACCACAAATCTTGATCACCATAGAGATCCAAAAGTAATTACTTTTAAATCCTTTGTGAATATTGAAATCATGTAGTAATATGAAAGTAATTACTTTCAGTCTCACTACAAGTCTTGATCCATACTTTCCGGATTCCCTGTATGAAAACAAACGAACTCCAGAAAAACATATGTTGATTAGTTAGGAAATAGAGGAAAGATTTTAATCAACCACTGATCATCTTTACTTGTTTTTATCCTCAAAAGACCCATGAATTAATATGAGTAGAGTTGTACATAAACAAAGATGGGTTTTCATTTGGAACTTGACAAAATTTAAATCTGTAGATATTGGTTTAAATCAAATTTATACAGAAGAATTTATTAAAGAAGAAAGAGTATTAGCAATTCTCTCACGTAAAGACAAAATCAAAGAAAACAATCTTTTGAACATGAAAATCAAAACCAAGTAAAACAGGGGCAAAGATACCCACAATTGCAATTCTCGCCTTTGATTTTTCACAACTTCTGAACTTCTGATGTTTTTCCTTCTGTACGTAAACCTCTACTGATCACTTTGCCTCTTTGTTTTTTTTATCGTTCCAGATTTCCAAAGACGACCATTCGTCTACTCCAAACCCTTTATATATAATACTAATCAAGAGCAGTTATTTGTAACTGGTGCGGTTAACAAAAGAAAACAACTGCCCAACTCCCTGAACGCTTCTTTTTATTTGTTCTCTTCTTTTTTTTATTAATTTAAAATAAAATAAAATAAAGACATATCAATATATAAAAAAAACGTTGCCATTATGTGCATGTTTCTCTTATAGAGACAGAAAATGTCCTTAATTAATTAATCATGTCACAACCATAAATTGGATGTTCTTGAATTTTCATGGTCAAACAATGTTTAAATGAATTTTTATGTTCTTGCATGCAACCTTAAAAGGATTTTATTAAATAAAATCCCTTTTCATGTCTTGTTAAACCTTAGGGAATTGTTTAAGATGAAGTTTATTTGTGAAAGTTCTTTTTGAGAATAAGATATGATCAAATAGATTACATATGCCTTGCATGGATCTTTAAAAGAAATATTATGGATTAAATCTTATTGCATGTTCTTTCCTAAAAAATTTAACACTTGATTGAATGGTTTGTGATTTTAAAGAACCGAAAATAATTTATAAAAATTACTAGGCACTTTAATAAACCCTATAAAGTTATGCATGTTGAGTTTATGGAGTTTCTAGAATAAATCTTATCTTGCATGTGTCCTAGAATTACTAAGATAGTATTTTACTATACTTTTTAATAAAAAAAGAAATATTTCTATAAACATAAGTTATGTTAAGTCATGTAATGTATTGCATGTGTGTATAAAAAGTATTTTTATAAGGTGTTTTGCTCATGCATGACAAAACTAGAATTTTCCTATAATTAAATCATGATTTTTTAGGAAATTTGGCTATAAGCATAATTTTTATTAAAGTAGTCTTACATAAAAAAATGCATGCCAACTATATACATAATTTATTTTTTAAATATATATATATATATATATATATTTATAGTTGCATGTGGGTTAAAAAGGTTTTCATGTGAATAATTAAAGTCTTGCATTAGTTTTCTTAAACTAAGTATTTTTAAGTTATAAAATCCTTACAAGTGTCACCTAGAAAATAATAATAAGAGAATTATTATTTTTAACCTTTTCCTAGCTAAATTATTAAACCAAATAATTTAGTGTAGCTTACCTTCTCTTAGAAGAGGAAAATGATAGAAAGGTAGAACTAAAATTAAAATAAGGATTTTAATACATGATCATTCTCGTTCTTTCGGTTAAATAGGTCGAAGTTTCCGAACATCATTAAACCGTCCTATTTTCGAGTTAGTAACATTCCCGAAGAAAATTTCAAGGCAAGTGGATATTCTACTTGAACCCTTTCGATAAATTTCGTTTTCGTTAACTTGTTCAATGTTGGGAACACCTTGCTTGCTAAATAAAACGAACCTAGGAAATATCGATTGTTAGGAATAACGACCTTTGTTAGCATTATTACTATTATTATTGTTAGTGGATATAATGCTAGGCTTGTTTTGTCTGGCTTTTGTTGCTTAAAATCTCTTTTCGAAATTCGTAATTAAATTCGTAAGTAGTGTAATAAGGGGTGTGGGCTCGGCCGGAACACCTCTATATAACATACTAATTCGTATGGCACCATGCCTAACTTCCGCGACTTTAAGGATCATGATCTATGTCAGCCCCTACTCGGAGGAGGGACGTGTGAACCCTAGCTATGTGTCGGAACTCCGTTCCATTAAGTGGATTGTCGGACCATTCATGGCTCCCCACACTCTTAAAAATCATTAACGAATGTGAAAGTTTTGACACGTAATAAAGTTAAGTGCCCATGCGCATTAAAATACATCAAAATTGGACCGGTCTTAATAGATCGATCCGGCTCTCGGTTCGTAAGGACGCGAGAGGTTTTCTAGAAACTTGTATGTAATTAACGTTACCAATATTTATTCTATTCTAAGACGTCCTACAATCTCGTAGTTCGTTCTTTTGGTTTAGAGTGATCTCATCTTGAGATTTACTCATTCCACTCTTATTAAGCTCCACTTAAAGTATACGTACACTTCTCAAAACACATCTTGGATACCTGGCTAATAATTTCGTTACTTTACCAAACTACCTTAAGAATGTACGTTCTCGCTTTCTTAGTCTCTTTAGACTAATTCCATTTTTCCGCATCTTTGCCTGACATTTATCGCCTTTAGTGCCAAATGTCAGACGCTAGGAAACCTCCACCGAAGGCGTAAAAGACGAAGAGTACTCAAGTGAAGGAAGGAAGGTCGGGAATTTTCACGAATGGTGTTTTGTTTACTTTCGAGTTACTCCACGTTTACTTAAACAATGTTATTTAAATTTCGCTGCCTAAACAACTCTTAAGCTTTATGTTATGTCAAACTAGGTCCAAACTTTGTAATGGATACTTATAAAGTCTCACATGTGATCAACTCTTTTCTATTTAATAACTTTATAATTCCGCATGTTTTTTTAACTTAATACCTTATAAAGCCTAGGGTGACTTTGGATGGTAAAATTCGAGGTCACTAGCGGTAACAGCTATCGTTGTAAAATAGGGGTGTTACAACTCGGGAAAAAACTTAAGGTCGAGAAATAGGTGCGTCATGAACGTGATCCTTCTTGTCACGAGTCGTGACACTCTTTTGAGAATGTCTTGTGTATCTGAGCTTCCATCACGACTGTAACGACCTCCCTTCAAGGGTCATGATTGTAACACTCCTGATTTGAGATCCTTTATAAAGGATTAAAGTTCTATCCATGTCAACAAGAGATCTTTCTTTTCAAGGTTCGAGTGCGGACAACTAACTCTGAAGTTAAGCGTGCAGGGAAAAAAGTAGTACTAGAATGGGTGACCTCTTAGGAAGTCTTCGGGTTGGCATCAGATAGCGCGTCTAAGGCCTTGGGCCTTACAATGACACTTCAATGAGAGCTCAAGTCTATGTTTTTTTTGCAAGGAAGAAAATTACAAGGTTCGGGTTGCCTCTTGAGAAACGCTTCTTTAAGGTCATCAACTTGACTGTGTTCCTCCGATTAGGTGTGCAGGATGAGAAAGCGTAAGGAAAACGACTTCATTGATAAATTTTAAGGTGTTCACCATTCACTTTAAATGCACACCTGTCTACGCTCCATATGTCAATTGCACCAAGTGGATGCACTTTCCTCGTAGTAAAAGGACCGGTCCATCTTGACTTTAGCTTTTCGGGCAAAAGCTTCCAACGTGAGTTGTAGAGCAACATCTGATCACCTTCTTTGAAATTTTTAGGAACAATCTTCTTGTGATGCCACCTCTTGGTTCTTTCCTTGTAGATTCGGGCATTCTCATAAGCTTCTATCCTCAACTCCTCTAGCTCTTGGAATTGAAAATTTATATTCTCACTAGTTGCTTCCAATTGAAAGTTAAGTGTCTTAATTAAAAGTTAAGTCTAAACATGTGGCATTGAAATCCGAATAACAAGTCGGTCGATGATCCAATAGTTAGCGTTTCAGAAAAAAAGAGAAGAGATAGTAGAGTACAAGATTAAGATAGGACACCACATGTATATGGTTCCACCAAAATTACGAGATTTTTTTGGGAACAGTATTATCACACATTTGTAACACCCCGGATTTGAGATCCTTTATAATATATTAAAGTGCTACCTATTTCAACAAGAGCTCTTCCTTTTCTGAGTTCGAGTGAGAACAAAGAACTCAAAAGTTAAGCGTGCAGGGGCGAGAGTAGTACCAGGATGGGCGACCTCATGGGAAGTCCTCGGGTTGGCATGAGATAGCGCTTAATGGTATTAGAGCCGATTCCGCGTTACGAGTTGGCTTGGTTCAGATGGCGGTCACTCGGCCCGGAGGACGGTCATTGGGCCTTGACGAGGACGTCAAGTGTTTAAGTGGGGGGAGATTGTAACACCCCGGATTTGAGATCCTTTATAATATATTAAAGTGTTACCCATGTCAACAAGAGCTCTTCCTTTTCTGAGTTCGAGTGAGGACAAAGAACTTAGAAGTTAAGCGTGGAACGGCGAGAGTAGTACCAGGATGGGTGACCTCTTGGGAAGTCAAGCGCCTAGAGCCTTACAACATTTGATAGTCAAAAAACATTCGTCGACTATTCGGACCTTGACTAACCTCACCATACTCGGAAGTGCCAACGAGGAGGTAACGACTAGGGCTTTTGACATCAAACTCATCTCACCATTTTATAGGCGTTTGAAATAAGTCGAGCATGAACTCATATTAAAAGGACAATCGTTTCAAGTCGGGAGCGAGAACGGTCTTCCAAGTTGTACTAATCCGTCCTGGTTCATTAATTATAGTGCACTCTATCTTTTCATAAGCCATAAAACTATTCAATTTTATATGTAATTAATCTTTTTTTTTGTTTTCTAGATCTAGATCTTGGCAGAGAACGACGAACTCGGGAAAAGAATTCGTGTTCTCATCGCCGACATATCTTCTCTGCCTTGATATGGGCTAGATCAGCACCGAAAGACGGACTCGGGAAAAGAATTTGTGTTCTCACCACCGACATATCTTCTATGCCTCGATGTGGGCTAGATCAAGACGGAACAAATTCGTTCATCGCCGACGGTGAACGAATTTATAGACTTTGATGAGACTGAGAAGATATGCCGACAGTGAAGATTTCTGAATCCGTCGTTTTGTCCTTCTCTGGATCTAGTTCAGTTGAAAAAAATAGAGGAAGAAGCAAGACCGGAAAAAATTGGGAGGAAGCCCATTTGATGAAAATTGGGGTCTGAAATTGGGAGGAGGAAGCCCATTTCAGATCGAGATCTGTTAAGGAGGAGGACGACGAAACGAAATGATTTTTGCTTTATGTAATTTTTTTCTTTTATCAAAATAGTTAAAAATAATATATGTCAAGGGGTAAACTTGTATTTTAATTTTTCATAAAACTTTTAAAATAAAAATAAAAATCGTCTATGTGGCAATGACTTGTCATCTAGGTATAAAAATTTGTCACATGGGCGCGTTTTAGTTTCACGTCAGGAAGGATGTGGATGTATGTGTTTAAAAGATAAAGAATGATGTAGTTTTAGGATTTATTTAAAAATCTGAAAGTAGATGCATTATAGGGCTGTTCATCGGTCCAAAACCGAACCGAACCGAGGAAAACCGAACCGAACCGAAAACCGAATTTCGAGATTTTCGGAACCGAGGACCGAACCGAATAAGCTCGGTTCGGTTCGATTTGGGTTCGGTTCGGTTCGGTTTGGTTCAGGTAAGAACCGAAGTAGAAGACTAGGTACAAAGTCGATCCAAAATATAGAACATAACACCCTAAACCAAACTAGAATCAAACTAAACTGAACCAATTTTGACCCGAACCGAACTAGAACCGAATTAGAACCGAACCAAACCTAAAAAATCAAACTAAGATATGCTATTTTTATCATTTTGAACTAAAATCATTCAAACCATTCGAACTAAAACTTGCAAAATGATAAACAAAGCAATAAAAAACTTGCAAAATGGGATTTAAAGTTACATGGGTAAGGCTTAGTAAGGTATTTTTTAATTTTTAATTTTTATATTAAAATATATCGGTTTACCCGAACCGAACCGAACCGAACCGAAAACCGAACTAGCCAAAATCTTGAACCGAGGACCGAACCGAAGTACCTTTGATCGGTTCGGTTCGGTTTGATTCGGTTCGGTTTTCAGGTAAAAACCGAATTACCCGAACCAATGAACATCCCTAATGCATTATGCCAAAAATTATACAATCTTCGAGTTTACCATACACATTTTGCAATATGAGGTGGCATATCTTTAAAAAAAAGGGAAAAAATCGTATAATTTCAGCATTTCCCTCCCAGCATCATCAGCACTCAGCAGAGACCCAGGCACCAGGTCGGAGAAGAATGTGGGCGTTATCCGCGGCGGTGTTTGGCTGCTCTCCCTCCTTTCCTGCGCGCAAACCGTTCAACGCCACGTTCTCACTCTCTCCAATTTCCGCAGTATCCCCTTCCGTCTCCGGAAGTCTTCGCCGGAACCACGACAGCCCATTTGTACTGGAGGTGAAGCTCGCCCTGAAATTTCTTTCAAAACTTACCATTAATTCTTCGTTTGGTTACTCGCACAACCTCTCTGTTAGTTGAATCGTCCCTACAGGTTGAGGAAGCAGTGGCGTCGTTGCAGGCGGAATTTAGGGCAGTAGATTACATGGTGGCTCGCAACTCCGCCCGAGTCCTTAAAGCTTACCAGAGTGCCCGGGTCGGGTCTCATGTGAGATCTCTCTTGTACTAATCAGACCTGCCAATTAGAAATAGAGTAATTGATTTCAGTTTATTTGCTTTTGGTTAAATCTTGTGTCCTCAGATTTCAGATTATGTAACCATCAATATATAAATAAATCTCATTTCTTGAGCTGAGCCAGCAGTGAAACATTATTGAAAGATTTATGTATGAATGCAGTAACACTGAACAGCTTAATTGTACAGCCTTTTGCTGGTGAAGTAATATATAGTTAGTCTGTGCCCAATGGAATTTGGAAAATTTTAGTTCATTGTGTTTAACTTGATCATGTTCTCATCAGTTTTTTGCTGGGAGCACCGGCTATGGGCACGATGAAGCGGGGGGACGCGAAGGACTTGATCATGCATTCGCAGAAATTTTTGGAGCCGAAGCTGCTATAGTCCGTTCACAGGTTCTTACCTTCTCTTGTTTATCCAGTCATCGTTACGTTGTAGAGGCATTACTTATATAAATCAGTTCTGTGCTGTCAGTTCTTCTCAGGTACTCATGCCATCACTTGTGCTTTGTTTGCAATCTTAAGGCCCGGTGATGAGGTAACATATCATTCTTTCTTGAATATACTTGCTTTCTATTATAGTTTAGTACGATGTGATCTCATACTCACAGAAATTTCAGCTTCTGGCAGTTGTTGGTCCTCCTTATGACACCTTAGAGGAAGTCATTGGAAAGAGAGATTGTCATGGAATAGGATCCTTGACAGATTTTGGGGTCGAGTATCGAGAACTACCTGTAGGTTTCCTTAAAATATCACCTTTTCACTTCTCTTGGCTAGGTTATCTTGGTGCTTAATATACATAAATTGCATGCCTGAAATTATGTGCTCTAGCTGGCTGAGGATGGTGGGCTAGACTGGGAAGGATTGACAAGTGCTGTGACTCCTCAAACAAAATGTGCACTTATACAGAGATCGTGTGGTTATTCATGGCGTCACAGCTTAAGTGTGAAGGAGATAGGAAGGGCTATCAATATCATAAAGGTAAAAATGTGTTAATGGTGAGTTTGCTATCTATTTTTGCAGAATTAGCTGTAATGAGTTCAAGGTAATGCTGTAGGTGTTCACAAAACCCAGTAAACTAGAATATTCATTGGATGGCTTTGCAAATTGGTATGTATGTATTGTATAGTTAACGAATTGTTTTATGTATGTTGTGGCTCCATGAGGAGTTTCTAACATGGGAGCTACTTTCTTCAGTTTATATTATTCTAGACAAGGCATATACACAGATTTGGATTTTGTTTGAGCTATGTGACTTGTTGTGAAGTAGGGTGATTTCGTCAAATAGAAAATGAAGAGATAGTAATGAATTTTCGAGCAATTGCCCTTTGTAAAATATCTCCTTACTAATTTTGTGGATGAGTAATAACCTTAAAGCAAAGTATATAGCCCCAAAACCTGATACATATATAATTCTATTTTCTAATCCTAATACTAATACTGGTGGTAGGATTACACTAAGGATAACCCCCAGGACTTAGCTCTTGCTTGTTCAACTAGGGCCCCCTTGCATTACTTTCTGATCTTAAGTCATCTAGAACATGACTCATCTTACCAATGTCACATGTATTTGCATTTGGCAGACACAAAACCCAGACTGTGTGGTCATGGTGGACAACTGCTATGGTGAATTTGCCAATAGCATTGAACCTCCCATGGTGGTTAGTCATTATTTACAATCCTTCCGATATAGTGATATAAGGAGACATTTATTCATTTGCATTTAAAAAATTCATTTTTTTGACTGTAAATATTGGCAGGGAGCAGATTTGATTGCTGGGAGTTTAATCAAGAACCCTGGTGGAACAATTGCACCATGTGGTGGATACGTAGCTGGAAGGACAAAATGGGTAACAGCTGCTGCTGCTCGTTTGTCTGCTCCAGGACTTGGGATTGATTGTGGGTCAACCCCTGGTCATATTATGAGGGCTTTCTTTCAAGGCTTGTTTCTTGCGCCTCAAATGGCCGGAGAAGCCATCAAAGTATGGTATCAGACTTTACACAATTTTCTGTTTTCTCTCCTTATGACCTTACTGATGGTGCTATTATGTTAAAAGGGAACGCTATTAGTTGCCGAGGTTATGGCATCACAAGGGTACCAAGTTCAGCCACTTCCTCGAGTACCAAGAAATGATACAGTACAGGTCTTGATTTGAAACTGTTTTTCCTTACTTAAATTTGACTGAAACACAGTTACTTTATCTTCTTAAACTGAGTGAAATTTGATGCACTTGTCTTTAAAACATCTGACCACATTTTCTCTTACTAGTTTGACAAAACTTTATCCTGGCTTCATCATATCAAGAATTAAGCTTTTTGCTTACTCCCTTACACTCTTTGGGTCTCTCGGTCGGGGTGCCTCCATCTTGAACCCCCCCCCCCCCCCCAGATTCTCCTTGAGGGGAACTGAATTGGGTCAATGTTGTTGTTGTTGCTTACTCCCTTACGCTCCCTTGTTTTGAACAATCTCAACATGTTCAAAAGCAAATCTGATTTGGATATTCCTTGCATAATAGCCAAGGCTGATCTAGACCTCCTTTTTTTTTACAGAGTGTAAAGCTTGGGAGCCGTGACCGTCTCCTTGCATTTTGCGAGGCAGTGCAGAGAAGCTCTCCTGTAGGTTCTTTCTCCAAACCCGTGGCTGGAACAACTCCCGGATATGCCTCAGAGGTTTGACTAGATTTACACTTACTCTACTTAAGGGCGTGTTTGGATTACACCACATATTGCATTATGAAGTGCTGCATCTTCAGCTAGTGCTTTAATCTACACATAATCACTGGTGCAACAGGTGATTTTTGCTGATGGAACCTTCATTGATGGAAGTACAAGCGAGCTCTCCTGTGATGGACCGTTAAGGGAACCCTTCGCTGTGTATTGCCAGGTGGTTTTCAGCTACTTTGTTGTTTCCTTGTTGAATGATAGTTTTCTATTCGGTATTAACTTGTATTTGAACTTGCATTACACTTACAGGGTGGAACTCATTGGACCCAGTGGGGTATGGTTCTGGGTGAGGTTCTGCAATCTATATAGTTCTTCTGATCAAAGACCGGCTCAGTAGGAGAGACAAACATTTTGATACAAGTTTCAGATTTTTTTTTTGAAGTAAGAATTAGGAAGTTTAACATTTCAGTGGAAATAACTTTTAAGATGAATCAAAGTGAATATTTTTTAAGGGTTCAAAGCAAAAGAAGACCGAGGCGGGTGTGTTGTCTTGGAGAGTCGTTTAAAGCATTTTCCTTCTTCATGCTTGGGTGTTGTTCTTGATGGCAAGGCTAATCTTAGTTGTTTGATGACGATAAAAGAAGCAAAACCAAAAGAGGATTTAAGGATCTCACAAGAAGGGTGCTCGGGTTGTGGACTGTGGTTTTTGCTGGCTTGACCGAAGGTTTACTTGTACCCAAGGGTGAGTGAGGCATTATAAATAAGGCTAAATACATTTTCCTTGAACTTGTGTCCAATAGTTACTTAGCCCCCTCTAGTTTAGTGGTTTTGAAATTGATAAAATTGACGGACTGTGTTATGATGAAGTTTTTATGTATGATTTGATGAATTTGTGGGTTGAAATAGTTACTTAGCCCCTTGTTTCACTTTTCAGCCAAAAGCCCTTTTTATCCAAAAACTAATTTTAATACCCTTGAAATTCGTGCAACTCTCTCTACTTTTTACGTTTTTTAAGACACTAAAAATCACTTTTCACCCAAAAACTTCTTTTTACACACAAGTGAAACAATCACCTTTTCTTCGTTTCGCCTCTCATTTCTCTTCTCCCCTCCTTCAGTTCTCCATTTCTCTTTTTTCTTCCTCATCAATGCACGCTACGAACCACCATACCAAGACTAGCAGTCTGATAGCAGTGCAACTTGGCCAGATCGTGTTGACTTTGCCTATCCTCTAGCCTTGTTGTGTGCAAGTTGAAGCTTAAAGTCTCTTTCAAATTTTAATCACTTGTTTATGCTAGGGTAGCATAAATGGCCTGATGATCCATAAACGAACGGGCTCGATTAAACAAAACGCTCGATTAAACAAAACGCATGAACCAGGTAAATTCTACTTAAACGACCGATTAAAAGAAATGGTGTAACTTGATTTCACCCAAGTGAAAGAGTGGAAACCAAGAATCGAACTTGAAACTTTTAGTATCCTACATTCCCCCATGTGGCACGTGTAGGAACATCACGAGCGACGATCTGAATTGCTCCGAGATGGAACCGAGTTCATTCAACTCATAAACAACCCTACGAAGGAACCAGAGAGAGAATCAGGACGGAACGACGACGGACTCGGGAGAAAGAATTCGAATTCTTCACCACCAGCATATCTTCGTCTCCAAAATTGATCGGTTTGAACTTGCCGTTCTCAATTGAATTTTGTTTCCTAATGTCTTATGTCAACCGTGGTTCATATTTCTCAATTGAGAAAGATCCAAATTTCCATTTGTTTTTTGCCGCCTGCGCCTGGATGATTATTCCCGGCCGCCGATGCCCCCACCCCCCGCCACATACACTAGGTAGATGTTGTACTAGCCACCGACATATACAAATTTTGGCAAGTTCATATTTAGGAATTTTGGATTAGGACAATCTGATGTGTTCAGGATTTACATGTCTGAGTTGATGCTTGGAAATCCCCACCCCTCCTTTTGGCGGATCAACTCTCCTCCAAATTCTCAACTTATTTTCCCCCAATGTCCCAGTAACTCACCTCAATAATCAATTCCCCTCAACCAATTCACCCAAACATAAGTTTCATTTTCCCTTCCCATCATCCAATTCCAGCTTTAATTCTCCTAATGTCTGTATCCACTTGTTTTCTCATTCAAATACTAACTTTTCTATTTTCATATGTTGTTTAAACCAGCATTGACGCCTATTAGTGATGGGAATCAGTAAGACTGAGATCAACTTGAGGAGATTAGTTGCAGCTGCACCTCAACAGCAAAATCAGGCAAAATTGATACATGTATGTGATTGATTTGTTTGGATTCTTAAAATCAGTTGCATTTCTCTTAACAGCATTTGGCAATGTATTCAAGAAAATATGTATGTAGTTCACAGTAGAAACTGATGTGTATGACTTGGGGGCAATTGAGAAGATACTCTCTCTCTCTCTTCTCTTTTTTTTTTTGGAATGCTTGCTAGGAAAGAGGGGTGTTGATTGATAATTTTGAAGTGATGATTGCTTGTTTGCCTAACTGATTTGCAGTATGTAGCTACTATGAGAGAACTTCTGGAGCAACTAGCTGCTGAAACAACTCCAGAAGGATTGCCTAGGTACATCTTCTGTCTCTTTGGTTTAACTTAAGTTTCTTTTGTGAAATATAATGCCATAATTGATTAGAAACTGCTCTTGTAATGTTGGGTTCAGGACGGATGGTTTGTTAATGTGTAGGGCAAGTTAGAATTTGTGTTTGGTGAGACTTGCCTATGCCGATAAGTTCTGATAAGGTAGTTGATACAGCATGATGAGGAACAGATATTGGGCGGTTATTATGTAAATTTTGGTTTTACCAAACACACTCTTTGAATATAGAACCATCATTCCAAAAGTTTGATTTAGGGTTGAGCTGGGAGCTTCCCTAGAGTCTGGAATTTGGTATTACAATTATATTTCATTTATAATCTTTACATTGATGAAAATAATCATTTTAAAAACAAAATGAACTAATCATTCAGAATTTGGATCATCATGTTTTCTTTCTACATAGACACTGAGTGCATATACAGTGCCTTTGAGATGGATTTAGCCCCTATATCAATTTTGGTGCATTCTAACTAAATTCAGTTATTATTGTCACATAGCTGAATTTCAGTTTTTCTTCGGTCTATCAGGCGCATCCTCCTGACATGTTCAGATTATGGGTGCCCCCGTCTTGACCCCCCAGATCCCACTTGAGCGGGACTCTACTATACTGGGTGATGATGATGATGATGATGATGATGATAGACACTGAGTGCATATATAAGAGCCAGTTAGTGCACAGAATGATAACTTGTGTGATTGTAATAAGCATTTACTTTCCAGGGTACGCATGATAAGATATTATTGCATAAAATCTCATTTTGAGAACACAAAACATCCTAGTTTTCAAGCTAGATCATTTTATTGCAGATACTGGAGTAGTTTTTGATTTCTAGATTTCAGTCAAATTACAACTTTGCTGTTGGGTTTTTCTTGCAGAGTCTCTAAAACTAAGGTCAATGAATATTCTGAGAAAATTGAATCAATTGCATCCAAGCTGACTGCGCCTTTGGTGAGTGCTTTTGTACTGCACATGTCATCTTTCGACTACTGCAAACTTATATTTGCTGCTAATGATAAAATAATAGACTGGTGACACTTAACAACGTTATCTGTTGAATATGATTTTGATATTGAAGTTGAATTTTTCACTAATTATGCATCAGATGCATTTTAATTTTGACAATTGATTAAAAAGAAATGGCCTATGAGCTGAATGAAGAACTCAAACTTTGGTATTATATTCACACCTTTCCGTTATCATGGTTGTAGGATGAGTCACAGGTGCTGGAGGCTTTTGTTGAAACACCCATTCAGGAAAGCCCTCAGAAATTTGAAGAGAATCCGGTTTCTTCTTCTGCTTCTGGTCTCAGAAAGAGAGTAGTGTAAGGCAGACTATTTCATCAGATTACATGATTTAACTCTTATGCCTATATGTATATGTCATCTTAAGCTTGGAATCATTTTTTCACCTGAACAGGCCTACATCCATCGTTGAAGATAGAACACATGATAATACTGCTGATCCTTCTATGCCAATCAAATTAGATGCTGCCGCTCAAATGCACATTGAGAAACATCGGTATGCTTTCATTGTTACTTTCTGATGTCTTAGATATTTTTATTCTGTGATTTTATATATTGTTTATTATTACTATTTTTCATGTAAAATCTTTGCATTTTCTTATTCTCTGTTGCAGACAGCTTCAGGAGGATTTGACAGATGAAATGGTTGGATTGGCCAGACAACTCAAGGAGAGCAGTCTCATGATGAGTCGATCAGTGCAAAACACTGAGAAAGTAAGAACTTGATGGATTTACAACATTTTACATGTAAAATAACTTACTAGCATTTCTACTTTCCAAAAAACTTACTAGCATTTCAGTGAAAATAATTAGTTCAAGGGTTCAACCAAGTAGGGATAAGTTGAAGGTGAATATTGTATTTTCTTTGATTCGTCTGATCTTATCTGGATGACTATTATAAATCCTTGTTATCAGATTTATCACTTCTTGTCTACACTTTTGTAGTTCTGTGGTAAATAGTTACAGTTATAAATATTGCTGTGTAACTTGCCATTTCATGGATGCATTATTGAATGACATTAAATGCATTTTGGTTGTGTTCTTGAACTCTCAGATACTGGATTCCACTGAAAAGGCAGTTGAGGTGAGCTTAGCAAGCACAGGCCATGCCACTGCTCGAGCAACACAGGTGTATTCACAGAGCTCCAAGACTTCATGTCTGACTTGGCTTGCAATGTTTGCCATGATGTGTGTCTTTATAATGGTAGTCCTTCTGATTAGAGTTACATAGCCTGCATCCTTCATCTGGGATGTTATACTCGTACAGGAATTTCTTGCCCCATGCCCGTTAACTGCCATTTGAATACCGAATGTAACAACTAGTTTCCCATTCGAGCTTGTAAGTGAGAAATATACAACTGGATACAGTTTTTGTTGTTACTATTCTGACTAGTAAGCTGTGTTATAAAAGCAGACGGACCTTAATGGAATATGTACTTTTTCAGCTTGCTAGTTCAATTGAGTTCTGTAGATTCATTTTTTTCACAACATTGCTGAGTATTGAGTACGGTGTATTTGGTATACAAGCTGATAATGTCAAGGTCTGTAAGTTAAAAGGTGAGAATATGCTCTAATGGGATTCTTAATAATGTAAATTTTTATGTTGCTAACCGCACCCCAATAGAATATAGCATTTCAAAGGATACATACAAGGACAATTCCATCACTAGCACCGGAAAATATATATCTCAATTGAAACAATTACAGGTGCCCCAGGAGGCCAGGACAGATGTTTATAACGGATAATTCATAGCTAGCCAGAAGCCTTGTGAACAACTGCAATAGTAATACAATTATAATCACATATTGAGAGAATATAATATTACATAAAAGTGAGTCAAACTCAAATAACACTCGGTTTTCATTATTGTAGATGCCCCAAGCATAGCAATCATAGTGACAATTGGGCAAAAAGCAGCTCCAACTCTTGATCTTCTGAAGCAGATCTCTGAGAAAAGAAAACAAATAAGAATCATGTGGATGAAATAAGAAAAAGCCTCACTTAAAACATATTTATTCTGCTCTGCTTACACACAACATTTTATACAGATGGGAAGAATATAGGTGTACCTGAATGGACATAAGATGCAAAATTTTGTTAAGAACACGTCGACGATGAATAGCATAAGCACTGGTGGCTGGTAATTGTTGCGTTCTCTTGAGTTCGTCCTGAATGGCCGCCTTCTTCTCTTCCCCACTCACCTCCTTACTTTGGGCTTTAACGTGTACAGAAGAAGTTGTACAGCAGTCAGAAAACTCGACATCCATCTGGTCTATCGGAGGATTTGACAGCTTCATGTGATAGCAATAGAATTATTCATAGGAAGCAATACATGAAGCTGTAACATTCATAAGCAATATAATTCATTATTACAGTGAAAGATCAGTAGCCAATAGAGTTCAATTCAGTTCATCATGACAAAGATTGGTCCTAAAAAAAGTCTCTGGCTTCTGATTACAAAATGCAGTCACCCTAAAACTCAACACGAGACTCTAATTGTCCCTTATGTAAATTGGCATGGATGGGATCACAGCTCCAAAAAATCAATAGTTTTTTTTTTTTGCACAGAATGCACATGAATCTTCACAAAACACGGAGATGTAAATCTTACCAATAAGACCAGAAACCTATGAGCAACGAGGGATTTAGTTGATATAAAGCATCTGGAATCAAAACCGTGAATTTCTACAAGTAATGAGCTCCGAACTCCAAACAGGTAGGCAGGTGGTCGTCAATGGCCAAAATTCACAAGCAAAGGCAATGCAAACAGCCAAGAAATAAGCAAATTATCAATCCCTAGCGTCAATCGAGTAATTTATTCGCCACCAAAGATTAGGGCACACGAGAATCGAATCTTTCAAAATTAGGGTTTCGACAGACGAGCTATGCTATCTTTTTTACGAAGCAAAAACATGCAACACGAAAGCGAAGAAAGCAAGTCCCATGACTTACCGATTGTTACAAAGGCGGGAAGAGGGGCTGGCTTTCAAGTCGCTGCTCCAACTCCTCCAAGAACACAGATTTGTTACTCGTTGCTGATTCTTTGAAAATCCCCCAATTTCCTACGAGCTATGCAGCGAAACATATTTTAATTTGCAGGTTTTATTTTACCTAATATTACAAAATAAGTCCAAAATCCTTTTCCTTCAATTCTATTCCTTCGGTCCTTCCTTCCTCAACTCTCCCCCGACAGTATTGAAGATTTTCACGACCGGCCGGCGACGATTCCTTCTCACTGTCCTTCCTCTTCACTTCCGTCCACACCACACTCTATCATCGTCTCGCCGCACCGCCTCTCTAATATCCACAAAATAATCGGCGTTGTTTCTTTGCACACAAAAGATTTGCGTGCACATGTTTTATGCACGCCAGTGTTCGACGTGCAAAGCGTTTTTGCACACGACTTAATTGCGTGCATAGTTATTTTGCATGCAATCTGTGCACGTGCATATACAATTCCGAAAATTGAAAAAACGCTTATATGAAGATTGAACGTACCATTGAATCTCGACTATATAATTCGTCATGAGAACTTCTTTCGTTGTCACTCGACATTCGTTAAGAATTAACAGTATAGAGAAATTTAGATTTGAATTAGGGTTTCAGACACTAAAGAATGTGGAAAAGGGAAGAAAAATATGTTTAGACTAGTTTTGTAATTTTTAATAAATTGAATGCTGCAAACTAATTTTATGGGACAGTGCATAACATAGGCCTTTCCTTATTGCAAATCTCTTAAACTACTTTTTCTCTAAATTACATTTTAGTCCATAAATTTTTATTTTATTTTTTTTCAAGACAATAAAAATACTTTCTATTCAAAATGTCATTTTTTTAGTAGGAAAAACTTAGACAAAAAACCAGACCAGCCCAGAGCATCTTATGGATGAGGACATGAAGTCCAAAGTGGGTCTGTATTTGATTAACATTATACAAATGGCGTAGAAAGACAATCATATCAGCCGCTTTGTTACAGTCACAAGGCACATGTTGGATCGAACTATCTCAAAGGACTGCATAAGTACCAAAGTATCCATTATGGTCATCTCAATATGTCAATGACGAGATTTATTTCCCTTCAAAGCATTTATAACAATGAGACTGTCACCTTGTATCTCAATTTTCTTCAATTTTTTGTTTTTAGCTTCACAAACTACATCATACATTCCTCTTGCTTCAGCCTATATTACACTCCAAATTTCATTAGATGAAGCATGCATGCAAAGAGTTTGTCTATTATGATCCCGGATAATATATCATGTTGTCGTGCTCCCATTTTCTCTCTTTGATCCATCGAAATTAATCTTAACGAAATCTCGTTCAGGTTTGGACTATTTCTTGGATTTTCGTTTTAACAAAATTGTGGGTTCTGCCTTTCGAGCTAGGCTTGATTCTTCGTCTAATGCTTTAGACTTATGCCACAACCTAATGTGAGATTTTATAAATTCTTATATGTTTATAGTTGGTCCCTCAATGAGTTGATTGAATATTGTTCTATTTCGACGGTACCAAATACTCCACCAAGCTATTAGGAGTTCGTGGAATTTAGATGATTCCATTTGATCTCTAAGACTTTGTATGATTATCACAATCCCATTATAATTACCCTGTATTTACAAAATCAATTCAGTAAATAAAGGGTCAATTTTGTACAAGGTCGTTAATGTAAACAAACATTATAGCAAAAAGGTGTTCAATTATTTCGTTCTGATGTTGGCACAAAGGGCATTCAGAAGTAATTGCTACATGTCGTTGAAGGAATATATCCTTAGTCGGGAGTCCACTTATGCAACCTTTCGATAAAACATTTTTACTTTTGGGCCCGTATCTAGTTTTTGAATCCATTCAAATCCACTATCACGTAGGGATGCTCACGGGTCGGGTCGACCTGAGACTCGCAAAAAAATTACTTTTGACCCAGGACCCGACCCACAACCCGCAAATTGAGGGTCGGGTCGGGTTTGCGGGTCGCCTCGATTTTTTTTATAAAAAAATAGTTTATATATTAATAAAATTATAAAAATATATATATTTTTAAAAATATTGCGGGTCGCGGGTTGACCCGCGCGGGTTTAACTCGACCTGACATGCGACCCGGAAAATAAAAAAATTCGACCCGCGACCCGACCCGCACAGGGCGCGGGTCGACCCGCAACCGGCAAATTACGGGTCGGGTCAGTGCGGGTCGCGGGCGACCCGACCCGTTGTACACCCGTACTATCACGTGTATTGTCATCTTGGGAAACAAATGAAGTAGCCGAGTGGGTGGAGAACCGTCCATTTTTACTCGGGTACCAATATAGTCTGTCTCTAATCTGACTTTTCAGAATAATCATGGACCTAATTCGTGATACCCAAACAAGTGGTAAGTACTTATGAAGCTCTTGATCCTTCCATTGCTTATTTGTATCAATAAAATGCAAAACATTGAGATTAAGGTCCACATTATTATTTGTTGGGCATATGTCCATTAAAGGTTGGTTTGTAACCCATGCGTCGTTCCAAAATCTAACTGTATAGCCATCTCCAATTTGCCATATTATCCCTTTTATAATTCTTGTTTTAAGCTCATTAATTTTCCCCATTGCCATGAGAGATTTCGAGAGCATGAATACTACAACAAATGCTTGTTCTTTAAATATTCTTATGAGACAACACAGACCCACACATTATTTGGTTCAACAAGGATCTTCCATAGCAAACACATTTGTAAGGCCTTGTTCATTTGCTTTGCTTTTCTATGTCCTACCCCCCACCCCTTTAATGCTTATAGATCTTATCCTATCCTATCATCGATGTATGGCCACTAGGTTTGTTCAAAAAAAAATGTCGATTAATGGAGTCTAGTTTATCTAAAGTTTCATATGGTAACATAAAGTTATGCATCATATAGTACAATTTTTTGCCAATGTTGATCTGATAAGAGTTGCTCTGCCAACCTGTGAAAGAGAGAGTTGGTCTTCCATTTAGTTAGTTGTTGATCAACTGATTGAATAAATGACTCGAACCTTTTTTTAGTAACTCTAGAGTTTATAATGGGGCAGCCTAGATACTTTTCTAATGAGCTTGAGTAAGGGATATTGAGTTCCTGATGAAGATTTCTTTTCATCATTGCATTAGTTCCTTTAGTTGTTTGAAATGTAAATTTATGGAAATTTACTTTCTATCTTGAGATTTCGCAATATTCTTTTAAAATGGTCTTAATTTTCCGAAATGCCATAATAGTGGCATGACTAAATATGATAACGTCATCTGCGAAGGATATAAATGGAATCTTAGTTCCTCCTCTCACAACCGGAAATCCAACATGTTTGGGCTGAAGGAGACACTCCTTTTGTAATCGACGGGCTAGGAGTTCAGCACCAATAATAAAAAGCAACGAGGATAATGGGTCTCCCTCTCGCAATCATCTCTCTAGGGTGAAAACTTCAATGGGAACATTATTTACCAACACCGAAAATGTTACCGTTTGCACACACTGCATTATACATGTGATGAAGGTCGTATGAAATCCAAAATTTTGGAGAACTTTACGTAGAAATTCCCAATCCACTCTATCATACGTTTTTCCCATGTCTAGTTTGATAGCCCCCCGTCCAGTTTTGCCTCTTCGCTGGCAAGAGGTATGAAAAATCTCATGTGCTATGAGGACATTGTCCTGACTAGCACGGTTCGATACAAACGCCCCTTATAAAGGGTAAATTATTGTGGACAAAATATTTTTCAGTCTTTAGGCCAGTATTTTAGCTATTATCTTATAAATAGTGGAACACAGACTTATATGTCGATAGTGGTTGATAGCGGAAGGATTTTCACATTTGGGAAACAACGTGATAAACTTATGATTGATTTCCTTAAGAAGAAAACCTGATACAAAGAAGGCCTTAACAACTTTGACAACAGACCAACAGTAGTCCAACACTTTTGATAGAATTCAACAATCATACCATCTGGTCCAGAAGATTTGTTTTTTTCGGATGCTAAAGACAACATTCTTGATTTCGAGGTTTGATACATCCTTAATAAGTGTCGCATTATCCTCGAATGTAATCTCGGGATTAATCAATTCTAGATAATTCTCCAAAAGACTGTGGTTGACGACTGAGTGTCTAATGAAGCTACGTCTAAATTCATTTCTTATTTCATGTCTCACATTGTCTTCGCGGATCAGGAACACCCCATTCGAGGACTTGATAGATTTAATACGTCTATGGTTTCTTCTTCCAGTTGCGCAACAATAGAAAAAGGAGTTGTTCGAATCAACGTATTTAATATGCTAGATCGTTGCTCCTTGTGCCCAATAAATTTTATGGAAATTTAAGAGTTGTTCTTTCTTTTCCATTAATCGGCATTGTCGTTGAATTTCATCACTGTCATTATCTCTCCTAGGGTTCTGTTGTAGTTCAACAAATTTTGATTCAATGTCTTCTAGTTGTCGGAAGATGTTGTTGAAAGTCCACGTTTTAATTATACATATATATGGGACCCTAAGCTAAAGAATCTCCATGCTTGTTTGACTACATTTATAAAGTCTTTTCTCTTCATACATATTTTTCAAATTTGAACGATCTACCTTTATATATTTGATTAGTTCCAAAATCAAGTGAGATTGGACAATGATTTGAGAAAGAAAACGCGTGATTATACAAGAAACCATTGTGTAACCTTTTTTGACACAAAAACCCTATTCGGCTTTTCATATGTATTATCAATGTCTACCTTTCGTTTCCTCCGGGTAAATTCATTCCCATTAGACATAGTATCTACCAAATCGCATTGTTCTATGAATTTTCGAAGACGGTTAAATCGTGTAGGACACAGATCAGGTCCACCATACTTATCCGAAGGTACTAACCAATCGTTGAAATCACCCATTATGACACATGGCATTGAAGATTGTATAACATATTAAGTAAGGATTTCCGAAAAAAGTTTTAGTTTCCATGATCGACATCACCTATATATGATTAAGTTTGCTAAAAGTGTCAATATGGGTCCAAAAATTTTTTCTCCCCATCCCTCAAACATTTCATGAGGCGATCTTCATTTGATACGTACTAATTTTATCCGTGGCATCCACCCATGATCTCTCAAATTCTTTAAGTTAAAATTAACCAAACAATTATGTGGAATTACCATAATCAATATATCATTTCTCTGTCATCTAATCATATATTGCTATTGTACAATTTAAGTATACAATTTTGGGCCTGGAATTTCGAAATTGCAGAATGCCACAAGCCCGTGTGTATACATGTACAACCATTTTGTGGACAAGGCATTATTAAAATATAATTTTGTATGAAACATAGAACAATAACATTTCTATAATGAAACCAAAACTGTCATGGATTTGTACATCGAAGCGCCAAAAACATGCCTAGGTGAAAATCTAGTTCTAATTGACAAGTTACATATGAGCAGAAATATTTGTTCATGAGCAATGTTTGGTATACAAGATTTCGAGAACGACTCATTTTCCATGTCTAGCAGAAAAGTGGCCCTAACATATACGATCCAATCACTCCTTGTTGAATACAAATAGATAACTTCAGCATTGGGCCATGTAAATAGCCATGCATATTTAAGGTCGAAACAGAACATTAAGGTTGATGATCCATTGGCTAAAATTGTCTGCATTGTCTTGGTATGCATAACAACAACATTATAGATCATAACCACAATAATATCATAAGCATAACATACGCATACATTACAAGAAACACACCTTACAAACCACACAATACCACTCCATGCACAAGTACACATAAGCACCAACAACTACATTATCCATACACAACCATATTCAAAAATACCTATGCAAAAATAAAATAATAGTCTACCCAAGAAATTCTAAGTTAGAAATTTCTTTGATTGAGTGAAATGCCTAGATGCAACCATTGAACGGATTACATAACAATAAGCTTCATTCATAGACAAGGCCATAACAAACGAAACAAGAAACATAGTCTTCCTACGCAATATGCTCATCAAAATAAGCATCAGATTATCCATTATAGGAACAATTATACTAAATTAAAACTTCTATAAAACTTTTTCCCTAGCACCGAGTGTGTTGCTGATGAAACAAGCATCAAGCGAATTCCCCTAAACAAGTACTTTGCCATGATCAGTACAAAGTTGATAGTAATGAACATTATACATAATCTCGTTTACAATTAGGCTAATTGGGAACCAGACCAGCCAACACATCAGTTGGTTCGTGAATTTATAGGCATTAACTAAAAAAGAAAACTTAATACTCTGATTTTTCACCATTATGAATTTGCTTAAGGAACACCAAATCTGTAAAAACAAACAACAACTTCTACCTGATCTGGAGAGAAAGATATAATAGAGAGTAAAAAGAGGCAATACAGTACATAGGACAAGAACAGAGTCATGTACCTAAATATAGAACATTGTATTCATCAAAAAAGCTTGGCATATAACATAGCATATAAACTCTTCCTATAAAGATAAAAACAACCAATGAAACTAATTCTAGGTATGAGAATGTATTTCCAAATGCTTTCAAAACATCTTTCAGCCTTTGAGTTGTGATTTCTCCATTTGATACAACACAAAAGCACCTAATGAATTTAGGCATAAAGATTACTTTCTTAGCCCAAGTTAGTTCCTCAACAATAATCTCTGCAAAAACAACACATTCGTCATGAAATTTCTTTTGAGTCTTTTCCATTATTCTCACTAGATAAGTCATTTGAAGCCTCCTCGACCAATTCAGATGAATCAAATGCATCCATCATCACATCGACTTCCTCAACCTTAGATGAGATAATGGAGCATAACAGAATTGCACCATCATAACTCAAAATTATCGCCTCAGGGTTAACAGAAAAAACCTTCATGTGAAAATCAAGAGGAAAAACCAAGGAAGACAACTACAAAGGTTTTTTGTGATAATGGATAATCGAATGCACTCCGTCACCCCTCCCATGAACTCCAACGAGGACAAGACGATCACAAACCAGTCTTCAAAATTGACTACAACAATTGCTTAAAACTCTAAGAATCGCCCAAGCCGTCTGTCAGTCCAGAAATCTGGCCATAACCAATATCGAAAATTGCTTATAACTTTGGTTTTTTGCACTCTGAGATTGAAATTTAGGGATTTATGAAACTTTTGTCTTTTACGTTTTTCCCTCAGATTTTCTGGAAGAGAAGACCATCCCCAAATTAGGTAAACAATTTGGAGATGTAAGAGAAAAAAAATTGATTTGGGATATTTCATTTGGGCGGAATTCGTAAGCTTTGAAATCGAATCGGCCATTGAATTTTTTTAGAGATGTTCGAAAAGGGGCGAGGAATATATCTACTTTTCACTTTTTCTCTCTCAAGGTTCTCTCTCATCTTCTCTACTTTTGGATTCAAAATGTCATTTTAGTTTAAATGTAAAACACACTGCACTCATAAAAAATTCATATTTAACCCAATCTTATTATTCAAGTCCCTGCTCCATGAACACAAATTTGTCACTTGTAGCAAATTCTTTGAAAAATCCCCTAATGTCCTTGTTGCAAATCTCTTAAACTACTTTTTCTCTAAAATTACATTTAATCCATAACTTTTTCTTTTTCTTTTTTTTAAGACAATATAAAATACTTTCTATTCAAAATGTCATTTTAATTTAAAAGTAAAACACATTGATAACAAAATTTACACTTAATCATATCTTTTATTCAACGAGTAACTCTCTTAAAAACTGCTAAAATAGGAAAAAAAGTAAGATACTACTCCATTTAGTTCTACTTGTCCTTTTATATTTGGACACATATATTAAGAAAACTTTAAATTATACCAAAATATTCTTAGTTAAATGAAAATGAGGCAAATTTAGTTTACTTTTTCATTAAATATAAGGGTTAAAGCGGGAAAATAACGTTCAAAATATGTAAAATGGCAAGTTTTTATAAATATGATTGGGAAATGTTATACATCACACCCTTTTACTAAACTTCACACAATAAAATTACTTTAATAACCTTCTTCTAATATAAAATAACAAAACCTATAAAACATAATATTATATTCTTTCCTTGTTCTTTTAAATAAAAAATAGTGTTATTATAATAATTATTTTTTAAACAACTTTGTTAACTTATAGTTTGGGTTGATTGCGACTAATTGACTATGACGTTGAGGCCCACGTCACCCGCCTCCGCTCCTCGAGTACGGGATAACCCTTAGCACCGTCGAAACCGTCCTCTTCTCCCTCGGTGGAGCCAGAAATTCGTCGGAGGAGGCGCGTTGCGAGACGACTCCATTCGAGAGGAAGCGGATCCGGACGAAATTCAACTAGGAGCAGAAGGAGAAGATGTTAGGGTTTGCGGAGCAGATCGGGTGGAAGTTGCAGAGAGGAATTGAAGAAACGATGGCGAAATTCTCCGGCGAGATCGGCGTTGAGCAAGGCGTTTTCAAGGTCTGGATGCATAATAACAAGAACACTTCGTTCAAGCGGGATTTGAATCTCGAATTTGGCAACACCGCCGGCGACCATGGATGCAAGAATGGAGGAAGTGGGGCTAATGAATGGAGGAATTGGGGCTAATCGAAGCTCGTCTTCTTCTTAATCTGTTGGTTAAATATTTTCTTATTAATGGGAAGTATTGCATTTTCCAAAATTAAATCATAGGCTTTATGGTAAAGAAAGTGGAAAAATGTGAAGTGTAGAAAAAATAGGATGTGATGTACAACAGTTATTGTGAGCGGGTAAAAAATAGCTACCATATTATTATTTTCGTTATCGCCATAAAGGTATTTTCTTAAATATTACGTATTTATTATATTTTATTTATTTTCCTATTATCTTAACTATGGCGGTTATACAACTTAATGAAAGATAAAATCTTTCATTAAAGATAGAATTAAAGTTGGAGAAAACGTGGAATATTCCTTGCTTGGGCTTTAAGGCAGTTGGCCAGTCCTAGGAGGATAATATTTTCGGCCTTATAGATATAATTTTCGGCCCCCCTACCTCTCCCTCTTCCATTATAAATACACGTCTTCGCCGTGTAGGGAGGGCCACAGGTTGCATATTGATTGATAGACTGATATTCGCTCAGGCTATTGAACACACTTATTCAGAAAACTTGAACAGGCTAATACTCGCTTAGCTCGACTGTGTCCATTATTTTGCAGGATTCTAGGTTAAGAGATTGAAGGCGGAGCGGAAGAGGAGGAGTTCTTAATTAGTGTATTAAAGACGAATTAAAGGCGAAGTTTTTATTCACTAACAGTTATGATATGATTTTAAGCCTAGAAAGTCTAAGTAGAACTAAACAGATGGAACAAATTTAAAATTTAAGTTTACACAATTTTCCAAAAAAGATATGAATAAATGACCTACATTTTCCTATACAATGCGTCCTTTGATTTTAGCTGCAATGGTGATTCTACTTTCTACATCAACAATACAAAAATTATTTTACCCTATCAACTTCCATTTTGACTATAAAATATCGGAAACAAATTTTCATCTTTTCAAATCGAGATTGCGGTTTTTAAAAAATCACCGAGATCGAAGAAGTGTTAATAATTAGTTTGAACACGTTCTAGCAAGTTTCACAATAACTGAGTGTTTATCAATCACTCTGTTAATGATATGATATTCTTGAAAAGAGCAAGACTTTCAAGATTCTCAACAAACTCAATGAAAGATGATGACTTATCATCCCTTAACACAAGGACTATTTTTGCAAAGATTTGAATTAAAGAGAATCACCTTACATTGGAGGATTCAAATGGATATGACTTCTTGCTTGTTATTCAATATTCATTAATGATTTTTGGTAGATGATTTGTTAACCACATGTGTTTGTTTAGTAGTTTCTTTTATGCTTTCATAGATGTTAAATGAAGTACACAACTTAACCATATTTTTGTATTGCCAGTTTTTTACTTGGTGAACCAAGCACAAAAAGTAACAATTTGAATTATGTGTTTTGATAGTGGAATCATATGAATTACCTGCTTTCCACTTGTTAATCAAATCACACAACGTAGTCATTCAGATTATTTATTCTAAGACTTGGTGATTGAGTTACATCGCGTAACTATTTGAATTACTTCTTTGTATAATTGGTGATTCAAATACGCTACGTAACTATTTGAATTACTTGTTTGTATAATTGGTGATTCAAATACGCTACGTAACCATGTGAGTTATCCTGGTGATTGAAGTACGATACGCAACCATTTAAATAATCTACTTTGATACTCGGTAATTGAAGTACGATACGCAACTATTTAAATAATTTATTTTGATACTTAGTGATTGAAATACCATACACAACCATTCAAATAACCTATTTTTATACATAATGATTAAAGTATGCTACATGACCATTTAGCTAGATTACCTATTTTGATACTCACATATGAATAATGTATGAACCATAATTATTTCTATTACCTATTTTGAAGTACAAATACACAATATAACCATTTGAATGACCATTTGTGGTTCTTGTGCTTGTGAAGATTATAAAATACTTCATGCTATTGGAATTTGATCGATTATGTCTTAAATAGTTGACTATAGTTTGCTTTCCCTCCATTTTTTTAATCGGTCCGATTTTTCTAATCTCTCTTATACTCCCTTGTTTTAATTGGTTAGAAGATATTTTTTAATATTTAAGTTTTTTTAATATAATTTGAAAATTTATCACCAACACATCGTAGGAGAGTATAGAAGTGAGTATATTTAGAGAGTAGAAAATTTGATTTGTTTTTTTAATGTAGTTTCTTTGTATTTTTTTTGACGTAAACCAATCAATTTACACACTCAATTAACTTTTGGTTCAACTTTCAACCAGTGTGAAAGTTATCAACAGACAGAAGTTTTCAATTTTTCATCATAAGAAATATTTTCTGTTGCGGAAAAATCCATTTGATAAATTACAGAGAAGTCGTGAGCATGATGTAGTATATAAAAAAGATAAAAACGAAAATTTGGAACTTGTATGAGACGCCAGAGACGGCTCCTGTGTGTGTAAACCGTGGTTTTATTTTTCCTGCCGCCGAGGGTGACACGTGGCGAACGCCGCCAAAAATGCTGAAACGCGTCGTTTTGCTATGTCTTCTGGATTATGCCAAGCCGATTACTCTCCCTTGCGCTACTGACATCATCGCGCCTTCAATTAGATCACGCGATTCTCTTCTCTCTCTCTTTATAATCTTCGAATTCCCAGCCCATCCTTCTTCATAATCGAAGAGATAACTGTACAGGATTCAGGAACCCTAGCAATTTTCATGCTTTCGCCTTTTCCCCTGCGACGCGTGGACTCCAGTTGCTTTCTCAATCGTATGTAGATTGATGTTTTCTTTTTCCTTCGACGCTGTAGATTCGCTGTGATCGAATTGAATTTTAGTTGCTTGGTGTTCGATTTTCCAGTCTAATAATTAGGCTTGGAGTTCTGATTTGGGGATTCTGCAGGTAATTATCTGGTATCTCCATAATCCACATTCTTCACAAGCTATTTTTGTGTTTCTGATTTGTTTGTTTGTTTGATTATTCTGTTTCTCGCCCGAATTTGTAATACGCCTTTGGTTATTGATTGCGTGAGCAGGGGCGATTGTTGGGACGAGCATGATGTTTCCAGCTCCTAAGAAGCAGGTACATCCATCCGTACATGTAGATTGAATGAGAGATTTTCCTTTTTTTTTTTTTTTTCTCATTTTGGGATAGACGGATCGAGGATGACAGTTATTCAGATGCTATTATTTTTCCCCATTGACATGTGATGTTAGGACTTCGGAGAGTATTTGTGAAAACGGTTCATAAATTCGCACAATTGCTAGCTCAATATCTTGAACTTCATTTTCATTTTAATAAAATAGGATCATCTTATGCATTTTATGGTGTAGAGTAACATGCAATGTGTAGAAAAGGAGTGATCAGCATTAGGTTTTTGTGGATTTGTTTGGCATGTTGCTTGCTAAGAAGAAAACCCAAGTCTGTTGATACAGTTTTATTGTGTATTTGTGTATATACATTTCCTTCGAGATTAGTAGGAAAGTCTAGTCTGCTAAAATCATAAGTTAAATTTTGTTTTTAGATTATGAACGTGATGATGAATTTTCTTATTGTATACAAACTGATGGAAACGAATAGTGAGGATATCGAGATTTCATTCTACAGCTTTAGTTTTCAACTCTATCAGTATTCAGTAGATTTGATAAAAGCTTGACCGTTAATCCGTTATCGTTGATCTTTTCTTTCCTTTTTCTTCTTCTTCTCAAGTTGTCAGTCTGATCTTTTAATTGTTCAATTTGGTGGACGCTTTTTAGCAAAATCAAACACAAAAGTGCAAGAGTTTGTGTTTGTTCTGAGCCTTTTGGGGCTTACTGTTAACAGAACTGTTTACTATTCTATATTGTGCAATGGAGTGACAGGATTGAAAATGTTGGAACGATGTCGATTAATATGAGACATTATCCTCTACTTTCTCCTGGTACAGCTACAATGTCTAACATTCCTTATTTTACGCAGTTGATATTTGATCAGCCTGACGCAGGCGGTGGCCAATTAAAGGATCGGATCAGTGAATTACCAGATGAAGTGCTCATCTCCATCCTGTCCTGCTTGTCAATCCAGGAAGCTGGAAGAACAAGCATTCTTTCTCATAGATGGAAAAATGTCTGGAAGCTAATGATAGATTGGACCTTATCACTTGAAGGTATTCTCATATCTCATCAGTTAGCAACAGGTGATCGAATCAGTGAATTACCAGATGAAGTGCTCATCTCCATTCTCTCTGGCCTGTCAATTCGGGAAGCTGCAAGAACAAGCGTTCTTTCACACCGATGGAGAAACGTCTGGAAGTTAATGATGCATTGGAGCTTAGCACTTCAAGGTACTGGTAGGGAATGAAAAATGCAACTACAGAAGTTTGTTATGGAGGGTAAGGTTTCCTAAGCCTAGGGTGACTAAGCATGTATTAAGGTTTCTGTATTTTCATAGCTTTTGTTTTGTTAATATGTAGTATGTTTATATATATGGAAGGTAAGATGTGATTGTGGGGGGTTGAATTTAATGTTTACTGAATAGATGCTGTAATAGACCTGCTGCATTGTCTCTGAAATAGCAGCTTATCTTGGCCTTCAATTTGATGGATTTCTAGCTGCTTTTGGAAGGTTTATATGAAGTAACGACTTGAAAACATTGACTCACTGGATATGCATTAACTTTGGTTACAATTTGAAGCTCCACTGGGTAACTGGGTAATTGTTGTTGTTGTATCTTTTCTTGGGTCATTTTCTTGACTCGGCGTCATTCCAGGTTTCAAGTTCTTAACCTTTTTTTTTCAGTTGCAGATTCTTATAATGGATAGATAATGATCAGCATGGTATTCTGGATTTCTGGGTGATGATTGAAATGTTGAATTCTCTTTCCTCTAAACTACATTTATAGCGTAGGTACCTGGTTCTTTGTGCTCATTCACTGTTAAGAATATGTTTGTGGACTAAAATTACCTCACCTATTACCATATGGTTTTGGGTTAGAACTTTTTTGGACTCTTACACGGATGATTCCAAGATTATCGGCCCACAAACTTTAATAATAGTGGACGACTTATTGCAACCAATCTGGATAGTTTTTATTGAACTCGGGGCTTTTTTTCCGGTAAATTTGGGTATTATCGAGTTAGGAATGAACTATCCAATATAACCTATGTTTGTCTTGTGAATTTTTAGTCTGTTTTTTTTAATTCTTCTGGTGTTTTAGCTTTGTGCATATTCACTCATTCATGTCTTCAAGTGTCCTACAAAGAGAATGGCTGGTTATGAATGGAAATGTTCATCTTAAACGAAATTTTATGCTTTTGTTTCAGTTTAGTGAAAGCTTAACATTTTGTTTGCCGTACAAAGAACCCAGAAGCCAATTATCAAAGAACCCAGAAGCTTAACAGTTTAGTGAAAGTCTATTTCAAACACTAGTTCTCATCCTTAGCGGATGCTCTAGGCAAACCCAAGTAGAACTTGTGGCAATCCTAATCCATACTTATCAAAAAAAAAACATCAAGGCCTGCTACATTGTTAAATGTGAACTTAGGAAGGAAATTTTGCTTTTACCTCCTCATCGCATCAAGGACCTAAGATCAATTACTTTTGTGCCAAAGCTTCAGTAAATTCATCCCAAGTCTTTACAACCTTGATGCATGCGTTCCTCTTCTTCTTTTCAATATCAAAGAGATTCTGTTGAACCTTTGTCCTTTGATAGGATGTCTTGTACTTGGTCCACCAAATCAGCCATAGGAATATCCACCTTGTCAGAATTATCTCGCCGAACAACCCGGGCCTGAGATGTGCTAAAATAATAGTAAAGTAATAAAAACATATCAAAAAGTCCATCATTAAAACATAGTAAAGATTTAGATTACCCAAAGACCATAAATTATGCATGATTAAATCTATCAGCCAAACAAGAGGAATGAAGACACAACACTAAACAACAAAGAACTCACTCATCATTCAAATCAATGACCAAGCAAGCAGAAAGCAAACCTGACTCTTAGCCAAATCTTTTGGTCCAATCTCAATCCTCGAGGGAATACCTTTCATTTCCCAATTTGAATACTTCCAAACATGGTTTTTTAGAGAAAAAAATACGGTTTGATTACCCAAAATAAAATACTCATACTGTTCTACAAAACAAAGGAAATCTATTTATCTATATAAAAAAACTCAAGTAATAAAGCAACCACGCCATCTAAAATTTTTCTACGTGTCATTTACACGTTCATCCACCGAGGATTTTGTCACATTGAATTTTACTAGTTTTAGTTCTCATGCTTTACATAGGTTTTTATAGAATTATTGTATTATTTATTTATATTTGTTAAATTTTAATTAAATTGCTAAATGTAAGAATATTTCTAAAAAACTATAAGTATTTTATCTATAAAAAACTATCATTTTCAAAAATAATTATTAAAAATTAATATAGGCAAGGATGTTTTTAAAAAGTTATATGTATCTTATCTAAAAAGCTAATCTATCCAAAAATAAAACTAATATATTGATTGAATTTTTTGATTAATACATAAATATAACTAATTAAAAAAATTTCAATTAAATTTCAACTCTTATTTGTTAATTTTTTTATTAATTTGATATAGATAAGACTATTTAAAAAAAACTATAAGTATATATCTTATCTACATAAAACTATCATTTTCAAATTATTTTAAAAAAAAATTGATAGAGGCGAGGATATTCTTAAAAAACTATAAGTACATATCTTATCTACAAAAAAACTATCATTTCTAAAAAATAATTATTGAAAATTGATATAGGTGAGAATATTTTAAAAAGCCTATACGTATCTTATCAAAAAAACTATCATATCCAAAAATTAAATGTAACTAATTAAAAATAATCCAATTAAATTTCAACCAATCAGATTAATTTTAAAATATGAATTGGATGACATGGTTCAATGTAGACCTGTCAAATGGGTTGGGCGGGTCGGGTTCGGGTCAAAACGGGTCACGAGTTGTCGGGTCGTAAAATTTCCGGGTTCATATGGACCGGGTTGTTACGGGTTTGGTACGGGTTCGGGTTGATCCAACGGGCCATGAATCCATGATCGTCAATTTTTTTAACCTTTATCTTTATATTTATTAAAATAATTAATATTATATTATATAAAATATTATTTAATAATAATAAAATAATAATTTTATACAAAATTTATAATAAAATATTGAATTTTTAATTAAAATAATACTTTATCGGGCTGGCCAGGTCAAACCAACGGGTTGGTGACCCAACCCAGTTTTTTCCGGGTCGACCGAGTTCGGGTTACTCTTGACCCATTGGTTTTTGGGTCGGGTTTAAACCCAAAAAACTTCGGACGGGTCGTGTCGGTTTTTTAGATCGGGTCAATTTTTGACAGGTCTAGTTCAATGTGGGACTTTTTTATTTAATATTTTAACCTCTGTTTTAGTATATAGCAATGAGATGATGAATTGATGATAGAATAGAAACAATAGATAGATGTAATCATGTAAAATATTTATGGTTATAGTATAAATCTTGTACAATATCTATTTTAAATTATTTTTACTATAATATATACCGATATACGTGATTTTTTTTTCAATTATTTTATCTTTATGTTTATGTGAGGATAATTTTTTGCACAATTTTTTTATTAATATTTTTATAATCCAATTAAAAATTATTTTTTTTTATTTTAATATAGGGGTGATGTGCACAATTTTTTTTATTTTAATACAAGAGTTATCTATATCCATCTAAAAACTGAAATTTTGTTCTTAAAAAAATTCTTTAAAAGGTAAAAATATCATTTTATTCCAAAAACAAAACTAAATAAAGTAAATATATCAAGACATTTGGGTAAAATTAAATAATTTATTAATTTTTAAAACGATAAGTAAAAACTAATAAAATATTTTTATTTCAAAAGTCTTATATAGTCTGAAAAAAAATGTATACGCGCGGCCTGACAAGAACGGAAGAACCCGCTCAAAATGGAAAGAAACTGACATATCGAAATGTCCAGTCATTATTTTCTCTGTTTTTCTCACATGAAACGTTAACATTTCTTAAAACTTCCCATCCAAGAAACATGTATTCGATGATATTGAGATCTTCTCCTCTTACGCCCATCAAGTTTACTAAATTTGCACCCTCCAACCCGATTCCGTCCCTTCTCTTCTTCTTCTCCTTCCGTTTGCGCTTTTGATGTTTCAATTGGATCTGCATACAAGTTTATCCCGCTCCTCTTTTATTCTGGTTGATTTCGTCCTCTCCCTCTTCCTGTCTCCATCCTCATTCCTCCAAATTCTGTTCCATTTCATTTTTCAGACTGAAAACCCGAACCGTCTAGACGTAAATTTTCGAGAATCGGCTGAAATTCGCTTCAAAACCTGTTTCCGTGTGGTGCCGGAGATCTAGGTTTTCAATGATCGGTTACTCGCCGGGTAATGCCGGATGATTATTCGTCAGAAAGTGGGGTTTTTATCTGAAGATTCTGTATGGGGCTCCATTAGGTAAATTTGTCGCTCGGATTTTGTGATTTGGGGCATTATTCCCCTCTCCGGTTTCATTTTTTCAACGAGAAAGAGAAAATGTTGCCGCCTTCGCCGACGACGTTAGCTCGGAGCTCGCTGGAGGAGATGTTGGAGAACATCAAGCGCCGGGACGACAAACCCAAGGACTTGCCTCCGGCGTTGCCGTCTCGCCCAACGTCGAGAGGGCGGCAGCCTCCTGCTCGCCGATCGTTGCCGACGAACTTTAGGATCACCGAGGAGGAAATAGATGGAGACAGGAAAGAGGTGAAGAGGAAGTCCGACGATGTAATCGTAAATAGGAAGAAAAATAAACTTGAACGACTCTGCGAAGACTCTCCGTACAATTTCCGGGATCCGCAAGAGGCCGCTACCGAAGAGAGGTCCGGCGCCGTCGCAACGGCCATCTTGACGTCTCGACCTGCGGTGGAATGGGTCGACAATATCGGCTATTTTATAAACAAGGTATAGTTTGATATCATCCTCAGATGTTAGTATCATTACTCTAAACTTATCTTCTTCTTTTTTGGAGTGAAATTTCTTGCTGAGAATATGCTTGCTAATTTTCTTTTGGGTAATTCTAATCCTAGAATTTGACTTAATTGGTAATATTTATGGTGCGCTAAACTATTCTTACGATCTATGACTTATGAGTCAAGGTGATTATATTGGGGAGAAGTTTAAAGCTGAACGTCTATCTTTTTTGCCAATAACACTGTAAAAAATCCTATGTTTTGTCAGTTTATGTTCACAACATTATTCTTTTGACTGGAAAAGTTTCGAACCGGAAAATTTGTGTTTCAGAAACTTTCCGTGTGGTGTCGGGTTTCTTCTGGGCAATGGGAGGTTGGAACTATTCAGTCAACATCCGGGGAGGAAGCTTCTGTATGCCTCATAACAGGAAATGTGAGCATGCTAGACATCTGAGCATTCTTAAGAAAATTTGCACTGCACTGGATGCGTGTTATCACTTATCACTTGCTATTTCTGTAGGCCGTCAAAGCATTGACAAGAGACCTTTTGCCTGCAAACCCTGATATCCTTGAGGGTGTGGATGATCTCATACAGCTAAGTTATTTGAATGAGCCCTCTGTGCTTCACAATCTGCAGTTTAGATTCCATAACGATTTGATTTATGTAAGTGTTCGCATGCTTTGTTATCCCTCTGTCAGATTTCTTGAACAATTTGTCATCATTGTATTAATATTGTCCTTTTTTGAGTTGTGTTGTTTAGAGCAGAGCAGGGCCTATCTTGATTGCTGTCAATCCCTTCAAAGATGTGCAAATATATGGGAGCCATTATATCAGCAGGTACAGGGAGAAACTTGTTGATAGCCCTCATGTTTATGCCGTGGCTGATGCTGCTTATGATGAGATGACAAGAGGTCTGGTAGCACTTGCATGTATCACGGTGTTTTGCTCTTCAATCTTGTTTTCTGTTTGAAGGAGCTATATTCATTATTTTTTTTACCCTGCAGATGGAGTGAACCAATCTATTATTGTAAGGTTAGTTCAAACCGTTTCTCTGTTGTTTTTTTATAGCTACAACAGTAACTTGTAATTTGCTTATCAATTATCAAAGTAGATTCCAAGTCTTCACAAACATAACTCCAAATTTCTTTGGGTTTGAAATTAGTATAAATTAATGTTTTCACTATGCAGTGGAGAAAGTGGTGCTGGGAAAACTGAAACAGCAAAAATTGCAATGCAGTACTTGGCTGCTCTTGGTGGAGGTGGCAGCGGGATTGAATATGAAATTCTTCAAACAAGCTTTATATTGGAATCATTTGGCAATGCAAAAACATCCAGGAATGACAATTCTAGTCGATTTGTGAGTAGAAGATATCAATCACCCTCAGTTCAATGTTCACCTTTGTGTCCTTGCCCTGTGTTTATGTAGTATATCTATTTCTGTGTGGTTCTTGTGGGAGTTTATATGTAAAAAAATAGCGAAATGTGGTCTAACACTGGAAATTTCCTGCTGTGCAGGGGAAGTTGATTGAGATTCACTTCAGTGCCATAGGTAAAATGTGTGGTGCTGCAATTCAAACTTGTAAGTATGTTATATCAAGAAAAATGTGATTCAAAATAATTTTTCTGTACCATATACTGACCTGTATCATTGAATCTTGATTGATTCTTGTTGACCTGGCCATCCCCATGGATAGTCCTACTTGAAAAGGTGTGTGCTAATTCACCAAGGCTGAGTCAAACCCTATATTTGCTTTCATGATCTAAATTGAATTTATACTGGTTATACTGTTTTTGCAGTCGAGAGTTGTTCAGCTGACCAAGGGGGAAAGATCTTACCATGTATTTTATCAACTATGTGCTGGGGCCCCTCCTGTTCTCAGAGGTCATCTTTAGCACATAGCTTTTTGGAAATTTTACACGTCTTTTAAAAATAAGCATGGATGACATAAAATTGAACTTTTATTTTTATTTTCTGGAAGTATTAGTTGTATTATGCATAGTAAAATAATACATCACAATTTTTGATTCATGCTTATCGTAATTTTGTGTTTTTCGTTGCAGAGAGACTGCACATTAGGGCAGCCAATTGTTACTATTATCTTAACCAAAGTGATTGCCTTACAATTGGCGGGGTTGATGATGCTCACAATTATAATATACTCATGGTAACTTAGTAGATGTTATTCCTATGTACAAAATGAAATACTTTAATTGCATTGTTGCATGGATATGCCATTGATACCTCTTTATCTAATGATTTTCAGGGAGCCTTAGATATAGTTCGAATCAACAAAGAAGATCAGGAGAGTATACTTTCAATCCTTTCTGCTGTATTGTGGCTAGGAAACATAAAATTTGAAGTTGTTGACAATGAAAATCATATTGAAGTAGTGAATGATGAAGGTATTCTTCTGTAGTCTGTTGTAGTTACACTGATAGATTACTATTCTTATATTAGCTTGTAAAATAAGTTTGGAGAAACTTCCATAGACTTATGGTTGATTGAACATTGTGCTATTCACCAAAGGAGTGGTATCTCTCTATTGTGGAGAGTTTCTATACTTAAGGTTATCAGTATCCTGTTATGCATAAGTTGTATCTGATCTTACTGAATTGAATGTAATTCATCCTATAAATGTATGCCCTAAAACTTTTCAGTTTGTGTTCTTTTTTATCTCATACTCTTTAGTGAGCTTATTCTGATTTTGCTTTCAACAGCTGTCACCTCTGCTGCAAATTTGTTGGGATGTAGTGTGCAAGACCTCATGCGAGTTTTATCGACTTGCAATATCAATGCTGGCAAGGATAGTATTGTCAAGAAGCTGACTTTGCAGCAGGTCATTTCATTTTCTGCCATCTCTGCAGAACCATGCCAAATTAGTTGCATGCTTATATCATGACATGGTTGTTTTCAACTTTCTGCTTGCAGGCAACGGATTCTCGAGATGCATTGGCAAAATTCATTTATTCAAGCTTATTTGACTGGCTTGTAGCTCAAATAAATAAGTCACTTGCAGTTGGTAAATCACACACAGGGAGAGCAATCAGCATACTTGATATTTATGGCTTTGAATCATTTCAGGTACAACATAATATTTCATGATTAAGGTATAATCTTTTAGCTCCACCACAGATTGAGAGATTTCTATACATTTCTCATTGATCTCTTAAAATCTTCAATTTCAGAGGAATAGCTTTGAGCAGTTATGTATTAATTATGCAAATGAGAGGTTGCAGCAACATTTCAATCGCCATCTGTTTAAACTCGAGCAGGAGGTCAGATTTAACTTTAAGCTCCTTCAACATCACCTGTTTTTATATTTGTGACCATATTGGAACTGAAAAGAAGAACAGTTTGTGATCATATTCCTAAACTGTTGGACTAGAAAATAATAACAATTTGGCAAAATGTAAGGTGGAGATTGCTTTCCCCTCAATATTTGGGTTGAATTGAATATGCACTTTCCCGTTTCAATTATTTTTGTATCTGGCATAGGAGATTTAAGGTATTCTCCCATAAAAGAGATTTAAGGTATCAAGGCTAATATACTATGCATAAGCATGGCATCCCCACAAACTCACATCAAAAACAGTTTTTTGTTGGCTTTCAACCTGTCAAAGCTCTTGGTAATCCATTATTTGTTATAAAAACTGTTGTAACTGCATGTAGGCCCAGCACTTAAAAATTGCTGTAACTGCATGAAAATTGTTGCCAACACTTTGTATTTGTTCCAAAAATTTGCATAGGAATAAATCGTTATAAACATATTTCCAGCTTTTTGTATCTAGAATGAGGAACTTGATGTTTAGTGCTAGGTCTTCCAGCAAGTAACTTTTACTTTGAAATAAACATATTTCCAGCATTGCCTTACTTGAACTCCAGGAAACATTTTTGAAATATAATGAATCAATATTCCAATCTTTCTTGATGGATTGTGCGATATTTGCAGAATTTGAGTCTATTTTCTTTCTTTGATACTCAGGACTATGAAGCAGATGGAATTGATTGGACAAAGGTTGATTTTGAAGACAATCAAGACTGCCTAAATCTCTTTGAGAAGGTATGTATTTATCAAGTATCCTACTTTATTCCAGTGTGAAGTGATCATATTGCATCTTCTGATGTTTTTAATTTATGAGCAACTTAACTCCAGTGCCTCTATTTATTAGAAGGGAGAGAAGCCTCAAATTTGCTATAAACTCTCACTTTTCTTGTTTACCATGGGGTGCACCTCATGCTTATTGGCTTTTATACAGTGCCTTTGAGATGGATTTAGCCCCTATATCAATTTTGGTGCATTCTAACTAAATTCAGTTATTATTGTCACATAGCTGAATTTCAGTTTTTCTTGGTTCTATCGGACGCATCCTCCTGACATGTTCAAGTTATGGGTGCCCCCATCTTGATCCCCTCGATTCCGCTTGAGCGGGACTATACTGGGCGATGATGTTGATGTTGTTTTCTTAATTCTTATGTTTACCCACTCTATCGAATTAGAAGTGGCTGCTAAGAAGAAGAAAAATCGTGTTCCCTACTATCTGGTGGCAATATTTAATTTGCCAATGGGATTCAGTGTTGACCGAACCTGAAATTTTCTTTTGATCGTGTCAATACAGAAACCACTTGGGCTGTTATCTCTACTGGACGAAGAATCAAACTTCCCAAAAGCAACAGATATCACATTTGCAGACAAGCTTAAGCAACACATTAGTTCTAATCCCTGCTTCAAAGTGGGAAGAGATAGAAGGTTCAGCATTCGTCATTATGCTGGAGAGGTTGGTGTAGTTTGAAGAATGCTTGATCTAGAGATATTACAAATAACTCAAACTTAACCTGTTTCTTGTGGATTGGATGTGCACTCTATCTTTCTCTGTTAACATGCTTGTTTGAACATTGAAGTAGACCCAAGTCACCGTTTAGTTTCTCTCAAAAAAAAAGTCAGTGTTAGTTCTGGTGGGTTTTTCCATTTTATTCAAATATTTTGCTATCACAATGTCTCTTATATTAATATGTATAGCCAACTGCTTTGATTTTTACTCTTTGTTAATTCCTTAGGGTTTAAAATTGGTGTATGACTTCACAATCCTTTAGTTGATTGAGTGTAGCTAACAATTTGAGGTCCATCAGGTTTCTTATGAAACGGGTGGGTTTTTGGAGAAAAACAGAGATCCATTGCCCTCTGAGTCTATCCATATCCTCGTGTCAAGCAGTTGCTCACTTCTTCAGTCATTTGCATCAAATATTCTCAATGCTCAGTCTCGCATGAACGGCTTCCAGAAGCAAAGTGTTGGGACAAAATTCAAGGCAAGTTAACATGCAATTGATGAGATGAGAGAAAGCATTTACTATGCAGGGATATCCAGTTAAGGAAGGGGGACTATTGTAGGGGGATGGAAGGAGTGCTTATTCTTGGACATAGTTAACTATGTTACAAAGGATTTTTATTCTTAGTATCTTAGAGGATAATTTATTAACAAAATGTTAAAAACACGGCAATTGGACATGCATTGTAGAGAATCCACTATTCATAAATTATGAAGTTGACGACTTCACAATTTGTTGGTGAAGGTAGACAAGTTATGCATTACTTAGGGTGGCCTCCCTCTGTTATATTTTTCAATAGCTCGTATTACTACTTTAGATAATAATCAATTTTGAAGAAGGTGATCTGTAGACTATAATATTGCTAACCTTTTTTATGCTTGTAATGTAGGGTCAACTGTACAAATTGATGCAGCGCCTGGAAAGTACTACCCCTCATTTCATCCGTTGCATTAAACCAAACAGTAAACAGCTTCCTGGAATATATGAGAAAGATCTTGTTGCACAACAGCTCAAGTGCTGTGGAATTCTGGAAGTTGTTAGGATTGCAAGATCTGGTTATCCTTCCCGGATTACACACCCGGGATTTGCACAAAGGTATTAACTATCAAGCCTTTCTTAGGATCTTGGTGATCATTAAATTTCAAGAAAGACTCACACACACTCCCTTGGGTGCATGTAGATACGGATTCCTGCTATTGGATAAGAATGTACCTCAGGATCCTTTAAGTATATCAGTTGCTGTGTTACAACAATTCAATATTCTGCCTGAAATGTACCAAGTTGGCTACACAAAATTATATTTCCGGACAGGACAGGTGACTTTCTGAACTTTGATTACTTATTTTTCTCTTTATCCAACTTAAGGCTTCCATTTCCTTTATAGCATCAGATCTAAGAGATTCGTGTGATAAAGGTGTGAATAGGCTACAAACAAAGCTACTTTTGTATAAAAATCAATCACTCTGGCTCTGAAGAAAGGCTTATTTCGCTTTGTTGAGCATAGACCGACAAGCCTTAGCTGATGCCCATTTATGAAACTGCCATTCAGTTTAGGTAGCTGCATCACTTCACAAGTGAAAAATAAAATAAAAATAAAAATTGGATAGTTTTTTTGCACTTGAACATATTGATGTTTGCAGGCTACATCATAACCAGCTAATCCTTCAGATAGTATTAAGGTTTATAATAGTGCTCATTTCACTAGATCTAGTGAAGTGACTTTCCTCCATCCTTGGAGCTTTTGTTTATTACTTATCTCATCGATCTCAAAGAGGCTTCTCTTATGCACCATACCTTTGCTATTTACAGATCGCGGGACTGGAGAGTACAAGGAAGCAAGTCCTGCAGTCTGTTCTCTGTGTCCAGAAATTCTTCCGTGGCTACAAGACCCGTGACCAGTATCTTGATGTGACGAAAAGAGTGGCTACGTTGCAATCCTGTACTGCCCATTCTTTCTTATTTACTCTCTTTTTCTGCCTTCCTTGCATTTTCTTGCACCGTTATAAGCACCTTGAACTTTTACTTTATCAAGGTGTAATTACTGCATCCGCCTTCCCTTCAACTCTTTATTTCTGAAATTGCTTGTAACTTGGCACTCATTATGCAGTCATACGCGGTGAAAATGCTAGAAAACGTTGTGGTTCACTGTCCAAGAAGCGGAAAGAAGGTAGTCGCACACAAAAGCATAGGCGTAAACAGAGTGGTTCACGGGATGATCAACATAAAGCAGTTGTACATTTACAATATGGTAACATATTTTCTTTGTTGTTATGTGTAAGTGGTTTGTTTGACTAAATTCAAAACTCTCAGCTTTCAGTTTATCCTCTACAGTAATACGGGGTTGGTTGACTCGGAAGCAAGGGGGTGACATACAGAGCCCAGAAAGTATAAAGCCTGAGAATCCAGATACTGATGAAAAGCCAGCCAGTAGAATTCCAGAAGTTGAGGTATTGTTAAGGAATTATAAATTTATCTCTTAGATAGTATAGGCGCTCGAATGTTGAATTCTGACCTCCAAATTCTTTAATCAGGCTCCTCCTCCTCCTCCAATTGTAACAAAGGAAGAGCAATCAGATTTAACACAGACGTATAAGGTTCAAGCTTCTGTTTTGGAAGAGCAAAAACGACGATTTGAAAAGGCTGAATCAATGATAGAACAGACAGAAGAGGAGAATGTTGCACTTAAGCTACAGTTGAAACGATACGAGAAGAGAATGTCAGACTACGAAGCAAAAATGAAGTCAATGGAGGAGATGTGGCAGAAGCAGATAAAATCTTTACAAGTAAGACTCTTGCTGTTGAATAATTCTCATTTAACGGCCAAGGTTATAAATAAATATGTGATTTGTGTGTTGCAGGTGAGTCTAGCAGCTGCTAAACGGTCACTTGCTTCATCAGAGAACAACACTCCAGGTCAAACAGGAGGATCTGGGTTATCCCCTCGCTATTATGATTCAGAAGACAATCTGTCACCAGTTACTAGAACTCCTACTCGTTCAAGCACACCGAACAAAGCACCCTTCAATGTGCTATTAGGAGGCATTAGAGGAAGAGAGCAGCCAAATGGCGGCGCTATATCAGCTTCTCCAGTGAGTAATTTGGCAAGGGAGTTTGAGCAAACGAGGAAGAGATTTGACGACGATGCAAAGGCGCTTGTTGACGTCAGCAGTAACCGAGTTAGCGCTAGCCCCGAGGATGAACTGAGGAGGTTGAAATTCAGGTTTGATGCTTGGAAGAAAGATTACAAGACCCGGCTACGTGACGCCAAGGGCACGTTGCAGAGAAGTAGCAATTCTGAGGCGGATAGAAGAGGGAGAAAATGGTGGGGCAAATTAAGTCAGAAGATTACATGATCACTTCTTTTGGAATTTCAGACAAGAAAATCAATGTATAAAGTTGGCATGAAAAAAGTGCATAAAGAAGGAGGGCTCCTGTCACCAGACGACATCTGGACGTGAGCGCTTCAGCCGAGAGGTCGCAATGAGGATGATGACGTGGCTGCACAATGCTTAATAGGCTCGAAATGGATTCGAAGAAGAAGAAAAAAAAATGTCTGAGCCCGGGTTCGAACCGGGGACCTCTAGTGTGTGAGACTAGCGTGATAACCGACTACACCACCCAGACAACTTGTTATATGAAATTTCAATTGTAACTATTTAACGAATTACCTAATAAGATATTGAAATCACAACTAACTATAATCCCAACCAAAACTCAATTACTTTCTTGCACCAAAACTACTAAACTAGGACGGACACTAGAGGGGATCAAAACAATGTTGTCTTGGTCTTTTTTCTGAAAAATGGTCAAAATGACATCAATTTGAATCCATTTATTTCCAAGTACGACTACCCTATTCTAATGTATAAATGTCATTTCTCCATTATTCCGTAGATGATCGATGTTTTAATTTTTTAATATTCCTTCGATGAAATAGATCTCAAATATAAAATTAAGAATAATATATTCCAAACACAGTTTTCTGAACAGTTAAGACTATTATAATCACTTACTTAGAAACCACTAATACATTTTACAAATTGATGCATAATAATGCTCAATATCCAAAAGAGGCCTTATAAACTAGTTGGTTTCTAACTCTACTTATGTACTAAATTTAATGCATTGAAGGAATATTCAAAATAAGTAATGTAATCATCTACTCACAATGGAGAAATGAAATCTACACATAGTATTTATATGTTGTTAATCTATGCAGAAAGGAATATTAAAACATTGTAACATCGATCATATACGAAATAATGGAGAAATGATATTTATACATCACGGTGGGGTAGTCGTACCTAAAACTTTATTTTTCTCAAAAAAAAAAATCTATGAAGAAAGGAGGAGAGGATTGATAGGTGACACTTTGTAAAAGAACTTTTCAAATTCTCACTTTTTGACATCTACAAGCAAGTTACCAAAATACTCCCTCCGTCCCATAATGTTTGTCCATCTTTCCATTTCGGTTGTCCCAATAAGTTTGTCCATCTTTCAAACTTTCCATTTATATCATATTTTTCTTACCATATTACCCTTATTCAATCTTATATATTACCCCCATTACCCAACTTTTTCATCAACTTTATTACTTTTTTCTATAAAATTACAAAATTACCCTCATCCAATCTTATATATTACCCCCAATTATCCACCTTTCCCATCAACTTTATAACTTTTTACCCCCAATTAATCAACTCTTTAACTTTTATTAAATACCGTGCAAATTGTACTTTATGGACAAACGTTTTGGGACGGAGGGAGTAGATGTTTTAAGAGAAATGGCGGCTCATTTTAAAAACTTTTAAAGTTCAAATGAAATCCCACAATAGAATAAATTAAATGACACCTATGTTAGCGAAGGTAATATCTATTTGTCAATAAACGTTGATGAAATGAGTAAACCAATAATGTCCTATTAATTATCATGTAAATCAAGAGGGCGAAAAACTATGAAGCAAACCAAGAGAGTAATCCCCAAAATAAGCATCATTTCAAAAGTTATATTGCTTGCATGATCCAAGGTTATAATGTATACTTGACATATTGTTTTTCTTCCATGATCTATGAATTTTGTGGAAGAGTATTGCTTTGAAGGATTGAACAATGACCCTTATTAAGAGTTTGGTTCCCATAAAACACCCCCTTAACATGAAACGGAAGGAGAAATCTGGACCCTTGGATCAAGGAGATCCAAGGGCTGATCTTCTTTCTCCTTTTATTAAAGAGGGGGGCAATTATGTCTTTTTGTTCTCTAATTAATTAATCATTTTTCTTTTTTTTTTGGTTTTTGGGGGTAAATTGAACGACTGTGCGATTGAAATGTTGAATCGATTGGATCTGATTGTGCGATTTTGAGTAGATTGAGCGATTTTGGGTCCGAATTGTGCGATTCTAGGGTTGAATCGATTGCAATCTCGTTGTTAAGGTAGTAGATTGTGCGATTCTAGGGTTCTAGGGTTCGTTCAAACGAGGTCGAAGATTGTGCCCTTCGATTGAAACGGAAGGAGATCGCACAGAATAAGATCGCCATCGCCGTCGCAAAATCTGAAATCCAACGCGCCGTCGCCGTCGCCAAATCCGAAATCTAACGAGTTTGAATCTGCGAGTCTCGTTCCAAGCATGGCAGAAAGTGGTAAGAGGAATTCACAAATCCATTGAACGAGATCGAACTGTGTGATTTTTCGGAATCGATTGAACTGGTCAATTGAACTCGTCGAACGAGATCGAACTGTGTGAATTTCGGAAACTTAATACTACTATGTGAATCAATTGAACTGTGTGAATCGATTGCCAATCTTGCAAAATTCGACGTTGCACTTTTCGGACTTAATACTGCACTTTTCGGACTTAAGAATGCACTTTAAGGACTTACTAGTGCACTTTTCATACGTAAATAACGCACTTTGCACTTCTCGTTGATAATGCACTTTTAGGACTTAATAATGCACTTTTCATACTTACTAGTGCACTTTTCATACTTACTTGCACTTTTCATAAAGGAGTATTACTAGTATATGACAATGCACTTTTCAGCCTTACTACTGCACTTTTTATACTTAACAATGCACTTTTCATTTTTGTTTAGAGAACATATATTTGACCATATAGATATTTCATTTGTTATAGAGAACATATTTTTATTGCACTTTTCACAGTTAATAATGCACTTTTTACACTTAAGAGTGCACTTTTTCTACTTAATAGCACTTTGTATATCTTTTACTTTTCACTGATTTAAGTAATGCACTTTTCCTAGTATACAATGCACTTTGATTATACTTTCAATGCACTTTTACTGATTTTCAACTAACACCTTTATATTTCCCTTTTATGTTGTTGTAGTGGGGACATCAAACTCTTCTTCAACTACTATTCTGAATGAGGACTCACCTAAAAACAGCGGTGAGTATTTCATTGAGCTATCTCAAGGGGGAACGACATACTATTTGCCCACATGTCCATCCGAGTTGAAACCATATGAAGGTCAATGTTTCACCACTTTGGATGAAGGTATGGAGTTCTACAAAAGATATGCATCTTCTTGTGCATTCGAAGTTCGTCACGGGACTCGCCATACAAAAGATGACACTGTCATAACTAAGTGGATGACATGTTCAAAACAAGGTTACAAGGATACTCGGATTGAACGAATTCGTCAAAGGAGATCGAAACGGGCTGGTTGTGTGGCAAGAATTGTTTTTAAATTTGCCGGGAGAAAGGGTTATGTAGTGAGCACATTTGTAGAGCGTCATACACATAAGCCCGTGGAGCGTAGATTTTCGCAGTTTTTAAAGTCCAATCGAAATCTGCATATGGGCCACAAGAAGTTTATCCTCGATTGTTCTAAAGCCAATGTCGGTCCTACAAAATGCCATAGGGTGTTTAAGGAACTTGTAGGTGGCTATTCACACGTGGGGGCTTCTGTTGTTGATTTCAAAAACTTCCGAAGAGATTTGTTGGCATTCTTTGCTGGTTCAGACGCTCAGGTGTTAATCGATAAATTCAATCAAAAAAGTGAACTTTGTGACGCATTCTTCTTTGAATACGATGTGGATTCCCAAGACCGGTTGACAAGGTTGTTTTGGGTTGATCCGATCTCAAGAAAAAACTTTGCCTTCTTTGGAGAAGTTGTGTCCTTTGATGCTACATACAAGACTAATAGGTATATTTTTTCTTATGCGCTATTATTAGTTCCGGGTGCACTTTTAGCTGTTAATAATGCACTTTTGCATGTTTTTAATGCACTTTTTCACATTATACTTGCTCAGATTTCTTATGCGCTATTACTAGTTTCTGGTGCACTTTTAGCTGTTTTTAATGCACTTTTACATGTTTTTAATGCACTTTTTCACATTATACTTGCACTTTTTTTCTTATGCGCTATTATTAGTTTCTGGTGCACTTTTAGCTGTTTTTAATGCACTTTTACATGTTTTTAATGCACTTTCATGCCATGTACTCTCTTTTTGTTTTTCATATAGGTATGAAATGGTTTTTGCTCCATTTACCGGTTTGGATCACCATAAAAGGTGTGTTACATTTGGTGATGGGTTGTTGTTAAATGAAAATATTGAATCCTATGTTTGGCTTTTCGAGAGGTTTAAGAAAGCCATGGGGAATGATCCAAAAATAATAGTCACAGATCAAGATATGGCCATGAAGTCTGCAATAGCGCGTGTATTTCCTAATGCTCGTCACCGTCTTTGCATGTGACACATCATGCAGAAGGTTCCCGAGAAGACAAAAGCTGATGCAGATGGTCCAGCTTTCAAGGAGAAACTTCATTCTATTGTGTGGACTTATTCTCTCGAGCCAGCTGAATTTGAGGAGAAATGGTTGGCTCTGGTAGATTCTTATCCACTCGACAACAAAAAGTGGTTCCATGATATGTTTGTTATTCGTCAGTTTTGGATCCCAGCCTACTTCAGAGATATAATGTTCGGTGGGTTGGTTAGGACCACTTTTATATCTGAGGTACAGAATAATTTCTTTGGTCACTTTACCGATAGAAATTACAGGCTTGTGGAGCTAGCAGTGCACTTTGATAGCGCATTAGACGCTCAGAGACATACACAGTCGAAGCTGAACTACGAGTCTTCCACTATGGTTCCTGATTTTAGGACTACACTTGAGTTAGAGAGGCATGCAACAGAGGTTTTCACATTGACAGTCTTCAAGTTGATTCAGACGGAAATATGTTCTACTTGTTTTGATTGTCGTTTGACTAGTATGGTCCCAGAAAACGAAGCCATTACGTATACAATTGTGCAAGATGGTAGGCCCGCAGTGCAAACTGTGTACACTCAGAATGACGACAATGTGGTTTGCTCATGCAGAGAGTTTGAACGTGTTGGCATGCCTTGTCGCCACATGTTTTTTGTCTTTAAAAACTTGGACATGACACGCATTCCCAGCAGATTTTATAACCTTGGTCTTCTGCAAGATATAAAATTACAACATAAGATATAAAATTACATCATTTTAATAATTATATTTATGAATGCACTTTTCACAGTTTAAAATGCACTTTTACTACTTCATGGTGCACTTTCTATATACAATTTGGAAGAAACTTTTTCTACTCTATGGTGCACTTTTTATACTCTATGATGCACTTTTTCTGATTTACGATGCACTTTTACTATTTATAAAACACAAAAGCTAAAACACTTCAATCAAACATCTATAGACTAGATGCTGCAAACGACGATACTGAATTGTTCAAATGTGATATGAATAGCATGCAGAACACTCATAAAACACAACTCTCATTAACTAAAGAAGATTAGGCCAACATGGAAAAACACAGAGCTAAGTGATGCATATTCCACATTACTTGCTATTCTACTCGTGCAATGCTTGAAACAAAATGAAGTACAAGGACCCAACAACATAACATTCAAATCTAATGATCATCCTCTTAACTTCTTATTACTAGAACTAGTTTGTAGATTTAGCTCAAAAGTCCTCAACATTATCAAACATAAAGATTGCTCAATCCTTGCAAATTTAAAAAGCTTACCAGGTCAAAAAACTTGAATTGACAGAAGTTTTGAATTTGTTCCTTCTTTGTTTAGTTGTGAAGAAGCTCCATAATTCCATTGATCTTCAAATTGAAACTTACTACAACGTAAGTTTCATTTTCCAAAATCACAGGGATCAATATCTACAAATGGAGAGAAAACCTTTGTTAGTTTTTCAAGTACTACAGAATTAAAGTGAAACAGTTTACTTACAATTTTAATGAAAAAAAAATTACCAAGTCGATATTCTTCATTAGCATTCCCTCAACAATTCCTAGAGCCAAGTCCATTCCATAATCGAATACATCTTGGGTAACTTCATCAGACTGTTTAAATGGAGTTTTCTTTAGAGTCAAATTAAAATTAAAATAACAACTACAACATACACATTTAATCATTGAAATACTTACAGTACTGTACACTTTGCCAATTAATCTTGAAGGCGTCTCATTGCTCTTCAATCTCTCCATTTCGTTGACATAAAGAGTGAAAGAATCCAATACACAAGGATCCAAGTCCTCTGACATGGAAGAGATATTTGCTCTTGTGGCAATGAAATCACCACGTTTGAACAACACCTCACTACATAGGAAAAACACACACATTAGGTTTTGAAGATGAGAAAATACAAAGCCTAGCATATTTCACTTTTCATACTTATCAATGCACTTTTGACACTTTATAACGCACTTTTGACACTTATAATGCACTTTTTTAAAGAATGATGAAAGCTGGATTTCCTTTTTAAAACAGTTCAAATGCAGAGCAAGAGTTTGATGTGTGTGATTATCTTGTAACTGATCAACAGATTCTATATCTAGGGCTGCATTTGGAAGCTCTTACAAAGAAGGAAGACAGGTTTTCAAACTTCTCAGGAAGACAGGTTTTCATTAAGAAAAAACCCCTATATAGTATTCACATGTACATGAAAGATGGACCAAAGAGAGAAAAGAAGAAGTAGTAGTAGTGAGGAATAGCTTTGAAATTAAACTAAAGGAACAATTATGTGGCAAAAGTGACTTTAAGTAAAGAGATGAATGGGATGATAAGGTTAGCTTCTTAGGCCTAAGTGCTTAATAAACTGATAAGCATGATACATGTGACGTAAGAATGCACTTTTCACAATTAATAATGCACTTTTCACACTTAAGAGTGCACTTTTTATACTTGTCTAGTATTATCCTATATCTAGAATGCACTTTTCACATTTTATGATGCACTTTACACATTTTATGTTGCACTTTTTCTTATCATAAAGGGAAAAGAAAACAATAAGAATTTGAATAGAGAACTTACTGTTCACTGCCAAATATTTCCTTTTCCTGCTCAAGTGGCTTGACCACAAACTCCCACATGTGCCTTTCCTCTTGTCTTAAATCATAGAAGATATTGATCATTCTGATTTGGAAAGGGCTTACCACTGAAATTCCAGCCTTCTTGTGTCGTTTTCCTACTACAACAGGATTTGGACTATCCATATTTCTTTTTTCCTGTCCAATATACAACATTAAAACAATTAAATATACATTTATTAAAAGATGAACACAATGTATCAAATGAAAAAGAGAGAATTTTTTTTGACAAGTATACCCGCTTCTTTCTTGGCTTTTGTACTTTTGATGGCTCCTCCTTTTCAACCTTCTCTTCTCCCACTTGCTTCACTTCCTTTTCAACCTTTTCCCCTTCATCCACTTGTACTTGTTCGTCATACTCTTTAGCGATCTCAGTGGCGATCACTATTGCATTTTCACCTACTAATTGTTGCTCGTCTCCTCCTTCAGATTCAACTTCTTCAAACAAGTTAAATGAGGGAGGAGTGAAGTCGGCTGAATATGGCTTTAGCTTCTTCTTTGAGGTTTCTGCCTTTGTTGCCTTCTCCAATGCATCCAGAAGTTCTGGATCATTCCAAAAAGGATCTTGCGAGCTGTCCCAAAAGGTTTTCCAATCTGCAATAGGGTCAGCTGGAGAATCTGTGGCAACTTCAGAAGGTGTGGTCTCTACCATATTCGAGAACCTCTCTATTGCCCGCCCGACAACGGTATTTTTCTCCTTTAGCTGCTCCTTGATACCTCCACAATAGTCCGAGAGCTCTGCAATGCTCTCAGCAGCGTAACATGTATATAAACTGTTATTTGTGCATTGAATTCCCTTTTTTTTTATTGCTATGGATACATAATCTTTCTTAGATTATGCTCAATGTTGCAACTCTGATTACTATGTATACATGTTACGCTGCTGGAATGTTAGATTTGCTGTCTGTAATTGTGCTAGAATGCTGGAAAGAGTTTATGATGCTAAAAAAATAGAATGCTAATGTTGTTGCCTATAAATATGCTGGACACTCTTGTATGTTACTATTTGTTTTGATTTCATAGGATCTTCCAATCCTGTATTCCAATTCTATGATCATGCAGTGATCCCATTTTAGCTCCCAATCCTAGCGGTGTTAGCCATTCTTTGTCTTTGCTCCATAAGGTCATTGACTCAATAGTCAACACTAGGAGTGTCCTTACCTGTTAGTCTGTTACTAACCTTTTGCTTTCTTTAAACAATTCTGAAGTAGTGAAGTGTTGGATTAATAAAAGAAATCCTCTGAGATACAGTGGTATATTATCTAGCAACCTAAATCTTTCACTCCTTAAGGGTTTTTGCTACGTGCAGTGACACTTTTAGTTCTTTATTTCTAGGAAAACAAAGCTGAAAAATGAATGGCTAACATGCTAACATGCTGTTGTACTGAAAAATGAACTAGTTTGTAAACTTTTAGTTCTTTCACTCCTATATTTTTCTACCATGAATGGCTAACATGCTGTTGTACTGAAAAATGAATGAAGCAAAGAAAAAGCTTGAATGAACAATGCATCAGGAAACAATAGCAGCAGCAGCCAAAAAAGCATAAATCAGGCTAATAAAATAGTCCATAGATCCCAAGAGATCTACTATAAGACCAGAATGCACTTCCATTCAATCAGTTCCCCGAATAAAGAGAGAAATCAAATATTGTTGTCTCTTAAAAAACAAAAGGATAAGCAAAAATGTAGAGAATCGAAAAGAGGAAGAATTTAAATATACCTCTAACTCTGATAAATCATCACGAGGCAAATCATCATCTGAATCAGCTGGTTTAGATGTAGTCGGGCCTTTCGCAGAAATGCTAGAATTTGCTCTTGCTTCCCGTATATGTACTTCCCCGAAACTGCCCACTTTTTTCCGTTCATTGCTTTGCCTCTCAAGCAAAAGCTTCTCATTCCAACCCAAGAAGCCTGGAAAACTTGGTTCATGCTCTTCGCCCAAAAATATGCATCTATCAGCATATACGAGCTGCAAAAATTAAGAGAGCAAGAGGTAAAGTTAAAAACATATATTCTATCAATAGATAAAAGATAATTGAAAAGACTAGAAAGTTATACTTACAAGGAGCAACAATATAGGTCCCTGAAATTTCCTTCCTCTTTTCTTCTTCCATTGTAAACTTCTCTCAACGAGTACTTGCCTTAGAAACTTGCACCAATCCAAGCCTCGAATGTCATCAACATTGTCAATCATAATACTATGGTTTGCAAGTCCATTGCCCCCGCCTTCAATTATTGATGACACGAATAATACAATGAAATGCCTTTTGAACCAAATACCTCCATCGGTGCATTTCACCATCACTTCCTCAACTGCCGCAGTTGTAATTGAAGCGTTTGACGTGGCGAAGTCCTCCTCATCTTTAAAAACAGTCCCTATGAATTGCTTCTTCCACTCTTGAAGCAAAGCAACTGAATCCTTCCTTTTTCTCTTGTGTATCTCCTTCCCACCAAGAGGTATTCCAAAGACCTCATGCACAACTTGATCATTGATGTGGATGATTCTATTGGTATCAAGCTGTATCTCACACCTAGCTCCTTCAAACTGTTGTAGCAACCACAAAGCAAGGTTGTTCGGGATGTCCTTTATCTTGAAGTGAAGTAGATGGCCAAAACCCATAGCCTTCACGCTTTCTTTTTGGACATCATTTAAGGATGCCATAGCTTTTGAAAATACATCTGGCACAGTCCTAGTTACCAAACTAGGATACTTAGCTGAGATCAAATTCTTGACCTTCTTCTGGTTTTCAGATTCGGGAGGCAATGTACTATTCCTTGTACCTGTTTTTAAAATCATAGAAAAAAAAAGAATCTGAATGTAATTAAATAGTTTTGGAATGAGACTTTCTATTTGTTAGGAATGCACTTTTGATATTGTTGAGTGCACTTTTTTTACTTCATAATGCACTTTAAAACTATCTAAGAGCGTGTGAGTAGAGGAGGAATTCACAAAACTGTTTAATGCACTTTAACTATGTCACAATGCACTTTTGAAACTTTTCAATGCACTTTTGGAACTTTTCAATGCACTTTTTCAATCAGATGATGCATTTTTCATATATGTCATTTATCAATGCACTTTAACTATGTCACAATGCACTTTTGAAACTTTTCAATGCACTTTTGAAACTTTTCAATGCACTTTTGTAATCAGATGATGCACTTTTCCTATGCCATTTATCAATGCACTTTTGAAACTTTTCAATGCACTTTTCAAACTTTTCAATGCACTTTTTTAATCAGATGATGCACTTTTCTAATGACATTTATCAATGCACTTTCCCTATGTCACAATGCACTTTTCAAATTTTTTAATGCACTTTTGAAACTTATAAAAACTCTTGAATTCTATGATTCTACATACCTTGGTTAGAGGAGGTGCCACCTTCCATTCTATTTTCGGGGTCATGTTTTTTTTTGCTCCTCCTCTCTGTTTTGGATTTTTTTGTTCATGTCAATATTATATAATTGAACATAAAAATACAAAATTACTTACTTTATTTAAAAAAAATTGGAGCATTTTGAGTTACCTCTTATTTCTTGGGTATCATCATCACCCAAGATCCTCATTGTCCCTTCAGGTAGACGTATTTCCTTGGTAACTTTACATAGGAAATAGAACAAATCAGAAAAATGACCAAGTATTCAAGAAAAAAGTAGCATAAACTTAACTCATAAATGCACAAACAAGATGAACAATATAAGGCTCTTCCATATAATGATTAATGCCTATAACAGGGTAGAAAAAGGACACTGGTTTCATGTAATTGCACAAACCAATGCATAGGATTCGATTGGACAAACTGAACTTAGCATGCATGGCAGCAACTGGGTGAGTAAACAATTACTCTAACCGACGCTCATAGCCCAACAGATCAACAAATTGATGCCATAGGATACAATAGTTTTAGCACTTTAGGCTTGCTTATCATACAGAGTCCAAATACTAAAACAGGGATTCATCATTCATACATAGACCAATGGTTTGTAAACACCAAAAACAAACTTGAATAAATTGACTCAGAAACTTAAGAAGTGAGATACTTGAACACTAAATTCGCTAATCATGAACATGATACAGTGTACCAAGATTGGCTTAACTATATCTTGTAAGTTATGCAGAAGAGTTGACATAATTTTCATGAGCTGACTTTCTTTCTTCCATAACTGGTATGAGACCTTTCTCTCTTTTCTGGTATATAGGTATTCATGCTTAATAATTACAGGTAAGCAGATCTAAGACTTCAATTCTTTCACCACTTCAACATTAGCATATCGATGATTATAATGTCACAAACCCTAAATGGTAAGAAACTAGCATTCACCAAACAATCATCGGCAAATTTGCGAGAAAACACAAATTTCTCGCAAGTCAATCAAGCAATTGAATGTAACAACAGAGACACATCAGTCATCAACAACAAATTTCTCGCAAGGTGAAGAAAATTAGGGCTTATACCTTTTCGATTTGTTTTTGGAGGCATCGTGATTCGTGGGAGAGATTGAAGACGAAGGTGAGATCGTCTGTCGTCCTTCGATCGTTCGTCGTCCTTCGTTTGCTTTTGGAGACTTCGATCGATTGGAGCCTTCGATAGATTGGAGACTTCGATTTGGGCGAGTCGAGTCGTCGTCCTGCGTTTGCTTTGGAGAGTTCGATCGATTTGGGCGAGCCGAGAGAGTTCGATCGTTTGAGCGTTTGGAGAGTTCGATCGATTTGGGCGAGCCAAGAGAGTTCGATCGTTTGGGCGAGTCGAGAGAGAACTTTGGAGTCGAGTCGTTCAAGAGAGTTCGATCAAACTTTGGAGTCGAGTCGTTCAGTCGTGAGAGTTAGATATTTTAGGTTAAGGGTATAGAAATTAGGTGTATTTACAAAATTGCCACCTTCCCTGATTTGTTTTATTTATTTTTTTCAAAATTACAGAAGTAATCTCAGCCCTTGGATCATGTGATCCGACGACCCAAATTTCTCCTTCCGTTTCATGTTAAGGGTTGGTTTTACTTGAACCAAACTCTCCTTATTAATATTTAAAACTTTCGTATCTCCATTATATTTCACCCTATTTCTATTTTACATCCCTATTTATGTGAGAGTTGGGATCAAATAAGGATAGATTTTATGATATAAAATATGGGCAAATAAGGGTCATTGGATTTGGGAAATTGAAGGTCATAAGAGGGTACGCTTCCTCTCCTATTTTTAAGCAAAGGGGTATTTTTATCTTTACCCCGCCAATAGAAAACCACTATAGTAAGTCTTCTTCTAGCTCTTGTACACACAATCTTCAACCAATTCTCTCAATCGATTCTTCTCCATTATTGTTGGCTCTTGTTTCTTCACCTCTCTTTTTTTTTCCTCACTTTCCCCCCTTTCTGTCATTTTTGAGGTTCGTCAAAGACGCGTAATTTTCTATTTTTTAATATATTTTTGGTTCAGTAAACCGAACTTTTGTTGTTAATTTGGCTCACTTTTGTTGTTGATTTTGGCCCTAATTTACTTCATCTCTTTATGAATATCAATATCGGTTGCTTTTGTATGGTTTCATTTCACAACTATGGATTTTTCGAAATTGAACCCACAGAAAGTGAAAGCAAGGTACGTACACTCATGATTATTAGTGTTTTTCTCTAGTTCTTCGTCACTTTCTAGACTTGAGGAGATCCATTTTGAGATGTGAAAACATGATAAATTTCCAATGTCTTTTGTTGTCTAATTTCTTGAGCTTCGAATAGAACTTCGATTTTAGGCTAAGTTGGACAGATTCTATGACACTCTTATCTCCATTAGAGAAGAAATTACTGAGATTGAGATTGGAAAGTTTGATCTTCATAATAAATTTCACCTTATGTTCCTTAGGCCCAAACAACTCTATTTGATTTCCATAATAATGCTCCTCACCCTTCATTAGTGCTCATGGCAGGCTCATGGGCAAAGCCATACAATTGAGAGCATGCAACATTGTCCTACTTCTAGAATTTGCTTTTCCAAATTTGGACATAAGAAGCTATTTTAAGAGGCTTTCAAGTTGGGTTACAAATGATTTTAGAAATCAATATTTGTTTGTGACAACATAAGGTGAAATTGTCACAACATGTGTTGCGCTAATTAGTGTGGAGAATATTACCAACTTACATTTGAAAGGTTTGCTTATATGCTATGCACAATAAAGTTGTAGTCAAAAGAATATCTTTGATAATAAATGGAAGGTAAATAGTTGTATGAACTCTTGTGTCAAATTCAAGGCCTTGAATTCAACACCTAAACATGATCAATTGCATTATTGAAAAAGTGTAAAGTTTATTTGTTATTATCTTAGTTATGGCATTATGGCTTTGGAGCTCTTGAATTATATCGGCCCAAGTTTAGGATATTTGCCTCTTTTTATTGTTTTCATAGGTGATTTATAGGGTGAGATGGTGCAGCTGGTTATTAAAAAGAATTATGCCTCTTGTTCATGGGATATGCTCACCTAGTAGCCTCTGCCGACCTCCTTGTGTACGTGTAAGTAATGATTGTAATCTGACCTTGTAATACTGAATGTTGAATTGCATTCTCTCTGAATGTGATTGGGTTGAAGGAGCATATGTAAATATTTTTGTCTTGCGGGAACCTATTCCTCTGAACATTGTTATTGTTGTCAGATTGTAATATATAATTCATGAGAGGATTAGAATAGATGGACATGGGGAAAAACTAGCATGCCTAGAGCCTCCTTTTCTTCATGGATTATCATAAATAAAAAAAAGGAGTGACCAAAGACACAAAAAAAAAGGAGGGAGTATGTTTTTAATGAATGAATCACCCTCTTTCATTCAAAAAAACATTAGGCCATTGTTATAACTAATGACGAAAAGTTAAAATTAAATAGTTGGGCCGATCATCACGAGCGTGTCCTTTTCTTTTTTTTTGGTCTAGTGGGCCTGTTATTTAAACAGGCCCAAGTTCATTCAAACGATAAACAGCCTAGGGGAAGGAACCCAGAGAGAGAATCGGGACGGAACGACGGACTCGGGAGAAAGAATTCGAATTCTTCACCGCCGGCATATCTTCTCTGCCTCGTCGAAGTCTACAAAATTCGTCTCCAAAATTGATCGGTTTGCACTTGTCGTTCTCAATTGAGTTTTGTTTCCTAAGGTCTTTATGCAACCGTGGTTCTTATTTCTCAATTGAGAAAGATCCAAATTTTCACTTGTTTTGTGCCGCTGGCGCCTGGCTGAGAACTCCCGGCCGCCGGTGTGGCCGGCCGCGCCCCCACCTGCCTCCGCCACTTTTACTTGCTTTTGTACCTTGAAAATTTCTTAGTTGGATTGAATTATTCTTATGCTAGCCTTCTGTCCTGGGTTTTGTTTGATTTTTTGGTTCTTACAGTTGTGGCCTTAAAAGCAATAACATACATATTTCTTGTATTGAAGCAGAGCTGAACAATGTTGGATGAGAGTAAGTTTGATGTCAAGTATCAGCTGTGGGCACTTAGAATACCTCGTGAGTTCTGCAAAGCTGCAACCCGCATACTCAACGGGTATGAGATTGTTTCCCTTATTGTGTGTACTTAGGCAAAGATTTTTGTAAATAAAGGGGCTCTTTCTTTTTTTTTCTGTCATGGGATGTCTACTGAGATTATATGATGCTGTAGCTTAACAAAATAATATGAAATTTCCGTTCCTTTCATTAGATATCTTTCATTGCATATTAATTTGGGAAAAATAACATGAATCATATAATAAAGATCTCGGATGGGACTTTCTTCGCAGATACTTGCTAGATAAGCCTCGAGTAAAGCCTATTGTTGAAGATCCCACTAGTGATAAAACCCGCTACATGGTTTTTTCAGATAAAATACAGAATGCAGGTAAATTCTGGTGATATGCTTGGCATCTGCATGTTGATCTTTCATAATGTTAGCTGGTAGATTAGCAAGTTCTTTTTCCACCATGTTTGTGTCTCCTTTTTTCTCGTGGGTGCTCTATCGTCACTCTAAGCAGAATTACCAGTTTCTTCTTGTGACTTGAGGAAAAGATCATTTGATGCCTATGCGAGATGCTCTCCTTATGTATTTGTTGCCAGGAAGTTGACCCAATGGCTTATTTCATTGTGTATTTGGTTTGATTTTTATGGTTGAAACATTGCTTATGAGCAGATTTGTCAGATGTTCCAGAGGAAAAGCTTGCTGAACTTAAGAAGCTTTTTGATATTGATGTAGTGCCCTACTCTCTAACTCTTGGGTATTCCTACTGGAATGCAGGTCAGTTGCAGTTCTTCAAATGTTTTGATTGTTTATTCTTGTTTATTTGGCAGTCAAATAAGAAGTCTGAGCTGTAATTCAATGTCTATAATGCTGTCTCTTGCTTATTTTCTTTGTATCCAAGTTTGGCTGTTGGATAGTGTAGTTACTGAGTTACCCGCGTTAGAGAGTCTAGAGCCTATGAGAAGGCTATGGTAATCTGTAAATTGACTGGACGCAAAAAGCCTCTACTCTGAGTATGGAAGACATATGTAGCAACCTTTTCTACTACTAATATACTAGTATACTGTACTATTTTGGATGCATTAAATGCTATTGGGAAATTCTTGGGCTCTGCAAATTTATATAAAAGAAAGAAAGGTATATTATGCAATCCACCATTATATAGGTCAATTTGCTTACTAAATAAGATAATTGTATTTAACTTTTATCCAATTTTCTTTGCAATTTAACACCCAACCCATTTTACACCAAGTAAATTGTGAAGGAAAAGTGTGAACTTTCTAATACGAACCCTTATTCAAGCATACTTGGTGCATTTTTGTAACATCTTATTCTATTGAAATAATAAAGTACAGTTTTATGGTTGTTGAATTGGTGACAAAGTATGGCTAATAGTAATGGGTGATCAAATTCATTTTTACTTATAAAGTGTGGTTTTGTGTAAAGTGCGTATCAGGGGTTGCTTTGTGTTTTTTACCCCCCAAAAAACCGTATGCTCTCCACGGCAATGTGTAATGATTTGGGTGCATAAATTAAAGGATAAGGGGGATATATGTTAAAGAATTAGAGAATTACATGATCATTAAGGAGAGAGAATGGAAATAGGAAGAAGAGCAAAAGAGAGTAATGGGTGTTTTGTGCATTTTTGGTTCCCCTGCACAATTTATATATTCACTTTTCCGAGTTTTCTAAACAGAATCATTCTCTTACCTAGCGTATCTATATTCTCAACATGCTTGAAGTTCATACTACATGTCGGATCTGTCCAGGAGCAAGTTCTATTGCTAATCCTTGACATTAAAGAGGACCATTAACATATATAATGTTTGAATTAAGAAAATTATAGTCGTCATACCTCACTTTCCCTTCTAAAGGTCCTTATTAATGTCAAGGATTAGTAATAGAACTTGCTCCTGGACAGATTCAATGTTCATTTGTTATGCATGTACTTTGCCTTATTGTTCTACTAGTTGCTTTATTGATTGTCTTACTAATTCATTTGTAGACCATATTTTGAAGCAGATTTTGCCTGAAGGAGTTGAGGTGCCTTCATCATTTGAAACAATAGGTAAGTATTCCATTCTTTTAATGCTTATTTGAGTTTCTTTTGTAGGTATAAGCAAAAGCTTTCTTGGTCATTATGCTTCTTCTGTTTCCTTGCAATATAGTTCTTCCATCTATTTATTGTTTCATGCTCCAAATGCATTGTGATCATGCTCTTAAATTAATGTTGATCTATACGTATGCAGGCCATGTCGCACATCTTAATATAACTGAAGAGCTGCTTCCGTATAAGAATACTATAGCTAAGGTTATTTATGATGTAAGTGTTTATACTATTGCTAAGGTTATTATTGTAGTTAATTAGTGCAACTTCTCATTTTCTATGGTCCACCTTTTCTGAAATAGGATTTGTTTCTTCTTTGTCAGAAAAATTATCCAAGAATTAGAACTATTGTCAACAAGGTTGGATCCATTACAAATGAGTTTCGGGTTCCCAAATTTGAAGTTCTAGCTGGAGAGAATGATATGGTCACAAAAGTAAAACAATATGGGGCAAGATTCAAGCTAGATTATGGGTTGGTTTACTGGAACTCAAGATTAGAACATGAGCACATGAGATTGGTTTCACTTTTCCAACCAGGAGAGACTATTTGTGACATGTTTGCTGGTATTGGTCCTTTTGCTATTCCAGCGGCACAGAAAGGATGTGTGGTGTATGCAAATGACCTAAACCCAGATAGTGCCCGTTTTCTTAAGATTAATGCTGAAATCAACAAGGTTGAGGATCATGTTTTCATTTATAACAAGGATGCAAGAAAATTTGTTTCTGAAGTTATGGAAGTATCTTTGGAAGGAAATATCATAGAAAGCTGTGCATCTATTCACAGTGTTTCTGATCAAGTCAATGCAAGTCTGGACCGGGAAATGGAACCAGGTAGCCGATCCTTTTAGAACAATTAGTTATTGAGGTTGACATGTTATCTTCATTTGCAACAATGGTTTTAATTTATGATTCTTTGCAGATAATAAAAAAGAGGCCTCTGGCAACAACAACCTGTGTAGCCCGGATGGTCAAGATGGCTTGAATTCAAAGGGAGACACCGCTACTCTGTCTGTCAGTAAACGACCTGCACAGTGTGATCAAGAAGGTTATTCTCTCTATATTTAGGCTTCATGAAATTTCTATAATATATGCTCTGAGTTACAGATTTCATGCTTTCTTTCTATGTCAGTTATGTGGATTGTGAATGAATTTGTTTATATGGAAAAAGAATTGTACGGCATATATTTCTTTGTTTTAGGTTATTGTACGCTGCTGATTGTGATATATCTTCCTTGACAGTATTATCATCCTTTGCAGGAAATGTAGGTACCGAAGGAATTGGCAATTCTAGAAGTAAAAAGCGTGCTATTAGCAGATTGGAGCCTCCTAAGATGAAGCCTTGGGAACATGTTGATCACGTGATTATGAACTTACCTGCTTCTGCCATAGAATTTTTAGGTATGAAGTATGAGCCCTACACTTCTTTATTTTTATACGTACAACTCCTTAATCTGCGCATGGTTACAAAATAGTTGGCAAGCACTCACAGTCTCGCAGTTGTTTACAACACATACCTGTGTCTTTCCAAGAGTCAAATTGTAGCTTGAAGTTTCTTTGTACAACTAGTTCTAACCACTGGCTTTTTCTCCTGGAGCTTGTTGGATTATTATTTCAGTTATTGCACTCAATCAAAGTAAATCATTTCAAGTGCTTTTATGAATCATTCTTGTAAAGTTGCCTCTGTTTTTGTCTGCACCACCTTAGTTTTCTTAGGGTGTCAACTGGCACCTAAATTTCGGTTTTCCTTTCAGATGCATTTCGAGGAATTATCCAGAAGAAGTACTGGAAGGGTGCTCTCCCTTTGATCCACTGCTACTGCTTCATCCGGTCTAATGAAACGGAGGAATTCATAACTTCAGTAAGCTTGTATCTGCATATATCTACTTTCCTCCATCTATTGCCGTATTTTAGAATGATCATATGACTTTAAATGTGATTATTCTTACATTATCTCTATCTTCAGATTATATATCCAAGCTCTTTACTTCTTTTTTATTTCTTCAAACAAGCCCCTAGTTTATCTCTTATTTCCTTAAATGTTTAATAAGCCTTGCCCTTCTATGCTGTCTCAAATATGTCTTACCACCATACAATGTATTTTGAAACTTAATTACATTATTTGTACACCTGGGAAACCTTGTATCCTAATCCCAATCAACTATCTCTATTTAAAGGTCGCAGAGTCTGCTTTGGATGCTCGTATACTCAACCCTGTGTTTCACAGGGTTCGTGACGTGGCTCCCAACAAGGTGAAGCGGATCTCAAACTCAACACATAATCAGTTAACTGAAAATCACTTTGCCCTTTTGTATGCTTTCCTGTCGCACTAATATAGGTGGCTTGTATTTCAGGCCATGTTTTGTTTAAGCTTTAGACTGCCGGAGGAAGCATGTGCTCGTGAAACTGTCGCTTGATTCTCATTATCGACAACTAACACAAGCATTTTGGGTAAAAGTTAATAGAGTAATGGTAATATTAATATGAAATTAGTTTCTAGAACGTGTAGAAATTGGTGATCACCACTAACTAGGAGCATTCAATATATGTGCCTTTTTTTTTCTGACTCTCGCCTTGTTCGTGAATGCTGTTGGATTCGTGCCTATGGCGTTGTTGTAAGCACTCTTTTTTTCCCTCCTACTAAATGAAAATTTCAAGTTTTAACCAAGTTCTAACTCATGCAGGTTCCTAATGTGTTGGGCGTTGTCCATGTGCTGGCCGGTCTCAGCCTTTTCTTCCTTCCGGACATTTGTTGACCCATTGTACACTCCGTATGAGATGGGCCAGCGCATGGACAACACCCAGCACATTAGGAACCTCCATGGGTTCACACTTGAAAATATTAAGAGTAGGAGGAGCAAAAAGAGTGCGTACAACAACTAATATATTTGAAGGCCTGAATCCATATCCCAACCAAAGAACATTCAAAAACAAGGCGAGTCACATAAAAAGGCATATATTGAACGCTCCTAGTCCTGGTGGTGATCGCCATAATATTAATAAAGAACAACATATTAAACATTGTGGTGATATGCATACGATATCTAATTCCAAGTGACTTACCATTACAGTTAACGGCGATAGCTCAGTTGAGAAATGGAATGCTCTCAAATTTGAAGATGGACTAGGTTTGGATTCCCCCATGTTGTCAAGGCGGAATTTTGTTTTAAGTTTTACACTTGGTTGGTGACAATTTTTATGTAGCATTTGTGGGGTTATGCAATACAGGAGCTCCAAGATTTGTACCCATCAGACATTTGTATCCTGAATTACCAATTATTGACTTGTAAGCTTCTTAACAATCCATTGTTCGTCATGTGTAGTCAGGAAATTTTGTAAGGTGACCCCTTTTCATTTTTCATATAACCGACCGTTGTCATGACTTGCAAGGCGCTCAAAGAACAGAGGTAGAAAAAGATATGTTCGTAAAAAAAGATTGCGGTGAGCGTGGATCGAACACGCGACCTTCAGATCTTCAGTCTGACGCTCTCCCAACTGAGCTATCCCCGCTTTGATATTAATTTTAAGATACAATAGTTTAACTCATTCATTTCTCTTTTTTTTTATCATGAATTTCAATTGATTACTAGGAGCAACAACAGAGGTTTTATTTGTATCAAAGTTAAGTTTTGATCAAAAGTTGGAAACTAAAAAGAGTTTTATCTTTAGCAGCAGATGGCAACATTTAACTTGGTCACGTTTTGTTTGCCTTGTTCATTTGTCCATCTCTATATATTGCTGAACACACATAAACCCAAGAACCCTGCCAAAATCTTATCCAAGGATTATGGACAAAAGGCTGAAAATGAACCACTGCTAATGATAAAACCAACTCAATTATCCCTTCAAACCAATTTCAGATAATGAATATCCCCAAGTTTTTGTGGTGTAAATATAAGTTCTTGCGACCGACAAAATTGACTCCCAAAAACATCTTCTTTCCATTCTGAAGGTACCCATGTACAATACTGCATATACTACACACTACAAAAGATGTAACATGATTGAACTAGGCATGATCACATGAACAACAACAATGAACAAGCTGCAAACACTAGAAAATCTCTGGAGGATGTTTTTTTCATGCTTTGAGTGGCCCTAACTCCAAGGATGGAATCTGGTTTTCATCAGATGCAGCTGAGCCCTTAAACAGCAGAATTGCCAAGCTTCCAACACAGAAGTAGATGAAACAGCCATGGCAATGGGTTACAAACGAACCGAAATCCATTCCAACTATACACTGCCATCCTGGACCATACACCTTGTCAAATTCCTACATCATATCCATACACAACTCTTCCTCTCAGCATTTCATTGTAATTAATTCTCTACCATATATGTCAGATGAAACATTGATATAATAATATGTTGTATGATTTTACCTGTTTAATGAAGCGGGCGATTTCCGTGGCTTCTGTAACATCATAGGAATCAAGAGCCTTAGCGGCTAGATCAAGAGCGTCTTGTTGCATTGTCTGAAGCATATCAGTTTCTCCGATCACTGCTTTGCCTTCTAGCATTCTTCAACTTGTAAAATTACCTCTTGAAAATAAATCTAATAAGATGAATCAGGCCACCTAATTTGTTTCTGAATTGCTTTGTATTTGAAGAAACTGATATGATGAGCCATTAGGCCATGTTATATATCCAGAATGGGTAACAACAGTACAAGTATTCTTTAGTTGTGGTTCATATTTTTTCAAATTCCCTTGAATTAGAATATTCTTAAGAGCAAATAAATGTGTTTGGTTCAAGGGGAAAAAGTGATAGAAAATTCCTCAAAGATATTTTCGTGTCAATTTAAATTTCTGCAAAATATCTTTTTACATATAAAATCTCAAATTTCTATCATTTTAATTTCTAAATATTAAAAAATTAAAGCAAACATATTTTCCTCAAATCCTCATAATTCCAATTAATAGCAACTTAGTTCCTAAAAAGTAACTTGTAGGAATGTTCAACCAAACAAGCACTTTTAGACAAAATTTTCAAAGTTTTTTATAGGCCTTTTAGGATGACTCAACAGCATATCCTGGATTGAAGATTAATGGTGGTGATGAATCTGGACGACTTGGGTCAATGACGTGGGGTTTATCACATGGACACCCTTTTTAGCTAGAGTAATCGTGGCTTTGCCTCATTGATCATTTATCAGACTGTTCTAGGGTTTATCACATGGACACCCTTTTTCTCCATCAAGATCCTTTTGTCACATATGGAAAATGTCAAGAGAGCATTTTGGAAACCTTGTTTGCTGCCAAAAGACTCAAGTTGGCAACTTTGTACTATTTGCTGACTTTTTTCTAATTATCATGAAGAAAAACATTAATAGTTTTATTATGGCTATATAATAATCTGCTGGTAAATTGTCTTCTTCTTCCATTTCTAAGGACTTATAATGTCTTTCCTTTATAACAAAATTGGTGTTAAGAAAGGATTCATAAATGTATTACAGAAAGGATGGATAAATGAGGAAAGACCACACAGACATCTGGATTAAAAAAAATTATGTATGTTCCTGGTGACATCTAGTACAAAACACCCATAAATATATATATGAATTATGATCATCAATCTCCCCTTATTGACCCAAAAGGGTTTATAAATATGAATAGACTGCTAAAACACCTTACATCAAAACCCTCAACTCAAAAATCCCCCCAAAATCATGAAAAAAATGCAGCGTGTATCAAAAAAATGAATACAACACTTTCTGCAAACAAAATAACAAATGTAATGTGTCATCATCCTTCCAACATGTCTTCCTTCTCTTTACCCTTTCTTCTCCTCTCTATATCTACACTCAAATTTTTTACCCTCATTCCCCTCTTACAACACAGTCTCCTGCATTTCCGGGACGCGTATTGCTTTACACATCTTCAAAACACAAGAAAAATAAAGAGAACCAACCACCTTTTTTCTTACCTTGGAATGTAGTTTTCTTCTCTCTTTTTTCAGTCACAATTCAACCCACAAACTTCAAGCACAATACCGCCTCTGGACGTAAACGGGTTGATCCGTACCCACAAGAGCGAGAAGATGGAGGCGAGCAGAATAGACCACACAACAATAATAGTAGGAAGACCATTTTGTCTTCCCATCAAACCCTTGAGGAATGGGTAAAGATGCATAATCACCCATAAAGCAAAGAACAGCCTCCCGAAAAGCGGCCCCCATGACTCGTATCCGTTGTTAATAGCATCTGAGACTCCCACAATGACTCCAATGCAGTTTATGATGAGCAACGTCATTGGAGCCACCAAGAGAGAGGTCCATTTGAACAAGTAGAGGTCAGAGAATTCTCCGTCATCAGCTGCCTTTGATGTGACTGTGAAGTTGGTGTTGACACCAGCTAGAACTTTGAGAAGACCTTGGAAGAGAGCAAAGAGGTGGGAGGACACACCACCAATGACCCAAAACTGCTCGTTCCTCCACCAATCATCTATCGCCACATGTCCCCATTGCATTTCTAAGACACTTGTTGCGGCAATAGATATGAAGAGACCCATGAAGAGGATACTGGCATAGATGCTAATCTGTAATGTATCACCAAAACAGAACCAGGTTGAAGTTAATAAATTAACTGGAGTTAATAATTACTTTTTAAATTAAAAAAAAAAAACAAGATGAAAAGTTAGGTAAATTAGTAAACTGTATTTGGCTTCATAAACTAGTTAAGTTAGTGAATTAAGGAGTAGTGGCCCTTTTATTGATGGTAAGATAAGATGTGTAGTTCGGATTAAAAAAATAAGAGTACTAATGTCTTTTTACCTAAATAAAATACCATAAATTAGCAGAAAAGATTGATTATCTAGCTTATCATTTGAATTAGTTGTTTAATTAGGGGCCAGTTTATGTGTACAAGACAAATACATTTTTTTCAGGTTAAGATCAACTAGTTGGAGTCCATTAAATAGTTTAAGAAATTGATTCAACTTTAGAAAGTTTTTGTAGGGAATGTTAGTTTGTTACCTCTGGGACGATGAACTTGCCCGTTAGAAGACAGACAGCAGGCAGAGTACAGTAGACGAGCAAGGGGATTGATGTTATTGGGTAGACAACCGAGTTTATGTATGAAAATCGCTCCAAAGGCTTTAGACCGCTATTGTAACCGTACCAAATAGGGCAATGCTTGCTGAGCAAAATTTCAACTGATCCCAAGGCCCACCGAAGCACTTGGTGGAGACGATCTGAAAGATTAATTGGAGCTGACCCTTTGAATGCAGGCCTTTTAGGCATGCAGTAAACTGATCTCCATCCATGACAATGCATCTTAAAACCAGTTAGAATATCCTCTGTGACGGACCCGTAGATCCAACCAACCTGTCATACGAAGAAATAATAATATAATAAATTAGCATGTTGATATACAAAATGAATGCTTGTAACTTGTCAAAGAATATGGAAGCAAACCTCTTTTCCCCATTCTGTTTTGTCCTCATAGCCACAGCTGATGACATGAATGGCTTCTTTCAAAAGTGAAGCAGAACTTGCAGCGTGAGGAGTTCCACCGTCTTCTAGAAGTGCAGAAGCGATGAAAACTGGAGACTGTCCGAATTTCTTCTCGAATTTTACTTGTGGCATAAGAGTTGACTTCTCACTGTCTATTCCTGCAAAGGATATGATTCCAGTTAGTACCATACGTGGCCATACAAAGTTCTCATCCACGAGTTAATTTAAGTGAAGACTCACCTTCAATTCCCTCCTCAATGTTTTCCAGAGCATGTATTTGTTTTGTTGAGATCTCCTTTGTCTTAGGCTTCTTCTTATTCTTGTCCTTGGACTTTGATTTTCGGTTCTTTTTGCGGGACCCAAAGCAGCAACAACAAATGCACCATTTTGGCCAGCAGTTGCATGTCTTGCCTGGGGCTTTCTTCTTTTTTGGTGCATCATAACCGTAAAGTGCTTGCCTACGGAAGACACAACCCGTACCCACATAAATTGGTCCTTGAATCCCATCCAACCCCTTCATATTAATCTGTTCACAAAAATACAAAATTTGAGCTACTTATTTTCCCCAATAAAGCTTAACCCAAGAGAGGAGAAAATTAAATTCACTTACATCAAAGAACACAACATTTCGGTTGGAGTACCGATCATGCCTATCAATACCATCAAACCTCTGAGGAAACTGGACATAACAAATTTTTTTGCCAGAAATGGGGTCCATCATGAAGCACATGGACTCCCGTAGTGCCTTGCTGTTGTTGATGTAATGATCACAATCGACATTAAGGAGATAAGGAGCGTTTGATAGGACTGCAGAGACTCGTATCTGAAAAGAAAAAAAAAAAAGAGTCCAGCAATTAGAACACATGACTATCAATTGGTCATCACTGGCTGTATAAGATTAGAAACAGATGAGAGAACTCTTACCAAAGAATTCATGGCACCAGCCTTCTTGTGATGGTCAAAGCCAGGCCTCTTCTCACGAGAAACGTATACAAGACGGGGCAATTCATTTCCCTCAATATCACGAACACCATTTTGCCCAAGAAAGACCTGATGGGAAAAATACAAGCTATATTACATACAAAACCTTTGGAAAAATGCAGAGAAACTGCATAGTATTCAGCTATCAGCATACTAAGAGAGTAAGAATCCTTTTTAGATGCATTATCTTGGGTGATCCAAACGCACCCTAACGCACCCTAAATGACCTACATTAGCATTACCTGGATCATTCCTGGATGATCCCTGACATTGTTGCCAGGCCAAGGAGTCCCGTCTTGCATTGTCCATCCTTCTTCAGGAACCTTCTGAGCCATTGCAACAAGTCCATTTATCCTAACCTTGAACTCTTCATAATCTCTCTGGATAAACCAAATGAAACACATTAAAAAAAAACTCCAACCAGTTGAAGAAGACATCAACAAAAAGACACTGAACATTCTAATGAAGATCCGGAAAAAAAAGGAACCTTCATGGCACGGCGTTCCCTAACAAATGCAGGATTCACTTTGTCTCTGAGATAATCAACTTTCTGAGAGAAGTACCACTCTGGAGCACGGGGTTCAATGCAGTACTTTTTGCAGAACGGGACCCACTTCCTAGCAAACTCAGATGTCTCAGAAAGTGCTTCAAAAGTAAGCATTGCAGCACCGTCATCAGAGACATAGCATGAGACTTTGTCTACTGGATAATCCACAGCAAGGATGGAGAGAACAGTGTTTGCAGTGATTAATGGAGGCTCCTTCAGAGGATCCACAGTACTCACAAATACATCCACTGGAGCTAATTCGGATGGTTTCCCTTCTTTCTCATACCTAACGTTAATTGTGACATATTGGTAAGTTGCAGCCAATCATTAACTAGCATGACTGGGAAGCTTTAGAGATGAATGATACCTTAATGATAAACGATCCAGGTATGTTTCACGCTCGATGGGACACCACTTTGGGAACTGATCGAATATCCAAGAAACAGCAAACCAGATTTCACAAATGACTGAAATGAGCCAGAGAGCAAAGGCGTCATTCACCGGATGGAGAATTCTATAGTGGAAGAAGAGGCCAACGATCATAAGCCGAAGAATGATTACAATTCTGTATGGGTTTATCCTGCTTGATGGAAGAGGTAACTTCCTGGACAGTGGCTGCCTTCCTTCGTCCATCCTTTAAAAAAGAAGCAAAAAAAAAGCCCATCCAATTCAGTCTATGATAATGCTATATATAGGCTTCAGACCATATATCTATATATAATTAAGGTTCAAAAATAAAGCTTCCGTTTTACTTCTAGTCATTACATTTTATTAAATGGTAACGATTATCTTCTGCAAAAGATTAGCTATTAGAAATAGTAACTCCAAATATTTGATAGAGAACATCAATCTCACTAGTGAAAATTAAGCATGCCATAGAAAAAAAAGGTGCTAAACCTATGCTAGGTGTAAAGATTAAGACTGATAGATGCTCGGCTGTATATCAACATGTCTGGTCATCTTCCAAAGTTTATAGTTAATTAAGAAAAGAATAAAACATAGAACATGTTTGTTGCATGCTCTTCTCATATGCAAATCTACAACGGACATAGCAATAAATACAAAATTAAAATATAATAGAAGTTATCATGTCATTGTTAGCAATTTGCTAACTGTTCCATGTACTTCAACTATACAGCTGGTCGCTTTCTTATGCAGCTGTCTTTCAATATGTTGCCAAACATATGCTAACTAAATCTTATCATCATTAAAGACCATTATTAAAATAGTAAAAGTCACACAGTAACTTGGTCAAATCCTAAGTAACAGTAGTAGAACAACAAAAATAAAAGGTACATAATAAATAAAAACAATTGACTAGAAAGTTTTTTAACTTGAAAATGAAATGGTTTATTGCTTTAGAAGAAAACTCGATGGAAGGGAGCATACATGGGCAAATCAGGATCATCAGGTTCGCCTACTCCACCATTTTCTCCTTCATGCTTAACCATCTGCAGCTTCTCATGTTGTCGTCTCTTCCAATCCTCCATTCTATCCTTCCAAGCAACACTTCCATACCCGTACACAGCCAAGTCTTTCTTAGGATCCATTGGTCTTGGAGGCACTAAAATTATTAACCACAAAAATTCAGAATTTGCATGAACATATATCACAAACTGCATGTATCCAAAACAAATTCAGAACCTAGGATTAATCAAGAATCAAATAGACTTACATGACATGGTAGAATCAGGATATGCCATTGGATGAACTTTCTTCCCACGGCTCATAAATGGGGGAATAATCAGAGCATGCTTATCAGGTGATACCCCAGCATCCTTCAATGACAAAAAACCAATCACAATTAGCAAAATTGCCCCTTAACTAAAAAACATCAAAGACATAAATTCTGAAGAAAAAAAAGGAACGATGAATTCACAAGATAATTCTACCTCCTGTCCATAAGTTAATAATGGGATCTCAGAAGCAAGTGCAGAGGAATCCAGCTCAGCTGGTGTTGTGAGGCCAGAGGCGCTGGACATTCCCCGACCTATGTTAAGCCGAGCAGAGAGCATTGCCTCAGCAATGTTATGTGGATCTCTTCCATTGCTAGCATAATCAAGCTCATTTTCAATATCATCAAAATCATCCTCATCTTCATCACCTTCAACTCTTGGGCTTCCTGAAATTCAATGACAGCAAGGAGCTAAGACTGTTTCCTACCCAGAATAGGAGAATTTATAGGGAAAAGGGAGAGAATTTGAGAGGATTGATGATACCTTTAATACGCTTGAATCGGGTTTTGCACTGAGGACAAGCTTGATTTCCCTCTCTTCTTTCATACTCATAGCAAGGTCTACACACAGGGAAAGCACATTCATTGCAAGCAACAAATGGCTCACCATCCACTGTAATTTCTATCTCATCACCACAAATCTGGCAACTTTGCCCACTTAGCTCCTTCACAGATGTAACCTGTAAAACACCCAGATTCAGGGTATTCAGTAAAGCCAAACAAACAGATCTGGAAGCTCAAATTGGAGCAGACTAATAAAACACCGGACAAAATCTAAAACTTTCTCTTCCCTCTAAATTCAGTTCAGTACGTAGCTGTGTTTCCTTGTGCGAGTGAAAAAAAAAATTACAAACTTTTTATGATAAGAAACAACTCCTTCATGACATTCATATGACAGATGTAAGATTTTGCCACAAAAAAGGTAAATTTGCCACCGGAGGAAGTAGACAGCGTAGAAAACCAAAATCAGCAATCACTCGCCCTGAAAATCTTCTCTCTACTTAGAAGAAAAGGAAGGTATTTCCCAAAGAAATGATAGCAATAAATCCTGAACGGGAAATTTTCTAGGAGATTGGTAAGAAAAAAAAAAGGGTAAATTTAAGTGAGAAAATATAAAAAGGAGCGCAATAAAAACACAGAAAATATGGTAATGTAAACTGTGAAAGCTGTCGGTGGAGCAAATCAGCAAATGGGTAGTGAGAAATTGAAGTAAATTGAAGCATACGCACGATAAGAACCCAATTTGCAGCCCCAATTTGTACAAATCCAAACATTTTGAGATGAAAAACATAAAAAAAGGGGGGAAATCAGAAATCTTGAGGGGGTTGTAAACTTACTCTTCCAATATCATCGGCATTGATAAGAACAAACTCGTTTCTGTTGTGGGAGCCGGCGACAAGCCTCCCTTTGGTATCCATTCTGAGCAAATAGGAGCCACTCAGACGAGATTAGGCTACCAAATCTGATAATTTATTTTACTCAAATCAAAGAGGAAGAAGAATCCATCCAAAATCTCCAAGCTTAATCTGAAATCTGAATCCTTGTTATCTGTAAGCACAACCTCACATTACAGAAAGAGAGGAAGAGAGTAGTAGAGACTAGAAGATAATAAAGGGGAAAACGCCCAAATATAATATGAAGGGGGGGCCAAAAAATCAAAGAAAGGTTGATTCTTTCCTTTCAATTGGAGGTCTCTCTCTCACTCACACACACTTTCTCTCTGTAAAACTGGAAATGGGGGAGATGCTCATACTCGACACGGGGGTTGAAAGAGAGATCAAAGAGACAGTGTGCGTGAAGAGAGAGGATCTAAAGGCGAGAGTGGTTTTCGATTATTCAACGCGTAAGCCAGAAGGGACAAGTGAGAGAGAAAGAGAGAACCGACAGACAGAAGAGAGAGAGAGGAGTTTACATGTGCGTTGGATGGTGTGGAAGAGAAATGCAAGTGTAGATCTGAATAATATAATGAACTGAAATCCATTAAGGAGGGGGGAAAGTGGGGGTGGGACCCAATTGGTTGTGGCGGGGCCCGGTTACGGCGGAGCAGCGGCGGCGGTGCTGGTGGTGGGTTGTAAAAGGAAGCATAAGATTGGTGAGTAATCAAATCAACCACATCCAAGGCATCCAGCTGTGGAATGGAATTAGGGGTCTGATTTTATTAAAACTTTTCTCTCATCTGCCTGGATTTCGTCCATCCTCCGCTGTCTCTTACCGTTTTGGGTGGCTGTCCTGTCATCATATAATGGTTAATTTTTTTTATTTTATTATTAATGTTAAGCCGAATTTGCACAAAAATGGTTAGTGTTTTATGAATTTTTTTAATTGGGTATAAATTAGGATGAGATCCAAACTTAGCTAGATTACCATCTTATAGCTTTTTTTTTCCAAATGAGAAAATATAAGTTCGCCACCTCACTTACTAAGTCAATCTTCAAGAAAACCTGGTTTGCTTTAAAATCTTGAATACATATGAATGCATTAGATATAAATATTTACTAGTGTAAGAGCCCGTACCCTGTACGGATTTTATTAAATATAAATAAAATAAATAAATAGTTAAATAGTAGAAGTTTTTGTATTATGGATTTTTTTTCTTAGAAAATTGGTTTTGGAGAGTCACATATAGTTGAAAAGAATATTACACAATTATTTTTACTCTAATATTTATCTTTATCTAAAATATTACCTAGATTTTATCTAATAATTTAGAACAAAAATTATTATAATAAATTTTTTTAGGAAAATTTTATTCTTCTCAAAATATTATAATTGAAATTTAATCTTTTTTATAAAAATTAAATATAGATAATTAATCGTAAATATCTTCTGAGAAAATAAAAAAAAGTTAATTATTTTTGTCAAAATTTAATTGTTATATTATAAGATATAATGTATATTTCTATATTTTTTATCAAATATTTTTAATAAAATATTTTCCATGAATAGATTAAAAGCAAAGATAATGTAAATATTTATTTAATTCTAAGAGTAATTTAGACTCATATCATTTTTTTATATAAAAAATAGATTCCTTAAAAAATATTTTACAAATTTGATTTAAGCAAAGTTTTTATTAATTTTTTTAATCATAATTCTTTTTTAAATATTATGAAATATTTCTTATATTTTTTATAATCTTGTGAAAAATTATAGATTTGTAAAATTGGATGTTTTTTTATTTAATGGTTATCTTGCCAAAAAATTTCAAATCCAAATCTTATAGAATATTTCACATGGATATAAATAATAATTTTATTATATTTGTGGTCTATAATTATTTTTCAACCAATAAAAAGATGCCCAATTAAATTTAAACCAATCAGATTATGTTTAATAAAAGGGGTAATATGGTCCAATCTAAAAACGACATGTGTCGTTTAATAAATTTTTTAACATCCGCTTTAGTATATAGTTATGATATTTTTTATGGACGAGATTTTAGTCCTTTTAGCGTATTTATAATAGTCATACTATCACCTTCAATATCAATTTTTTGGATTGCCCTATCTTATATTACAAGTAACCATTATAAAAAAGCACACCTTCAACTTGGATAGCTTAATTAAACTTACACTTTGACTCTTTCTTGTTAACATGTGTTTTGTTCTATTTTGAATCTAAAATGTCGTTTTACTCCAAAATTACATTTTAAATATTTTTAAAAAATGCGTTATTTCTCTACTTTTTATATTTTTAAGGCAATTAAAATAACATTTTCCCCTAAATTTAAAGTTGATTTTCCATTATTGAATTTTGATCCATCAAAGTTAATGATAAAATAGAGGTTGGGATTGGAAGTTCCATCCCACGTTGAAAAACCACAAGAAAAAATATTAATATACAAATAGGGTGAAACTTTTGGATTAAAAGGGTAGATCCCGACTTTATATAAAAATAATAATAATAATAAATAATCAATGAAACCTCTAATGTCCCCGAGTACTAACGGCCCACCGGAGAATTTAATAGTTAACCTTACAAAATTCTTGTTTGGGTTTATTACATGCATTTGGTTATCTTCGTCGGGCTTGAACTCTTCATTTTAATTTTTTTTTTTATCATTTTCCAATAATTAATATACTTATTAATCATAACTATAACATAAATCAGAAGTTAAAAAAATTATTGAACGACACATGTCACTTTTAGATTGGACCATACCACCCCCTTTTTTTTAAAAAAAAAACTAATCTTTTATTTTTGGATATTATAAATTCTTATCCGTGTTTTTAGAATATAAAATAGAAAATCCCATTATTAAACAATCTTTTTTTTTGATATGGTAGATAGGAAAATCATTAGGATAATTTTTTTATGCTATCATACAAATTCTAGAATATTTATTTTATTTTCAGATAGAATCGTTTTTATCTTATTACTAATATATTTTTATAAATAAATAATTATCATGTTTTGGATATTAATGTAATTCGTGATACTGATAAAAAAATTATTGTTTTAAATAAACAACTTTTATAGTTTATTGATTTTAAATATTTGTTCAAAATTTATATTTAAGCATTTACATGGTTATTTTTCTCGGATAAAAATATATTTAAAAATATTTTATTATTAATATTTTATTTAAGAAAAATCTGTACAAGGTACGGGAATACATACTAGTATAAGCTATTTATAAAGTAGCATTTTCTGATAATATGTATTTAAATACTTTGTAATGATTTTGGCTTTCACCCTAGATCATTTAGTGATATTCTTGGGTTAAAAAATTAATGTAAATCTATATAGTAATCAATTATAAAAATATGTAATATCCGTTATAAGACTCATCAAATGTCAAAACTTTGAACCTTCTATATTGCTTTTATATGACAATACATTGTATTATGTCACTATTTAAAATTACTAGCAAGTAGCAATTAAGTAATAAAACATGTAATAAAATGTGATAAAAAAGTTTAATAAAATAGTGACAAACATTAGCTATTCTTTCAAGAAAAACAAGTGCTAACTAGCTTGGATTACATATAAATCTTGTATAATTCTAAAACAAAACATTAACACTCCATATTAAATTTAATCAAATATATGTCTTGCTATTTTATCAAATATATGTCTTACATATAAGTGACAAACATTAACACTCCATATTAAATTTAATCAAATATATGTCTTGCTATTTTATCCTTTTATCAATAAGTGTTAAAACAAAATACCCTAAACCAAATTATATATATAAATATTTTAAAATAATGTCAATGATTATATATGTGTGTGTGTGTGAGAAAAATAAAAATGTAAGTTGATGTGAGTGTGAGTTGAATTATTAATAAATGGAAATCAGTATTGGAGTTATCAAAATTGTGTGTTGTTTGGGAAGATGGTCCAGATGAGGTGTGGGTCCATGGGCTGGCTAACTAATTTCACATGTTTACTATTCAACCAGTCTTGTATTTTTGTATTTGTGTATTTTTGTATTTTTGTATTTTATGAGAGATATTTTTTTTATTCCAAGAATCTTAAATTGGTGGATTTTATTTGTAATGGAAAGTAGAGTATATTTGTGATTTACTCAAAGTGTACGTATCATATACTGCCACACTGGTGTGGTCGTTGGGTAAAGGGTAATGACATGCCAGAATGTAGTCCCTACCATTCTACCATTGTCATAACTTGCAGGCTCAATTGACAAATTATAAATGCCTAATTCTAAGTACAATAATTCCATGTATCTTCTAAGTATGAGGAGTGCATTATAGATAATGCACATGTTTTAATACTTATATTATTCAGTGTGAAACCAAATAAGAAGTTTTCAATTGGCATAATATATACGTTTTCACTTCAAATAAGGTTGGAATATTTTTTTTTAAGGGAAAATAGTGCAGCTAATACTATATTTCGTTTCATTAACCGAATTAAAACTTGCTCAATCTCTACCATACCAAAGCCTGTGCATAAGAGGCTGCCACCTTATAAAGCCACAATTAAGGGGAGACCATTTAATTGGACTAGAGGCTGCCACCTTATAAATTTCCTCCTCCAGTGCATAAGAGTCTACAATGAGAGTTTGTACAACCTTAAAAACTCCTTCAAAGACATATCTATTTCATCTATATCGATCTACAGGTTTGGAGAGCTTGATCTAGGACACTCCTCATTTTCCTTGTCTCTGACCATATTATATGTGTTAGTGCACAAAAATTCCGTCTTCAATGCACTAATTGAATGCTCTTTTCCTCTTCCGCTCCAAATTAATTCTTTCAACCTGTAATCTACAAAACAATGGACACAAGGGATGGGGATCCCCTAATCCACCTTCGATGCCTAAGTCAAAAAAACAGTTATCGAATTGAACGCCGAGGTACAACAAGAAAGCTAAAAATCTAGTGAATATGAATCCCCTTGAACAGTCGAACTAAGCGAGTATTAGCCTGTTCAAGCCCTCAATATGTGCCGATATGCAACATGTGACTTTCCCTACACGGCAAAAATGTGTATTTATAATGAAAGAAGGAGAGTCAGAGGGGCCAAAAATTATATCTCCTAGGCTGGCCAACTGCCTTAAAGCCCAAACAAGGAATATTCCACCCCTTCTCCAACTTTAATTCTATCTTATTTGAAAGATAAAATCTCTCATTAAGTTGCATAACCACCATATTTAATATAATAGGAAAATAAATAAAAATAATAATAAATACGTAATAATTAAGAAATACCTTTATGGCGATAATGAAAATGATAATTATGGCAGCTATGATTTTTTACCCGCTCACAATTGCCCTACCTACGTCGTTATATACGTTTTCTCATATACAGTGACGTAGGATACAGAGGTGTCCTAATCGAAGTGGCCATGTGGATTAGCGATTGGTAAGTCCTATAACGCGTTCGTATATTCGTACATCCATGAGCGAATATCATGAATTTCTTATTTATGAGCAAATATCATAAAATTTATTAACCTATGAGTGAATATCATAGTTCACATATATGAGCAAGTATCATAAATTCTTTTTACCCTATGAGCGAATATCATAGTTCACATTTATGAGCGAATATCATAAATCTCTATACCTATGAGCGAATATCTTAGTTTACACATCTATGAGCAAATATCATAGCTTTTATTTCTATGAGCGAATATCATAGAAATCTTGTTCACTCTTAAGCGTGTCATTTGTTTGAGGTTTAAGGTGGACCCATTGGAACAAGCAAAACAGAGAAGGGAGAACAGAATGTTAAAAAGGTTCCCGGCCGGGGATTTTGTTTTAGAAAACAAAGAACACATAACGAGGTGCTCGTCCAATAAGCGTTATGCTTAACACAACATCCATGCGATGAGCCTTTTCAAGATGGGCGATATCCCAAACATGAGGGACGACATTCTCGTCGATACTTTTGAATGATTGAGCTCTCCGACTTTGCACTGTAGCCACCTGATATGATCCCTTCCCATTCGGGCCGAGCTATACCATACGCGTGTGTTTTTCCATGACCTTCTGACGTATAGGCCTCCTAGCGTTTGGCTACGGCTACCCGTTGGTAGGATGCGATTTGTGTAGTGACAGCGTCTCGACAATCCTCGGCGAAGACGAGGTGGTCGGAAAGAGCGCGACGATTCTTTTATTTAATATAAATTGTCAAATAAATTTTTTAAATAATAATAACATGGTCAATTTACAGTATTTTTTAGTTTCAATTTTGACAAAAATAAACCAATAATGATAAAAAGGGACAAATGCAAGAGGTGAGATCCAAACCCCCTCCCTCTTGCACCCCGAGAAAACGTGCCCCTCTTCCCATACCTCCATGCCAGTTGCTTCTTTGTTCCATAAGGGGATAAATGTCCATTCAACATCTATTTGGCCATGAGATTCCACAAGAAGGCCATGTAGCTTGTAGCCCAATGATTGGATGTCATAGCTACTCTATTCCTCTGCCGCTTGACACCTCGCCCCTCCCGTCGATCCATTCCATCCCCCAATCTCCTCCTTCCCCCAATGTCTATTCTTTAGGTTTTGACTTTTGGGCTCAAAATCCCCTTATAAATGGAGGTGTTAGTCATGGGAGGAGGAGGGCACCAAATCCCTTCTAACTCTTGTCATTACAAAAAATAAAGTAAAAACCCACATTTTTAGATTTGAGTTCGCCCATTTCAGAAATCTCTCCCAAAATAAAGTTTTTTCTCTTTCTTTTCTTTTCTTCGTGGATGTTCGGAGTCTCCTCCGCCACCATCTTCCACCTCCATGCGTTCACGCGTTGTCGTCGCCCTCGCAAGAGCCACTTACCGCCGAAGACGAACTACTATAGTTGTCTCAAAGTTGCTATTGTTTGGCTCACAATAGGAGGAAGAAGGAGTTAGGCTCTGTTTGGCACACCTAGCTGGAGCTGGAATTGGAAGTTGTAGCTGGATTTTTTTTATGGTGAATTTAGGAGCGAAATGGATAAAAGCGTTTGGCAACATCGTAGCTAAATCATAAAAGAGAGACCCGAAAGTGACCAAAATGCCCCCAACAACATAAAAAAAATTTACCCCTCACTTGCATCTCACGTGACTGAGATGCCCCAAAATCCCATCCCTCATTTCGTTCCACTCTCGGAGCTCGAAGCTGGCCCATCGGCGGCGACATTAGGTGGAGCTACCGTCAACAATTGCTTTGGATTCGATCGCCGCCTTCGTCTGGGAATGAATTGCTGGAGTTGTGCCAACACAGATGTGAGCCAGCATTTCCGGTAAGTCCTCAACCCTTAAACTTAAGATTGAGCTCGAGAATGAATATTGAGTTGAAAATGAGCTGAATTGACGCACATAGGTTCAAGATGGGCTGAATCCGTGACCCTCTTATAGCTTGAGGTTAACATTTTAGCTAGTTCGAGGTAGGTGGAGCCTTAGGGTTGACATTTGCTATGAACCAAGTCTTCACAACTAGATTCGATCTATAGATGCACATGTGGTTAATTGCTACGAGCTTGTTGTTTTGTAATGTTAAGTTTTCATAAGTTGTAGCTAGAAGTTGGTTCTTGCTTGTTCTCTATTTTGATTAATGTTGTAGCTAGAAATTGTAGCTAGTGTTAAGTTTTTCACATGTGCATTCTGAAAGAAACTAACTAATCGGGGTCTAGGGTAAAGTTTTGGTGGAGGTTTATTGTTTGATTATTGTTTGTTATAAATTCAGGAACGATGGGTGAACTTGGTTTGATCTATTTCCAAGGTCAAAGAAAGTTCAGTTGTAGAGTTTTGTTGATGAATTTGTGGTCGCATTTCCTCCATATACATGGATAATTTCTCCGATGTCATTTCTTTCATATTGTTACACGTGTTTTTATTTCTCATTATTTGCTTGGAAATAGATTTTATTTGTTTGTGTGTGTAGTTAAGTAGTCTTATAATTAATTAGTTGTAAAAAGGAAGAAAGCAAAATGTTTGAGTCACAATCCAATGTGAAGGGTGGAAAGGTCACTGATGGGAAGGACTTTGTTTGGTTTGATGATGAGGCAAAGTCATTAATGACCATTTGTCTAGATCGAGTAACACAAACAGAATGGGGTTGACACCCACTTTAACTAGCTTGAGATTGTTGAGAAGTTTTCCAAAGAGAGTGGGAGGAAGATTGATAGAGATATCGCAACAAACAAGTTTAACTACATGAATTTTTTTTTGGAAACTCTGGGTCTCTTTACGGTACAAAGAGACTGGTGTAGGATGGAACCCGGTGGAAGGAACAGTTGCGACGGCTGTTGAATGGTGGGAGCGAAAAATAAAAAGTATGCTTACTTGAAAATTTAGTTATATTTATTCCAAAATTAGGGTGTAATGTCTGATATTGTTGTTCTATAATTGACAAGAAAAGCCCAATTACAAAAAATTCCGCCCTAAGCGTCCCGACCCGGAGTTGAGTGATCTTTAGGATGGTGTGTTTGGAAAAATATGTGCGACGGGGCAGCACTATGTGGCGTCCACTATGGATGTGCTGGCAGAGCAATCTTAAACTCTGGCGCTGCAAACTGGTGTTTCATACCCAAGAAGTTTGGAGGACCTCCTAGTGATGGACGACAACTTGGATGAGAAAGAGTTGCTTGAGACTTCACTAAAACACCCGAACAAGCTAATGCTTCTGAACCAACAAGCTACTTTGCATTCAAGAATTCAGCTAGCAACGATACTAGCCAACGAATTGCAAAGTGTAAGCAGCAACAAATCGGAACTGCATTCTTCTAGGATCACATGGTTAATGTTGCACACCAAGGTGAATGGTTTGTTACGCTCTTAGATGGTGAGTCCAATGGAGAAGAAATGTAGGGAACAAATCAGGTCTTTTGTCTTGATGAAGCAATAGAGGTTCTGGAAAGGATGGTCACAACGGACATGATGGAAGAGTACATCGGTTTATGGTATTATACCGTGGATCAACTGAACACAGATCACATGCGCCGCCTCTTCATGACGCTGAAGACAGATGATGCATGGATCGCTTGGCTATGCTACAAGTTTCAGAAGGAGGAAGGGTCTACTATAAGCGGTTAATTTCGAATGCAATGGTTTTTCATTTGAAGTTTTAAGGGATAATTTGTGGGTGTGTTTGATGGATGATGCTTGCTTTGATGGAATAAGGCACTCTTTTTCCCACGTGGTTTTGATGAGGCCCTTAGATTTTTATTTTCCATTCATTAGTTCTTTCCTTAAGATCATGTCATTCATGTTTATTTTTAATAAAAATAAGTTTTTGCATTAGTTTGAGTAATGCATAAAAAAAGAGTGCAACGTTAGTTCATCGCACTAACGGACTTCTACATATGCGTGTATGTAGAAGAGAAAAGGATCCCATGATATTCATGTAACACCCCTATTTTACAATACTGGGTATTACCGCCAGTGACCTCAGACTTTACCGTCCAAAGTCACCCAAGGCTTTTAGAATGATATAGAACAATAATAATGCGGAAATAAACATAATTCATAAAATAGAAAAGATGCTTCCGAGGGAGACTTGGTTCGTACAAAACATCTTACATTGTTTTCAAACATAAAGTTGTTCGGACTTGAAATGCAAAACCTGCTTGTCCTTGAAACGTAATGAAACTAAGGCAAAATGATAGAAGATGTACATCTTGAAAATCCTCGTCCTTCCTTCGTCTTCACTTCACGCCTTGATGAAATTCCTAGATTCTGACATAATTCGCGAGGGGCGATAAAATGCCAGGCAAACATGCGAAAAAGAAGAATTAGTCTAAGAGACTAAGCAAGCGGGAACGGAACTTCCCGAGGGTATTTTGGTAATTTCAACTATTGTCGAAATAGATAATAAGGTTGTGTTTACGATGGGCTATACGATAGGAATTGTTTATGTGGAGCTTTTGTGGTTCAAAGGAGAGTATATCTTAGACGAAGATAACTCGATAAGCGATAGAAGAGCTACTAGATTGTAAACTTCTTTAGGATTTCGAAAGTATGTTAGGAACGTTTATTAATTCATACAAGTGAAAACCTCTCGCGCCCTGAGCGGACCGAGAGCCGGATCGATCATTTGAGACCGGTCCGGTTTTGGTATCTTAAATGTGCATTAGCACTTATCTTATATAGTGACGAAAGATATTCGACTTTGTTAATGATTTTTAATAGAGAGTGGTGGGACACGGATAATCCAAGCCACCCGAGGGAGAACTTCAATTCCCCGGCACTTAGCTAGAGTGCGCACAATCCCTCCTTGCAATCGGAGCGGATGGAGATCATGATCCCGAAAGTCGTATGGACGTACGACTTAGTAAGGTTATATAGAGGCATTGGCTATTCCACGCCCCTCACTAGTTCGTTCGACATTGATCTCTGAGCGAGATCGTAAACAAACAAGATAACAACCACACTAGCATAAGTAATCCTATCAAAGTAATATAAAGTACACTATGCTAACAATAGTCGTCATTTCTAGCAATCGATATTTCCTAGGTTCATTTTTATTTAGGCATACAAGTTGTTCCCACAGCGAGAATTTTCACGGAGGCGAAAAGTAAAAGGTCACAAGGGGAAATTCCACTTGCCTTGGCTTACAACGTATACTATTGATTCTTGACGGATGATGTGGTTTGCAACTTCGAACGCGGATCCCTACCTAAAGACACGGGATTTACGAACGGCTTATAAATATGGATTCCTCTTAACTTGGATTTTCTCTTATAATACTTTTATAAGAGAAGCAGAAATCTAAATTATTATGGTAATAATTTAGAAGATGATTTAAAATAATAATGTTCCTTCATTATTATTTTGGCTTTGTAATATCCTTTTTATTCCATAAAGATTGTATTGAATAATACAAAAATAATCCTTTTTAACTCCACTTGTTGATTCCTTTTAATATAATTTAGGCAAGTATAATTTTACAAAAATATCATACTTTATCTAAAAAGTATTTTTCCTATAGAATGTACAATCCTTATTAAGATTTTAAAGAATCTATTTTTAACCTTTTGACATATCTAACTCAATTAGACTCTTATTTTTTCCAATTTTCAAAATATTCCTTAGTGAACTTTATAACATTATTTCCTTTATCAAAATACTTTATTAATAATGTTCTCCTAGTAGAATTTTATTTAATTATATAACTCATATAAAATAAAGCTCATAGACTTATAATCTATTTTCTCGGAAGTTTTCATAATGAAGACTTTTTATTTTTCCTTATAAGGTAACTTCCTAAATTTAACATATATTCAATTATTCTTATTTATTTTATTCCCATAATTCTTTTCATATTATATAGCTTATAAAATATCTATGATCATAACTTAGACTATAGGATCATGGCTTACAAATATTCTATTTCATACTTATAGTCCATTATTATAATATTTTAGGTTATAAAATAATATCTTTTCTATATCTAAAGGATTTCTTTCCATGCAAGCAATCCTCATGACTATATAATGTCATAAAGTCATTATAAGATCATACTTCCTATATTTAACCTAGACTTATGTTTTGTAAAAATTCTCTACACTTTAGAGGTCATCCAATTAATATTCTTCTCCTATGGTGACTTTAATAATATAATTATTATCAACATTATTCTTTTATAAAAGTCAATATCTAATGTCCACTATAGTTCATGGCTACAACTTTTGTGACAATACTTTTATAAGAATTCTCTATCATTATCCAAAATAGTTATTCTTATAATAGGTCATGAGTATTTTATCATTAGTACCTTATATTATAACAAAAACCATATAATAACATATATTACCTTATAGTCACATTTATTATGTTATACTAAAAGATTATGTCTTGTATGGACTTCTACACCTAGAGGTATGCTAAATTCATATTTTTATTGAGTAAGGAATTTATTTTATGAATCTATTTATCTTGATCAAGCTCATAAACATGATATCTTCTATAGTTTAAGACATGCAACAATTTATATCTTCTAGGAATCTTATTTTCTTTTTATAAAGATGATAATATTAACCATTAATTTCATATGCTATATTTATGTTATAAAAATCCATTTATATTATGTAAGGAACATACTTTTAATAAATACAATAAAAATGTTCATATTTCCTTATGAGGTTAATTTACCATAGTAACTCTAAGTTGTGTCTATCATTCAACTAACATGATTTTATACCTAATATTTTTATTCCATAAATCCTTATTTGATTTCTACTATTACATCTACTAATCATAAAAGGCTAATATTTATAAAGTACATAAATTAATTTAATTAAAATAAAGCTTAGGAGTATACTTTCTTAGTTCTGTATTACAGAACAATGGAGAAGAGAGGCGGGGGGAAGAGAGGGGCCGACGGTGATGGAGGCGAAGCGACCAGGCAGGGGCGGCGAGGGCTCGACGGTGCTCCGGCGAAGGCGTCGGCGGCGCGCGCGGTGGCAGGCGGGGCAAGGGTGTCGCCGGTGGTCTCCAAAGGAAGGAAGAGGGAATTTTTGGTGGTGTTTTTGGATGGAGTATTGAACTTGAATAGGCTGATTTTTGGGACTAAAAATGAGAGAGTTTGCTAGTAGAGAGGAGGATGGAAGAATGGTGTGAGTTTGAAGGAGGTGGGAGCTCCTTTAAATAGGCAAAGGAGAGCAAAGGAGTGATTCATGGCAATGGAGATGAGCCAATGGAGAAGAAGAGGATGATCACCTATTGGTCATAGTTGTGTTTCTTCATGGATGATGCAAGATGATGTATCAAAGTTGGTCTTGCAAGCCAAGGAAGAAGGTGGAAGGCATGCATAGCTCCCATGTCAAATCAATTTGACTTGTTTGGAGAAGAAGGCTTAAAAATTGATATAAAATTAAAAGAGTGGGGTAAATGGCTAGAAAGTTCACTTGGTCTAGCGGAATGGAGAGGGGGCGTGTGGAATGAGTTGCAAGAGATCTCGGGTTCAAATCTCGGCTCTTGCATTCTTTTTACAAAGCTTGTAAATTGTATTTTTAGGCCTTTGTGTAATTTATTTTATGGAATAAATTCAATTTCTAAAAGACCTTATTTTTGTCTAATGCTCTTCTTATTAAATTACCTCACTTTATTAATCTATGCCCCTCAAGTTATTTTATTGAATTTTTATCTATTTTATTTTTCTTGATAATCTCTTTCAAAAGAAAATAATAGAAGTTAATTTGATATTTAGAAATTCTCCCTTTCAATTAGAGAAAAATAATAATTGATAATAAATATTATATTATAAAAAGCTTGGAATATCGCGGATATTACAATTCACTCATGGGTGTACGAATATACGAAAACACACGTAAGGGGAACTTGTCGACTAATCTGCATGGCCCCTTCGAATAGGTCATAGAGTACATGAGTCTTAGTTGCGTTCTAACGCAACTAACATTCAAGTGGAGCATTTGTGAGCGAGTAAAATTAATTTCCATAATTACTTCCGCCATTATCCGACATAAATGTACTTTTATTTATTATATTTTTCTATCTTTAAGTATTTTATAATAAAATTAAATATGGTGGTTATTCTTTATGATGGAGGATTCTATGTTAGTCGAAAGATAGAATTTCCACTTGGATTGGGGAGCAAGAAATCGCTTGTTGGACTTGGAGCATTATCGGCCCGTCCTTAGAGATAGAGTTTTTGACCTTCTCTCTTCCTCTTATCCATTATAAATACATGTCTTCACCATATATGATGAGCACCTCATATTCGCTGAGCTCGCACGCAAGTCATGTATGATGGTACCTCAATCGACAATTGCTCTTCTGACTTAGACATCAAAGTTGGATTAGGGGGTCCCCGACCCCCTTTTCCATTTATTTGCTGGTTCTAGATTAAAAAGACAGTTGGAACGAAAGATAAAGAAGAGAGTATTCGACTAATGTATTAAAAACGAATTTTTGTAAACTAACAATAATCACCTCAAAAAACTCTCAAAAAAACTCTCATCAGAGGAACCTTGATTATTCCTCAAATTATATAAGGCTGCGGAGTAGTTGCATGTCCCGATATTGCGAGGATAATGGCTGAAAAAAACCGCAATTTATCAATGCTTGATATGCATCAACTCTATGGAAAATCAAGCTATTATTCATCACAGCTTTGATGTTTTCATAGTAAAGAATGTTGTGGCCTGAAAACCCGCTTTCTCATTAACGTAAAAGAGGTTTATATACAAAGCTATTAGCTAACCCTAATTAACTAAACAAGGCAACTAAGATAATTACATAAAACACATATATTACATAAAAAGCAACCTAATATACAATATACTCTAATACTCCCCCTCAAGTTGGAGCATGGGGATCCCGAATGCCCAACTTGCCCAGAAGAAGATGAAACTGTTGAGAACCCAGGGCCTTTATGAGTATATCCTTTGGCTGAGACCGTGTACTAATATGAGATGTCCGAATGGTGCCAGCAAGTAGAAGATCTCGAATAAAGTGACAATCAGCCTCAATGTGCTTAGTCCGATCATGAAAAACCGGATTAGCAGCAATGTGAAGAGAAACTTGACTATCACAAAACAAACGCATAGGAGCAGAATGGGAGATGCCCAACGAACGAAGAAACTCTTTCAACCAAATAAGCTCACAACAAGCGCTTGCCATAGCACGATATTCAGCTTCGGCAGATGACCTAGAGACAGTGTGTTGTTTCTTCGTTTTCCAAGAAACCGGTGAAGAACCAAGCTGAACAAAGTAACCAGTAACAGAACGACGTGTAAGTGGACATGTCGTATAATCAGAATCACAATAAGCAGTAAGAGACAAGCTTCCAACAACAGCATCCCAATGATCCACAGTAGGCTCTTGCATAAACTGCGGAAGAGTATGAACAACAAAGCATATCTCAGGACGTGTAATAGTGAGGTAAATCAGATGCCCAACCAAACGACGATATCTATCAGGAGCCTCAAACAGTGGTCTAGAAGAAAGATCAAGCTTGTGATTTTATTCCATAGGGAACTCACATGACTTACTAGCAAGCATCCCAGCTTCAGATAAAATATCAAGAGTGTACTTTCGCTGAGTCAGAAACAAACCCTCAGCAGAACGAGCTATCTCAATGCCGAGAAAATACTTAAGCAAACCCAGATCCTTCATATGAAAACAAGAACTCAATTGTGCTTTAAACTTAGCAATGGCAGCAGAATCATTTCCAACAATAATGAGATCGTCAACATAAATCAGAACATGAAGACAAACTCCAGAACGAGTGTAATAGAACAATGAGTAATCAGCTCGGGACTGAGTAAAGCCCAACCTACGCAATGCAGTTGCCAGCTTGGCAAACCAGTTCCAAGGTGCTTGACGAAGGCCATACAATGACCTATTCAGCCTATAGGAACTTGCCAAATGCACTAGCAAAACCAGGAGGAGGTCTCATGTAAACTTCCTCATGTAAGTCACCATGCAAAAAAGCATTATGAACATCCATCTGATGCAATTCCCAATTCCGAATAGCAGCAACAACAAGAAAAGTCCGAACTGAAACCATCTTAGCTACAGGAGCAAATGTCTCCTTGTAGTCAATACTAGCCTTCTGATTATTACCCAGAACGACTAGTCTAGCCTTGTACCTCTCAACAGTACCATCAGATTTGTACTTAACTCGATACACCCACTTGCAACCAATGGGTTTTTTACCGGGAGGAAGATCAGAAAGGGTCCAAGTCCCATTACGCTTTAAAGCATCAATCTCAGCTTGCATTGCAGCTTGCCACAATGGATCAGAAGCAGCAACAGCAAAAGACGTAGGCTCTAGAATAGACTGAACAACAGCAATAAAAGCAACATGGCCAGGAGAAAAGCGTGAACAGTTAACATAATCAGCTATAGGTTAGGATGTACCTGACAACCGTGATGGTTGAGATGAAGGAGACGAAGGAGAAGCAACATGGCCACGCACTGTTTTGCAAACATAACCTTTCAACTTCACAGAAGGAGTCCTATCACGGGTAGAATGACGGAAAATTTCTTGGACAACGACAGGAGGAGATTGAACCCCACTCCCCCTGTCTATTGTTTGCATTGGGGCCGTTGAGGAGCTTGGAATTTGAGGGACTTGAACAGAATCAGGAGGAGATTAAACCCCACTCCCCCTTGATGAAATCCAAAATAAACCGTCGCTAGAAGACAAAAAACGGGATTCTTTTATTCGATTGTGCAAACGCTTGCTCTTTATTTATTGTTTTCTTACAACGAGGTTACAAACCAACGAGGGTTACAAACAGACGAGATTTATACCCTAGACCTCCTACGAGTATTCGAGATCTCGATCTAACAGTGTTCGAGATCTCCTAATAGCTATGTGACCCTACCACCTACGAGTCACTTGATGGATTTCTGGCGCGAAGCTGAGCTTTGAGTTCGAGCGTGATGAAGATGGCTTACGAGGTTGTGTAGCGAGGTCTTTGGTGTGAGCGGAAGCTCTGTGTGACTTGAAGTCTTTTTGTGGACTTCACTTGTCTATAGCGAGGTCTTTTGACGATGTTTCAACACGTCGATCTTCAACGAGCAAGATAGTTCTTGAGTTCAAGATGTTTTTCGACCCCTTTCCACTTACGAGGTTCTTCCCCTTTTATAGAGAATTGGGGAGCCGAGTTTTGGTTATTGCTCGATGTGGGACGCCCGAGATCGGGGTTTCTGATTGGCCCGGAGGTGAGGCAACCGATGATTGGTTGGGAGGAACGGCGACAGCTTAGTGGTCGAGCTGGGCGGGGATGTCAGCTAAGTCGGTGACGAGGTTTGGACCTCGTCGCCGAGGTTCAGACCTCGTGCGGATAAGGATTTTGCTAAAATAAAAAGGGGGGCATGGTTGTGGGCCCCTGAATCCACCTTGGGAATCCCGTCGGGCCCGCTTGTTCCTCGTACCCCGGACCCACTTCCTATTCTACTATTTTGAGCACCATCACAACCCCATGGCCTGGGGACCTCGTCCCGAGGATCGCAGGTCATAAACACGAGGTGTAGTTGGTTCATTGAACCCGGGGTGCGGGGTTCATACTTCCTAGGATTGCGAGGTGCGAGGTTTGGAGGTTGGGTGGACAGATTGCGAGGAATTTTCTTGCGAGGCCTGACACTTAAGCTTTTCTCTCGTTCGTACGCGCGATGTTTGATGGGCCTGCTCCCCCGAGTTTTTCTTAATGGGCCGTCAAGGCAGACCAGGCCCAATAAGCCTTTCGGGAGCGAGGAGAGGCCCAAGCTTGTTCTTTATAAAGAGGCGTCTCTCACACACCTCATCCTCATCCTCTTCCTTCAGCATTTTCTCTCTCTCTCTCTCTCGCCCTTACAGTTTCCGGTGAACGGTTTCCAGACGACCTTCCGACACCTTCCGACTTTCTTCAGGAGCGCCACCGTTTTTTTCCACGCCAACTCTAAGCAAGTAAGTGCTCAACTCCCTTTTCTCGTCTTTGATGTTCTTCGTCTTTTTCTCGCCGCCTTCTGCTCTAACGGGAGAGAGACGCTCCCTGGCGTTTCGTGCCGGTGTCATGGTGGCGAAACGAAGGGGGTGAGGACGGCGCTCGCGCCTGCACGACGCTTTTGATTTTCTCCTTTTTGTTCTCTCTTGGTTTCGTGCCCTAGGCGGGCGACGATTCGTTTCTCGGTGTTTCGTGTCGGCGTCACGGCGGCGAAACGGTGGTGGTGAGGGCGGCGTGTGCTTTTGCGCGGTGCCCTTGCTCCTCTTTTTTGTTGTATGCCCTAGCGGGCGATGGTCGCTTTTTGGTGTTTCGTGCCAGCGTCGTGGTGGTGAGACGGTGGGGGCGAGAGTGGCGCTGGCCACGCTATTGAGCCAATTGTTTGCCAGCCGACGGTTGAGTTTCTGCGACTCCTTGGCTTCTCTTTTCTTCTTTGAAATTCGAATTCCTCAAAAACCCAAACGTCATGATGTCCGACTGACGGGACATTTGGGCTTCCACTGTTGGCGTCCATTCCGCTTTCTCTTTCCTCCCCCTTGGCTCTTCACATTCCGTCTTCTCTTTCCTCCTTTTGGCGCTTGACATTCCGCCTCAGCCGTCCTATCTGTCAGAGTAGTGCTAGGGCTCCACGTGGCTTTTTCCCGTTATCACCTCGCGTATTCTTTTTGTGGTTCTGTTCGATGTCTCAACCCTTTTTCTTTTCCAGGTGCTCGCCTCTCGTGGCCTGGACGTCGCTCTTTCATGCCTAGAGGAGCCTCTTTGAGCCCCCCACCAGGCTTCGTGTTCAAAGATCAAGAGAGATTCTACGAGGAGGCCTCCGTGTCCGTAGGGAGTGTAGAGACTAGTGACTCTCAGAACCCGAGGTCTCCCTCGTTGGTTTTCAGCGACCCTTCTTCCAGCGACTCCGTTGTTTCCATCAACTCGCGCTTCTCCCGACTTCGCGCATTGTCTGGTGTCGAAATGGCCTCGTCCTCGATCTCTGATGAGGAAGTGGCTGGTGTTATTGCGAGGTCGTCCGACTCCAACGACCTTCCGAGCTTCTTTACGGAGCACATCACCGACGCTGTGTCCAGCGTGCCGCCTGTCCTCGAGGAGCGGATTCCCATGTCCTCGGGCTCGAAAGGGACCTTTCTATCCGAGGGGCAGCCTACGACTCTGGAACTTAAAGAACTCGCGAAGATCGCTAAGGACTTCGCTTGGCCCGAGGGGGTTGAGCTAGCGCTCCCCGAAGGAGAGGGTTGTTCCTTGGCGCCATATGACAGATGCGTGGTCGTGCATCTGTTCAGCCTTCAGGCTGGCTTCAGGCTACCTCTGACCCCGCACATCGTCAGTTTCCTGTGGGCCATGCATGTCTGCCCCGCGCAGCTTTTTCCAAATGCGTGGAGGCTCTTGTGCGCCTACACCCTCCGCAGCCATGAGCTCGGGGATGGGCCTGACCTCGACACTATGTCGAGCTTATTTTTGGCGAGGAGGGAGCACGAGTCTTGCCTTTTTAACCTCAGCCTTCCTGGCGTTACACTTACCACGGCCCCCTCGAACGTCGGGCCGTGGAAGAAGAAATGGTTTCTGGTCTGGGATCCTACCGGGAGGTATCTCAACTTCCCCACGGCCCCGGATCACTTCGTTCGGCCCAAGGGTACACAGAAAGTCGACGAGCTCAGGAAACAATACGCTCCTGAGCGCCAAGCGCCGTACCAGGAGTACTTGGCACAGGACCGGATTGAGTGGGCCGACTTGAGCCTTAGCCTTCCACCCGGCGAGGGCGAAGAGGGTACTCACTTTCCCTTCTTTTTTGTTTCTTGTTTTTATTACTTGTTTTGAGTTTTGGCGCAAGATTAACGTCATTAGCTTGACTCTTAGCATGATTAGACAAGATTAGACATTGTCAATGCCCTTAATAACCTGTCAAAAGCCTGTGAACACATCTCACAAGAAGATAAGTAGCACAAGGATAAATTCAAATTGAATAACCCATTTAAAAACCTCTTCAACTTATCAAACTTGCGAGACCAATTTTCATAAAATGGCATATGCTCAAAAAAAGTCAACACAAGTGGTGATGTCATAAAATACTTACAGTATGGGTCAAAGTACTTGTCACCATAACCACTTTCCTCAAAGATGAATTGTGAGTATTCTCTAGTACCAACCTTAAACTCACTTGGTTCTATAGGCTTCTCCATGTCAATAGGGTTTGAACTTGGATCCTTGGTGCTCTCTTCAAGTTGAATTATAGGAATAAAATCATATTGGACATTAAAGTCACCCTCATAACCCAACTCAACTCTAGCGGATTCCTCCTCAACCTGCACTTGGGTGTCTAACTCAAGTGCATTTGATTCCAATGCAACCTCTCCCATCATTGGATAGGGAATTGGTGGAGATAATTCGACTAGCATACATTGATGGCTCATGTAGCAAAAGAAATCTCAACACTCCTCTGGTCCCATACACCAAAGCCTATGATTGCTCATGTACTCTACGAGCCCTCGAGTCTGAGAATTCAAACCGTCTAGGATGCATTCACATAATTCTCTCTCACATGGATAATAACCCAGCAAAGTACCATATTCATGAATCTTTTGTTGTACTCTAGCAAAATACTCATGAAAATATTCATCCTGTTGTTGTCTACATAAAACATAGCCATGGATCAGTAGCACGGGTGTTATGAACCGTAAGATAGGTTCACAACACCAAAAAAAAAATAGTAATACTAAGTAAACACAAATAAATAGCCGAGTCCCCGGCAACGGCGCCAAATTTGATGAACACTTTTACGTCGCTATAAAAGCATTGTCAAAGAAAATTCCTAACTTCCTAACCTGAGTAAAGTGGAAGTAAGGGTCGAATCCACAAAGACTCAGAATATTTGTATTTAAGTAATATTACTAAATTAAAGGGGGATTTTTGTGATTGTAAACTAAAAATCTAAGTAATTAAACCTAATTAGGACAAAGCAAGTAATGTGATTTAAGATTCAAATATGGAGAAAAGCGTCCAACTAGTTTCGTATCCATTGCATACATGAGTTTTGATCCTCGATTATCCTTATTTCAATTTCCCTTGACTAATCTATTGTGAATTTATTAATTCAAGCTTAAAGTGGTTATTAATATACACCGCCTTTAACAACCTTTTAATCAATTAACCTAGAAAACCTTCTATGTCAAGTTGATCATGCAATTAAGTTCAAAACATTCAATAGAAACAATAATCATGAATTCCACCGTCTATTCATGACGTCTTGTGATTAAATTCTCCGCCTTTGATTAACCTTATTCCACCGTCTATAAGTTTAATCAAAGGATTCATCCATGAATAATCAAATTCCACCGTCTATTTAATTATTCTAGTTGTAATTCAACCTAGAAGTAGAATAGGTGGCCAATCTATAATAATCCTAAGTGCATTTAATCAATTAAGCACGGAGAGATTCAATCTAGTCAAGGCAAATAGAAATAATTCAAATCTCACAAACAATCATACATACAACTTCAACTAACTAGTTGGACATGACAAAATTAGCTAGAAATCGACATTAAAGAAAAATAAAACTTACAAGAGTCAAATTTCTCTTCAATTGCAAATCTAGGGTTTTTGTCTCCCACAAATCTCCAAATTCTTCAATAGCATAAAACTCTAAATAAAAGATAGCATAATATCCAAATAACCCTAAGGAAAGTATTTATATTATCCCTAAAAATATCCAAAAGAAATATTAGAGTCGGCCCACAAGATCCCGCGTAGCCCAAGTCAGCATCGCACAAAACGCGCCAGAGCGCGGTCAAGACACCCCAGAGCGCGGTCGCGCTATGCCCATTCTGCCCGCGCTCCGGCGACAACAACTCTAGTGACACTTCAGAGGCTGTTTTGACCCCCTTCGAGTTGGAATTTGGACTCGGAGTAAATATATGAATTGTAGCTCTTCGAGTTAGCTTTCCAGTGATACCAAATTCAGCTTCATCCGACCACTGTATCTCCCAAACCAAGCATTGCAAGGTAGAGGTGTCAAAATAAGACTCCAATGCATGACCCGGATTTAAGCGTTTTTATCCCTCAAGCTCTTGGTTCTTAGCTCTTTCAATCTTCACTTGTATCACTCTAAGCTTCATCAAACTCCACCATAGTCCACTAAACTTTGTCCCGTCCACGCTTCACCTTTCATCCTACAATATAGCACACAAACGCGTAGATTCCGAACTAAACAGAAATAAAACATAAACTACAACTCAAAGTAAAACTCTATCTAAAAATGCATAAAACGGGAATAAAAACATGCTCTAAAACTTATATCTATATGCTTTATCATCCATCCCCCACATCGCGAAGGGGCATGGCGCGTGGATGGAGCGAAGACGCGAGGTCGGGGCGTGTTGGAGCTTACCGTGCTTCTGACATCTGTCACATCGCTGGACATAGGCCCTCGCGTCTTGTCAGAGAGTAGGCCAAAAGTATCCCAAATGGGTGATTTTATGTGATAGGGCTCGCCACCCTGGGTGGCCGCCACAGACCCCCTCGTGTGCCTCATAGAGGATGTGCTCCGTAGACTCGGTCGGCACACACAACAAGTTGGGCTCCGCATAGCCTCGGCGATAAAGCCGGCCGCCAATGACGCAATAGCGTGCCGCCTGCATTTTCAACTTCTGGGCCTCTCCGGGGTCCTCTGGGAGGACGCCGCTTTCCACATATCGCGTGATCGGGATCCTCCAGTCCCCAGTTCTAAGGGCGCAGGTGCCTGGCGGCGGTCACGACGGCCAGTGCCATTTTCTCTGCCGGGGAGTATCGCTACTCCGCAGGCTGGAGTACGCGACTTGTGAAGTAGACTGGGTGCGTGGCTTTTCTGGTTAGCACTGCGCTGACCGTCTCCGGGCTCATCGCCACATATAACTACAAGTCATCGCCTGCCATTGGAGGTGACAACGTATGGTGCTTTGATAGGAAGGCTTTTAACTCGTAGAAAGCGAGCTCTAGCCCCTCGTCCCAAAAAAACTTGTCGTTCTTCTTGAGGGCAGCAAAGAAAGGCAGAGACTTGTCCGCCAAGCGGGAGCAAAACCTCCCCAAGTAGTTCACGACGCCGTTGAGCCACTCCTCTGTGCGAGATCGCGGCGACCTCATTGAGAGAATTGACTCGACCTTGGCGGGGTTGACATCGATCCCGCGCTCGCTGATCATGAAGGCTAGGAACTTCCTCGACGGCACGCCGAAGATGCACTTCTCGGGGTTTAGGCTGAGACAATTGTACCTGAGGGTCACAAAGACCTCGTGGAGATCGGCCAGATACTCTTCGGGGCTTTTGCTTCGCACCACAATGTCGTCGACGTAGGCCGACACGTTTCTCCCCAAATGGTTTTTGAAGACCCGGTCAATGAGGCGTTGGAAGGTTGCCCTTGCGTTTTAAGGCCAAAGGGCATGACCTTATAGCAGTACGTTTCCCGCTGCGTGATGAAGGACGTCTCCTCCTCGTCACGTGGACTCATCGAGATCTGATTGTATCCTGAGTACGTGTCGAGGAAACTCAAGACCCCGTGCCCCACGGTTGAATTAACTAGTTCGTCGATCGAGGGCAGGGGGTAGCTGTCTTTGGGGCACGCTTTGTTGAGGTCTTTGAAGTCCACGCACATCCGCCACTTGCCGCTGGCCTTTTTGACCAGCACGACGTTGGACAACCATTTTGGGCACTGGACCTCGCGGATAAACCCTGCGGCCAGCAGCTTAGCCACCTCTTCATTTGCGGCGTTTGCCCTTTCCTCGTTCATCTTCCTCCGTCGCTGCACAAGTGGGCGGGCGGTGACGTCGACGTTCAAGGAGTGTTGGACCACGGTGCGCGGAACACTGCGGAGGTCCTTGGCGGTCCAGGCGAACGTGTCGCGGAATCTGGACAATAGGTCCTCCAACGACTCCGTCGATTTCCCGGAGAGACACTCTCCCAAGTAGATCTTATCGAACTCATTCTCGAAGGGGGTAATCACCCTTCTTTCTACCTTGGGGATGGGGATCATAAAGTCTCGGACTTCGAGGTCGGTCTCGCCGGGGGACTCCACCATGAACACCGGGCACTTCTGTTTTGCCGAGGTCGCATAGCAAACACGGCCCTCCTCCTGGTTGCCCTTTACCTCTCCAACCCCGACGTCGATGGGGAATTTCATCTTTAGGTGATAGATGGAGACTACCGCCTGTAATTTCATCAGGGACACCCTCCCGATGATTGCATTCCACACCGAAGGCAAGTGTACCACGGTGAACTCCACCATCTCGGTCCTCATCGTGGAGCCGGTGCCCAGCGTCATCCAAAGGTCTATGAGACCTGCTACGTCGACCTAGTCTCCCGAGAAGGAGGTGAGCTTCCCAGCGTAGGGCTTCAAGGATGTTTCGGAGATGCCCAACTGCTCGAAGGCGCCGTAGTACATAATGTCCACGGAGGATCCCGTGTCCACCAGTACTCACTTCACCATTTTCGAGCCCACTTGAGCGTGCACCACCAAGGGGTCGGAGTGCGGCATGTGGAGTCCCTCGGCATCTTCGGAGGTGAAGGCCAAGCCTACGTGAGACCGCGAGGTCTGGGCGATGCTAAATACCGAGGGCTCGTGATGGCTTGCCCTCGCGCACCTCTTTCTTTCTGCCTGGCTTGATCCAGCCAACGATGGTCCACCTGAGATGGTATGGATATACCCATCGGGTGTCATTGTCTGCCCAGACCGTGCCTGCTTCGCGGGAGCCTGCTCCTCGACGTTGTTGGCCAGAGCTTGACTCGGGCCTCGTGGTACGGTGTTGGCGCTTGACGCGGAGTTGGCACGTCCTTTTTCGTTTGGGTTGTACAAAGGGCCGCCCTTGCCCCTATAGCCTCGTTGCTTTCCGCCGAAGCAGTTCCAAATGCCACCATGGTTGTTGTTACGGTTGGCGTGGTTCCCGTTGTTATTGTTGTTTTTGCTTCTGTTGTTGTTGTTGTTCCTGTTGTTGTTGTTGTTGACGGGGTTTTGGGCTTGCGTTACATACGCATCCCTCGCGGGTGGTGCGGTCACCTTCGCCTTTCCTTTAGCCTCGACGATGATTTTCTTGTCGGTCTTCGGTCGCGAGCTCTGGTTTGCGGCATCCTCGGCATACACCTGGGACGTGATCCGGGTGCACAGGCTGTCGTACGTTGTTGGGCGATTCAAGAAAATGTAAGTCTTGAAAGGCCCCGGACACAAGTTGCCCATGAGGGTATCTCGCACCGATGATTCGTCGATGTGTGCGATCTCCGCTACTGCGGTGGTGAACCTCGTGAAGAAGGTGCCCAACAACTCGCCCTCTCCTTGCTCGATACCGCGAAGATCATGCATGTTCTTCTTGCGCTTCCTCGAGCCGCTGAAGTGTGTGACAAAGGATTCACACAACTGAGCGAACGAGGCCACAAACCCTATTTTGAGGCTTATGAACCACGTCATCCCAGCCTTGTCCAGGGTGGTGGGGAAGATGCGGCAGAATATGGCGTCATTGTAGGAGTTGAAATTCATTTGGACGGCGAAGTGCTTCACGTGCTCCTCAGGGTCAGCTGTGTCGTCGTAGAGTCCCATTTGTGGCCAATGGAAACCTTTGGGCATAGGCGCGCCCTGAATCTCGTCCACGAAGGGGGAGGTGCACCCGGTCTCGACGGGCTGTCGGCGCGACCTCGATTTCAGAGGGTGCATCGACGTCGTTGGCCTCGATTTGGGGGGATGTAGAGCACTCCCCGCTGTTTCGGACAGCTTTGTGTCCTGCATTCTCGAATTTTCGCGAGCAGGACCGCGAGATCTGCATGGGGTCCCGGGGGGGCCTCTCCGTTGATGAGCCTTTGGTGGAGGTCTCGTGTCCCTGTACATGCCCACGGACGTACGCAGGTACGTACTCGAAGTGGGGTTGCCTGGGGGGGGGGGGACAGGGACGTATAAAGGGGCGAAGCCATGTTGGTAATGCCCATAGCCCGGGTAGGGATATGGGTTCGGGGGTGCACCGCCCTGCTCGTACCCTTGGTATGGGTAGGGTTTTGTGGGGCGGTGTACGTCCAACCCGGGGGGACAACGAACGGGCAGCCCGGAGGTCCCGCGCCCATCCACTGCGTGGTTTCGGGCATGTTATTTGGGTGTTGGGGGAAGAAATTGTTCGGGCAGGCCATTTTGAGGGGATCAAAGCCAAGGTTTGCACAAATCGAGAAACTGCTTAGGATGAAGAGGTTCCCACAGACGGCGTCAGTGATGAAACCCGGAATAAACCGTCGCTAGAAGACAAGAAACGAGATTCTTTTATTCGATTGTGCAAACGCTTGCTCTTTATTTATTGTTTTCTTACAACGAGGTTACAAACCAACGAGGCTTACAAACAGACGAGATTTATACCCTAGACCTCCTACGAGTATTCGAGATCTCGATCTAACAGTGTTCGAGATCTCCTAATAGCTATGTGACCCTACCACCTACGAGTCACTTGATGGATTTCTGGCGCGAGGCTGAGCTTTGAGTTCGAGCGTGGTGAAGATGGCTTGCGAGGTTGTGTAGCGAGGTCTTTGGTGTGAGCGGAAGCTCTATGTGACTTGAAGTCTTTTTGTGGACTTCACTTGTCTATAGCGAGGTCTTTTGACGATGTTTAAACACGCCGATCTTCAACGAGCAAGATAGTTCTTGAGTTCAAGATGTTTTTCGACCCCTTTCCACTTACGAGGTTCTTCCCCTTTTATAGAGAATTAGGGAGCCGAGTTTTGGTTATTGCTCGATATGGGACGCCCGAGATCGGGGTTTCTGATTGGTCCGGAGGTGAGGCAGCCGATGATTGGTTGGGAGGAACGGCGACAGCTTAGTGGTCGAGTTGGGCGGGGATATCAACTAAGTCGGTGACGAGGTTTGGACCTCGTCGCCGAGGTTCAAACCTCGTGCGGATAAGGATTTTGCTAAAATAAAAAGGGGGGCATGGTTGTGGGCCTCGGAATCGACCTTGGGAATCCCGCCGGGCCCGCTTGTTCCTCGTACCTCGAGCCCACTTCATGTTCTACTATTTTGAGCATCATCACCCCTGACGTCTGTCTGTGTTTGGGCATTTGTAGAGATAGGGTCTGGTTCTTGAACGAGGACGGGAGGAGATTGAACCCTACTCCTCCCATCAATCGTCTGCGATTCAGGCATATGGTAACAGGTAGTGTCAAAATGTGACGGGTGTGGTTCATCAGGCTGTGAATCAGTAATGGCCAAAGAAGGCTTAAAAGGAAAAATTAATTCATAAAAAGTAACATCAACAGATACAAAATGCTCTTTGGTCTCCAAATCATAAACTTTCCAACCTTTTTGACCTTTAGGATAACCTATGAAAATGCATTTCCTAGCCCTAGATGCAAATTGTCAGACAATCGGGGAACAGTTGAGACATAACATAAACAACCTAAAGTTCTCAAACGACCATATTGAGGAGGTCGACCATGCAACAATTCAAAAAGAGTTTTGTTTTGCAATAAAGGAGTTGGAGTTCGATTTATCAAATATGCAACTTTTAAAATACAATCACCACAAAAAGACAATGGAAGATGCCCATTAAATCTAAGTGCCCTAGAAACATTAAGGATATGGCGATGTTTTCGTTCCGCCCTACCATTTTGTTGGGGAGTGCCAACACAAGAAGTTTGAAAATCAATACCCATTGCCTCAAAGAAAGAGCGCAAACAAGTGAATTATGTGCCATTATCACTGCAAAAGCTTTTGATCTTTTTACTAAATTTCCTTTCAATCATAGAACAAAAATTTTGAATCAAAGAAGCAACTTCACTTTTATTAACCATAAGATGAATCCACACACCTCTAGAAAAGTCATCAACTAGAGTTAAAAAATAACGTGCACAGCATAAGTGGGCGTCTTATATGGACCCCAAACATCACAATGAACAAGATCAAAACAATCTAAATCATGCGACTCACTGACAAGATAAACAGATCTAGTTTGCTTAGCCCTATGACAACTGTCACACGGGTCTAAGTGACCACTTATTTTGACATTAGGTAAATGCTGAAGTACTGAAAGAGAAGGGTGACCAATACGGGAGTGCCACAAGGCTGGTGAGTTGGTTTCAATCCATGAAGCAAGGCTAGTTGGTTGTGCCACACGTAACCAATATACTCCATTTCGTTCCTCACCCGCTCCAATCAAGGTCATCGTAGTGCGATCCAGCAAGATACATAGCTTATCAGTAACTATAACAACGCAATTCTGAGATCTCAACAACTGAGCACATGATATTAAATTGCAAGTCAAGTTTGGAACGATCAAAACGTCCCGCAAAATTATTCGGTCGGCAAACCGAAGCAGCCTTGCTCGTCGAGCCACTGTGCACGAGCCATTGGGAAATAAAATAGTAGATTTTCCAGCATCTCGAATGTCAGAAAGCAATGATTCATTCCCCGTCATATGAAACGATGCACCCGTATCCAAAATCCAAGTAGAAAACGTACCCAATTTATGTCCGACATTAATAGAATTAGATTGCAAATAACTGACCAAATTTTTGACTTGATTCTCGGAGAGCCCGATGCCTGCACAATCGCTGGCTGAGATGTTGTGATTTACGCCCACAGTTGAGCCCGATCCAACTTGTGCTGCATGAACCAACCCGCAATTGTTCTCATTACCACATCTTCGATCAACTTCAGCGTCATTCCCAGCCGTCACTTGAAACTTGGACTGTGCAGTGCGCTTTTCGGACCACCCGATCCTTTCACAACGAGTGCACCAGGGGCGGTCTCCACGACTTCGATCGTCGCTGCGACCCGCACCACTGTCATGTTGATCGCGACTGCTAGACCCACGCACGCTGCTTTCCGGGCGCTGGTCTGGTTCCGAGCCTGTGCGGTCACTTTGAACGGCAAAAGCACCGCCATTAAGTGTAAGTTTAGCCTCTTTTTCTGGCATGATTTGCAAAGCGAGAAGAAGATGTGAGGTAGGCGGAGAAGAAGCAGTAATGGTGGACGAAAAATCCGGTGGAGTTCCGGTGGTAGTAGGCGGCGAGAAGTTGCGGCCTGAAATTAGGGTAAAATCCGGTGGAGTTCTGGTGGTAGTAGGCGGCGAAAGATTGCGGCCTGAGATTTGGGATTGGATCGACAATTTTCCCGATGTTCTAATACCATAAAGAATGTTGTGGCCTGAAAACTCGCTTTCTCATTAACGTAAAAGAGGTTTATATACAAAGCTATTAGCTAACCCTAATTAACTAAACAAGACAACTAAGATAATTACATAAAACACATATATTACATAAAAGACAACCTAATATACAATGTACTCTAATACATAGACATTTCTAAATATGTTTAAAACTTATTTTAATTAAGGGTCACTGTCTATTTAAATCGAAATGAAGATTTCAAGGTACTACCAAACAGTTTTAGTTATTTTTATTAGATGTCCGAAGATATTATGTTTAAGACTATTAATAATATGTAAGTTATCTACATATATAGTTGTAATTATTAATGTATCTGTATACTCTTATTAATTAAACTCGAATCCCTCTATCCTATTTGTTACTCATCTAACTATGCTTAAGCATCTTAATTTTTTCAAGCAGTTTTAGCTAGTTCTTAAGTATGAAAATATTTTTATACAAATTATTATTTTAGAATATCAATTACTTAAAATATTTTTCCAAATAATTTTTATAACCCAACTATTTTTTTAAAATCTGACAAACACACCCTTAATTTCTGTCCAATTATAAATTGGTAAGAAACTGGAAACGTAAATGATCTTCGTATGATGGATAATTGACACTCCCAAAAACTATTATAACAAGGTGATGGTGCGTTTGGCTAGGTTCTTTTACAAAAGGGAAAAACTTTTTTTTTCTTGTACTTGAACTTTAAAAGTTATACTATGATTTACAATTAAAGTGATTTTTAATTGTATATACTGTATATATTATGTCTTATACTTGAATTTTCATAGGTAACTGACCCCTACTTCATTTAAATGAACAACTGCATGGCGCCACATATTACTAATTACTCTGAATTTTAGACTTATGTAGGCTTAATAAGCTTAATTGTATGTTGTAACGATACAAGTAATAAGCACTTTGGTGATTTAAATATCTTTTCCGTTGGTACTTACGCTTTACTTAATTAGAAAGTTGTATTTGTTGCTCTGTCGGACTAAGACTAAGGTAATCATTAGCTAATATATTAAAAAGTAATCGTTTAATTAATTTAGTACTCGTATTAAAAAGGTAAAAAAGTTGTGTTTCATGATGGAGCAATCTTCTTGGTGGATTCCAAGTGTCATATTCCTTGTGGGATTCTTAATCTCTGTTTATGAATCCTGAGCTAAGCTTAGCTACTTTATTGATGGCTCTCTGCATGCACTATTGAGTTTCCTTAGTGTGGAAGGAGTAGGCAATTTTCGCTCACTTCCCAAGCAAAGCACGTTTAATTAATTAGTTACTGGGGCTCAAGCTCGATCATTTGCTGGATCGATCACCATATTGTTCTGCCTAGCCAATTGAAGCAAACTAATTAAGCAACCACCTCAAGAGAATGAACCAATTGACACACGTACAAACTCAAATCATATATCCTCTTTAATTCATGCTCACCTACTCTTAGCCTTTCGTGTAGCTTTGCTTCGTCAGGAATATTTGCCCCTCTCTTCAAGCTAGCTACGTACCTTTCCTCATTAATTAAGCATTATTAATTATAACTTCCACTTTGTGATACAGATCGCTATGAAAAGGGGTGCTATACCGGGACTAATTAATTTTAGATATACTCTTATCACAAAAAATTTAGTTTATTTCTACCAAAAAAAAAAAAATTAATTAATTTCTCTTTATAGAAACTTCTCCCAGCCTTGTATAACTACTATATATCTTCTTTCGAAAAGACTCACAGTTTATCCTTGCATTCCTAATATAATGTTTTATTAGGTCATGTTTGAGTTGATGACATAAGAAAATGGTAGAGCAAAGTGACCTAAAAAATTTGGTAGATTTTTATAAGCCAGGAACCAAGTTCACTTCTTGGTTTAATTTGGACCTAGATCCGAACTTAAACCAACTTATAACTTCCTTGGGGCAAAACCGGTTTTTTGGAGTTAATATGTTGCATTTAGTTGTTTGGTTGAATGCGCCTGTGAAAGTCTATGGGCCATAACGGGGAGTCGTGCGCATACGTAAGCCCAACACAAGTCCAGTGGGATTCCATCCTAAAACCAATTCCCTTAAAGAAAAGTCCAATATGAATAATTGGCCCACAATCTTGATCTAGCCCATGGTTAATATCCAAGGCTTACCAACTTAATGGGAACACGTCGTTTTGACGAAGCTCGCTTATGAGCTAGCTATAAATTTGCCATTGGAGAAAAGAGAGAGAGGAAAGGAGAGATTTCGGAGGTGTGCTTGAGGTGGAGCGATTGACAATGCTTAGCGATAGCGATTCCAGCTTGTTGAGATTAGTGGTGGCACATTTGCTACGCTCTTCTTGAAGCTTTGTCATTCTTTTGTTTCCTTTATCCATTCTTGTTGCTTTATTACTTTTTGGCTTTAATTGTTTATTGTTTCTAAGTCATGTTTGTAACCTTTCTTTGTTCAAAATAGTGGATTTGGGAGGAGCCTTGCCTATCAAGGATTTGCGGACTAGGTAAGGACGGACTTGTCTCAATAGTTCCCTTGTGTTCTTCTTGCTTCAATTCTTTCATATTTTTTACAAAATCAAATCGAAATGTTGGATCTTCTGGAATCATTGACGATTGGGCTCGAATTTGATTTACGCCTAATAAGAAATGTTTGTCATTTTAGGCTTTTAGGTAACGATTTATTGGAAAGTTACAACATTTATTATAAAAAAGAAAAAAGTTGATTATTTATTTGCGATCTCTCTTTATTCATTTTTTTGATCAGGCAAGAATTCAATGTATAAATTGAAAATTAATTGACAAGCAAAAACACTGACATGAGAATAAAAAACAATAACAACATATGAGAGTAGGATACGACATGGGCAAAGAAGGGTCATTAGTTCCATGAGAGGCAATGTGGGCAAGGGCCACGTGTGACAAGAAAGTGTTTGGTTCTCTCGTCGTCTGCTTGCGTTTTATTAATCTCAAACAAGAGTATGTTATTAAAGGAACCATATTCATGTTGAACAATGCTAACTTTATAAATTTATATGGGATTTTCCCACCATAAATATGTCACACCTTTATCTCCCTTTTGAAGATTCCCCATGTAATATCCCGTAATTTTATAAAGGAATATTAACACAATTATTATAGGTAATAATGGTTAAATAATTTCATCACACTTTTAATTAGAAATCTGTCTTTGAAATAAATAGAATTACAAAATAAAATTATATTTTAAATAATTTGACAAGTGTATACATTTATAAGGACAAATTTTTGGGAAAAATAAACCGAGCGGGCCAAAATAGAACTTGCCCAACTCGCGGCTGACCTCCCTACTCCTCTTCACACTCCCAAGCCACCACACAACTTATTTTCCTTTATCATATAAGAAAGTCCATTTCTTTTATTTTGTTCCTTCCCATGAATGCTCCTTTAACCTTTGGCCGACATGGATGTCGCTTCTCCCGTCCCATCGCCTTATACCCCTTCGCCTCTTATCTCTTGTGTCTCCCACCTAGGCTACCTACCATCTACTTCCAACTTCGTTGAATTTGTGCTCTTCTCATTTGCTATAAGAAAGGGGGGACTACCGATCGGTTCCATGCCCACCACACCACTCCTCTCCCTCTCTCTCAATCTTCCTTAAAAAGCTTTAACCCCCCTTTAGCCCCAGTTGATTCTTGAGAAAGATTTGGGTAAGAGTTTTAATCCCATTTGTTTAAAATCTCTCCGTTGAATTCAATTAGAAATTTACTTGAATTTCCTCCTCGCTGTCACCGTTTACAGCCGATGTCATCTCCACCTCTTGCACCCTCGCGTGCGCCATCACATGTTGCCGCAACCCCTCATTGTTGCTGAGTCGAGCCTACTCCCCTGCTATCTAGTTGTAATGTTCGAACGAAGGAAGGAGGAGGAGAAGAAGAATAAGTTAGGCCCTCTGTTAGGTCGAGTTTCTAGGCTTTCTTTTGGCCCAAATCGAAGGAAAGAAAAGGAGGAACAAAAGGGGAGTGTGGGAAAAGGTTTAGGCCATCCCACCTCATTTTGTGTGCCTCATTTCCACTCGTAAAACGTCATAAAAACTCGTGTCATTATAAATTCCGACCCCTTGATTGTTTTCGTAGTTTTAATTATTTTAAATTTATGAATAATGACTTATAACGAAAATCATTATAAATTATATAACGAGACTTATATAAAAATTATACAAAAAAGTCGTTATCATGCTCACTTGATAAATTTATAATTGTATATATTTATAACACCAATTTTATAAGACAATAAAAATGCAAATTTATTTATAAGCATATTGAAATATGAATTATTGAAAGAGATAATAATTCATATTAACATTTAGAAATTGTTATAAAGGAATAATGATTTTTATTACTAATTACAAAAGGCAATAAATTAATTATAATTTATTTCATTAATTTCCGGTACAATCCGAACTCGATCTTGAACAAGTTTTCAAGCCGTCTCTCACTCATAAATTGGCTCATTTGCCTTTTCAAGATAAATCGTGAATTCTAAGGCAAGTGGACGATTCTCTCTTGCATTTGCATTCTCTCTTGCATTTGCTTAAATATGAATTTCCATTTCATTTGATATTTAATATTGTTAGGAATAACTTGTTTGCTAAATAAACGGACCTAGGTTTATTTATGCACGTAAAAATAACGACGTTATGCTATATCATTATTATAGTAGCATTCTTGTTAGAAATAGATTATTAGGTTAGATATATGTGACCTTATTTGTTTAAAATTTTTCATTTTAGACTTTGATGTGGATTAATATAGTTTCAAGAATGGAAGCTCGGTCTCTAACGATATCTCTTTAAAAGATTGTATCAGGATTTACCTATACCCTAATTTTGGGTCATGACTCTGCTCGCTTTGCGCTTGAAAGGTGCTTCACACTTTAGCTAAGTGCAAAATTTTGTATGCATGAGCTGAAAGATTAGCCCTTTGTATCTCGACAATTATCCAAAACCAAAATAAAAGTGATCAAACTAAATGTACTATTTTGGAATTAAATAAGATAAAGTGCCTAATGCACAATTGTAACAAAGTAGGATGATCAATACAATGTGGAAAACCATTCTTTCTCCTGGTTAAGAAAGATTCTATTTCCAATCTAAAGTCGCACAACACGCATGAGGTTGGTAATAAATCTTATTAAACAACGAAAACTTTTCGAACTTACTATGTGATTAAATAAAGTTCCCAACAAAAATCATATTTTTCGATGGAACCAAAGTCACGTGGTGTCCTACTCATCATTCTAAATACTATTTGTCTATTCCAATGGGAGAACTAATTGTTAGATCATCGACTATTTTTTATTCGGGTTTCGATGCTAACATGTTTAGTTACAATCCTAAGAACCAGCTGCTTTTCCATTTGCTTAATCTTTCATTAGACTAACCCGACCACCTTTTTCCTTTGCATGCTGACTGTTGTTAACCGTCTTCTTTAATGGCAAACCAGAAAGAAAAGGTGTGATTATCAAGGCCTAAAAATCTTTCTATTCCAATGGGAGAACTAATTGTTAGATCATCGACTATTTTTTATTCGGGTTTCGATGCTAACAAGTTTAGTTACAACCCTAAGAACCAGCTACTTTTCCATTTGCTTAATCTTTCATTAGACTAACCCCACCACCTTTTTTCCTTTGCATGCTGACTGCTGTCAACATTCTTCTTTAATGGCGCATCAGAAAGAAAAGGTGTGATTATCAAGGACTAAAAATCAAGACTAGACGAAGTTGAAAGAAGGAAGATTTTGTCTTAGATCAAAGCATAAAATAGGTGTGAATGTAAGCTCTTACATCAATCTGGACCAATATTATGATTACAAATTTTATTGTGAAAAAGTCAAACATATTCAGGCCGAATCAAAAATTTTTCTTTACCAAATTTCGTTGATCTTGTACATATCTTATAAAATTATTCATCCTTAACCCGTGCCTTACGCACAGGACAAACACTAGTCTAGTTATAAACTAATGAAAATGTATAAATAAGAACATGAGTCGAATTTTGTCAAAAAAATTGAAATACCACTCGAAATAAGTTTTTGTTTTTTTTCTTCGTTTTCAGTAGACTATCCGGAAAACACCAAAATTGAATGTTCAGAATCAAGGACGGGTTATCCTGGCTGCTACAATACTCCTTATTGACCAATTATACAAGAGGATAACATTACCCGATTATGCTTTTGATAGAACTATTTGTTTTTGCAAATGAGAAGAAATAAACCGTGCCTTGGAGTTATTGGTCCGAATTTACCCTCCCCATTTTTAGGATTTATGCATTTGCTTATTTTTTTTTTTGAATAGGTAAGAATTAGGCAGACTAGGTCAGCCTAGTGCATCCTTGCGGATGAGGGTCAGGACTCCTCCATGGTTTGAAATCTGATTGATACTACAATCGTGATGTAGCTTTGCAATCAAATCAGCCACATAATTGCTTTCTCGAGGGATATGTTTGGTAATGACCCCCTCGAAAAACTGCAACATCATCAAAATATCTGCTATTAGCATGTCAATTGTCCAGGGACTAGATCGACTGCCCTTGAGCGCATTGATCACAATTAGACTGTCGCCCTCAATCTCTATGTGTCGAAGATTCCTACTACGAGCTTCTTGTATCGCCTGAAGTAGTCCCATTGCTTCTGCTTGTTCCACTGTCCAGTAGTCATTTTTCGTTGCGTTAATACTTATATTACTTCCAAATTGGTCTCTTATGATAAACGCAACAGTTGCTTTCCCATTTTATTTTTTCGATCCATCGAAATTTATTTTTACAAATCCACTTTGAGGTTTCTCCCATTTTCTTTTACATTTTCGTGGTCTCGCAAGTTGTACTCTGGACGACACATTATCCTCATCATTAATATTCTTTGATTTGTTCCACCACGTGATATGATTTTGGACAAATTCCTCGACACTCCCACATGACCCAATAGTGTCGTGATTGAAAACAACTTGGTTTCTCCAGAACCATATTCCCCACCAAGCAGTAAACAGATGGCATAAAGTCCTTTGCGGTAATGTCTTCTTCAAGTTCTGAATGAACTGTGGCATGGTGTAGTGGTTATGTGTCGCGTCTCTTAGAATGTCAGTAAATTGTGGATCAATGGAATGTAATTTTTGTAGAGAAAAGGGACATTCTAGGAAAAGATGCTTATGTGTTTCGTCTTGATGACTACATAATGGGCACTCTGAAGTGACAACAATATGTCTTTGTATAAGTAGGTCTTTAGTAGGAAGGCCTTTGATACAAATCTTCCACATGAACATTTTTATTTTAGGCATTAAGTCAAGTTTTCAGATCCAGTTAAATTCCCAGTCATTCATATTTAATTCATTCAAAATTAAAGCAAAGCCCGATTGAGTTGAGAACCACCCATTTTTACTTGGGTGCCAATATAGTCTATCTTGGATATGATTTTCAGGAATAGATATTGAACAAATTCGTTCCACCCATGAGTTAGGCAAAACTTTTCTTAGTTCGTTTTCATTCCATTTCCTATTATTATCTATGAATTTTTCTACAGGTATATCACTGTCACTCCCTACAACATTGTGACATTCTTCTTGGAGCGGGCGCTTGCTTGCCCAAGCATCTTTCCAAAACCGAATTGACATCCCATCCCCTACTTGCCAAAGGAGGACTTTTTGAAAATCCTCTTTTAGACTCATTAATTTCTTTCATTGCCATGAACAGTTTTTAGTGCAGACATATTCTAGTAGACCTTTGTCTTTAAGATATTTTTCCTTTATAATACGGACCCAGAAATTAGCCGGTTCCGCTAGGATTTTCCAAAGGAGTTTCATCTGTAGCGCTTTATTCATGTGACTAGCTTTTCGTAATCCAAGTCCTCCTTTCTTTTTCGATTTACAAATCCTGTCCCAACCCACCATGGGCACGTAATCATCTGATTTATTCCAGAAAAATTTTCAGTTCATGGAGTCTAGCTCATTTAGCATTTTTTCCGGTAGCATGAAACTTTGCATCATGTAATACGGTTTAGTAGCTAAGGTTGTTTTGATGAGGGTACTTCTTCCTATTTGGGACAAAGAATTTGCTTTCCATAGGGATAATTGGTTATCGGTTTTTTGTATCAGTGGATCGAAAGTGGCCTTCGTGACTCTTGAATTGATGATTGGGCATTCGAGATATTTGTCTAGAGCGCTGGCGTTCGGAATATTTATCATTTGCTGAAGCGTTCTTCTAATGTATGCAGGAACCCCTTTAGTTGTCTGAAATGCAGATTTATGAAAGTTCACCTTTTGTCCAGAAATGTCTGAGTACTCATTAAGGATTGTTCGTATTTTACTAAAAGCAGTTGTCGTAGCAGGTGCAAAAATAAGGATGTCGTCTGCAAATGATAGGAAAGGCACCCTAGTTCCGCCTCGAGTAATCGTAAAGCCAACTGTGCTAGTATTGTCCGCACATTCTCTTTGCAGTCTTCTTGCCAAAATTTCAGCTCCTAGGATAAAAAGCAGCGAAGAGAGAGGATCCCCTTGACGTAATCCCTTTTCAGGCGTGAACACATCTGTTGGCTTGTTGTTAATAAGTACTGAGAAAGATGCGGTCTTTACGCATTCCTGTATCCATTTTATGAAAATAGGGCTGAATCCAAACTTTTGTAAAATTCTGAATAAGAAAGTCCAATCCACTTTGTCATAGGCTTTTTCAATATCTAATTTAATTGCAGCCCATCCGGTCTTCCCTTTCCGTTGCCGGAAAGAATGAAATATTTCATGTGCTATAAGAACATTGTCCTGTATCGCACGGTTTGAGACAAACGCTCCTTGAAGAGGATGAATTAATTTTGGAAGGACTCGTTTCAGTCGTTCAACAATTATTTTGGCAATGATTTTATAAACTGTAGAGCATAGACTTATGGGTCGATACTGGTTCATAGTAGACGGGTTATCACATTTTGGGATAAGAGTAATGAACGTATGGTTTACTTCCTTAAGTAGTAAACCAGATGAGAAGAATGCCTCTATAGCTTTTATAACCGAGGGGCCGACTATATTCCAATATTTCTGGTAAAATTCTACGATCATCCCGTCTGGACCCGGGGATTTATTCTTACCAATACCAAATACTGCGGTTTTAATTTCTGAGTTAGTCACTTGTTTTGTTAATTGATCATTATCATCATCCGTAACTTCTTGTTGAATTAGCGATAACTGTTGTTCTAGAAGAGTTATATTAATTGGCTCTTTACGGAATCGGCGTTGGAATTCTAATCGGATTTCATTCCTTACATTTTCTTCTCCTATAATGAAGGTGCCATCATTGGTATGAATAGAGTTTAATCGTCGGACATTTCTTTTTGCAGTGGCACTTTTGTGGAAAAAAGATGTGTTTGCATCTGCATTTTTCATATACTTAATCTTTGCTCTTTGGGCCCAATATGTCTTATGGAAATTTATTAATTGTTCTTTTTTCTTTATTAGTTGACATTGTCGACGAATCTCTGTATTTGTTCTTGTTTGCTGGGTATGACGCTGTATATCAATTAGTTGAGCTTCTACTTCTTGTAATTGTCGGAAAATGTTGCCGAAATTGTATTGATTCCAGATTTTAGCTTTTGCTTTAAGTAGTTTTGTTTTTCTTGTTAGGTTAAACATAGATGATCCCGGCTCTTGCGCTCTCCAAGCCTGTTTGACCACATTTAAAAAATCCTTTCTTTTCATCCACATTTTCTCAAATTTAAAAGGTCGTCCTTTATATTGAACTATTTGTGTGAAATTTAATGAAATTGGGCAGTGGTCAGAAAAAGAGAAGTCGTGGATGTAAATGATTAGTTCTGGATAAAGTTGTACGAGCTGTTGGGAAACTAGAGCTCTATCTAGTTTTTCGTATGTATTGTCAATATCTATTTTTCGCTTTCTCCCGATGTACTCATTTCCACAAGAGCGTACATCAGATAGGTCGAAATCATCAACCTGAGGAATCGTTGTCTGTTAGGTTCTTGACCTCCCATTTTGTCAGTAGTAGTAAGGATATCATTAAAATCTCCCATCACGATAAAAGGAATATCCAATTTTTTTTATGTATGAATAAAGATCTTCCCAAAAGAGTTGTTTTTCATTTTCTTTTGGCGGTGCATATATGAAAATAATCATGAAAGCATAGTTTTGTACTTGATCGCAAAAATAAAAAGCAATAAACCTATCGTGTTGGTGTCTAAATTCAAAAGTTTCATTGCATAATTGATATTCTTTCCAAACGACGCCAATTCCTCCAGCCCGTCCTATAGCCGGAGACATTATAAAGTGATCGAAACCAGCTTTTTTACATTTTGCTTCTAGTGGAATGTTTTCTGTCTTTGTTTCCATAAATGCCAACACGTTTATTTGGTTAATTTTACAAAAGGTTTCTAAGTGGGTCCAGAAATTTTTCCGACCCATACCCCGTATGTTCCACGTTGCTACTTTCATGTTACACCAATTGTTTTACACGTACCATTGTCTTGGTGTATGACCGTTTTGATTTCCATCGTCTTCATTACTATTCTGTTAGGGTTGTTTTCATTATGCAAATTCAGTTGAATATAACTAGATTTACGGACGTGTCGATCAAGAGTTCTCCATCCTAATTTGCATTCATCATCTATCCCATGAACACAAATCCATCGGATTGAGGCTTGTCTTTCCTCTTCTTTGATATTCTATTGGGATTATTTTTGTTTTTCAATATCCATTGGAGGTAATTAATTCTCTGAGCGTGCAGGACCAAAGAATTCCAATCTAAATTGAAGATGTCATCCATCTCGTGTACATGATTCCACCAAATTAACTCCCTATCTATTGTAAAAAAGATACGAGATAACAACCATATCTCAAGAGAGTATTCAGTTGGGTTTTTAATCCAAATCAAGCCATGGATCGTTTGCACAAAATGCACCATTATGGATTCAAACTTTTTAAAATACAGCTGAATTTTAAATCGCCCACACAGCAAACCTATAGTCAATCTAAACCCAGTATTTTCACTTTGCAAAGACACACCATACATCACACTCCATGGAAAAGTTCTTGTGTCAATACTGTTAAAGGGGAAATTTCATACAATTATGAAATAATTTCATTTAATATTCAAATAAATTGAATTTTATGAGTTGGGCTTATATCTTAAAAAAAAGGCCCAAGTGCAAAATTCATCAACAAATACCCAAGTAAAGCAAGTCAAAGCCCACAAAAATTTGTCGGTTATTGTATAGCCTAGAAGTGCAATACTCTTCTCGTTTTTTTAATAAAAAAAAAGGAGTAAAACAAATTAATTTGCAACTTCCACGTGCACTTTCAATAGAGGCTTTGTTTAGGGTGAGGAGCCCAGTCGGACCGGTTGGACCTTGGGGGAAGAACCCCGAGGTCACAGGTTCGACACCCACTGGTGACGAAACCAAAAACTTTAATTTCTCTAGAACTGTATCAGTTCTCACCCGCTCAAGGGTGACGAAACCAAAAACTTTAATTTATCTAGAACTGTATCAGTTCTCACCCGTTAGGGTGTTCTAGGCTAGTCCAAGTGGTACTTGGGCTATCCTAAATCTTACCGGATAAAAAAAAAATAAAAAAAAATAGAGGCTTTGTTTCACAAACAAAAAAAAAAGAATTAAATAGAAGAATATATGGAGGGGTGGGTGCTCGTGGATTTTTTGCAGGAAGTTACACAATGTAACTTCAAAAGAAAAAAAAAGAAGAGAAATTGTAGGATAGTAGGTAGGTGGGTGGTTACTTTTATCATCTCTCTCATCTGTACATACAAATGAGATCAGAGAGTGGAGAAAAAAAGTACCGGCAATATCAAGTAGGCATGGACACGGGCCGGGCTGGGCCGGGCCCGGTCCGGGCCGAGAAAAATGGAACCGGGCCCGCACAGGGGGTATCCGGGCTGGGAACGGGCCGGGCCGGGCCCAAAGTTTGTGGCCCACACGGGTTGGGTTGGGCTGGGGGCGGGCCGGGCCGGGCTGGGGGGGGGGGGGGGGGGCTGGGTTGGGCCGGGCCGGGCCGGGCCGGGCTGGGCCGGGCTGGGCCGGGCCGGATACATGTGGGCTGGCGGGCCGATTTGGGCCAGGCGGGCCGGGTTGTATTTGTGGTAGATTTTTAGGTATTTGTGCCTTTTGTGGTCCTTTGATTGAATCAAAACTAGCTTAGTTAAATGATCAAGTTAGAAGACATTAATGCCGACATGCCCTTGCCTCTTCTAACTTATGAAAGTATAATTTTTTTTAAAAAAAGATAGAACAAAGGCGGAGTATTTTAAAATGTATAAATTAAACGAATCTATTAAATTGTACATAATGTGCTAAAAAACAAAAAAAAAGGGAATAAGGGAGCGGGCTTGTTCGAAATTATTAAAACTTTGATAAATAATTATCAAAATTAGAATAATTAAGATGCCTACGTATCTCGAAAGAATCAAAGCCCACGTAGTTCTTTACTTACCTTAACTTACCTTGTTGTTGTTGCTCATTCGTCAAAGTCTTCGGGGGTTTCTTCGTCAATTGCATCATTCCCACCACTTCCGGCGTTAGAAGAGTTGTCAGTGGTCATCCCTTCGACATCGTCCTCGGTCTCGAATTTTATTGCACTCATTTCGTACTCTTCTTGCGTCCTTTCCTCGGCACGATCCCAATCCTTCTTGCATATCAATGTCTTGACGGTTTGTGGATCAAGTCGGCATCTTTTTTCCGAAATTACTCTTCGACCTGCGCTAAAAATAGACTCGGACGCAATGGTAGACGCAGGTATAGCTAATACATCCTTAGCTATGTTAGCAAGTACAGGATATTGGTCGCAATGGTTTCTCCACCACTGAAGAACATCACATCCGTCGGGGAATTGATGTTCAGTGGTCAAGAAATCCATAATAATAGATCTTGTAGGTGAAATAGAACCAGAACTAGATGATGTTCGGGGTTTTTTAAAAATTAAAGATGCAATTTTGCTAGTAGTAGAAGTAGAAGATGAAGAGGGTCGATTAGTAGATGTAGGTGGAATATTTAGTTTTTCTGCATATTTTTCATATAACTTAATTAATGTTGCAATGGCGAAATCAATATCAGCATACCAATTATAATCATTTTTTGAAAGGCCCAAAGTGTCATAATAAAAATCTAACATATTTTCTAAACCTTGCTTCTTCATAGTAGGATCTAATAATGCAGCAATACAATATATAACAGGAAACTTGTTAAAATAAGATAACCATTTTGTTCGCATGTTTTCAATTATGTTACCTAATGATGGTTGCTTTACTTGCATTTCTTGCATGGCATATGTAATATTGCAACATTGAAAAATAACTAAATGGACGTTAGGCGTATAAACTTGTGAAAAAACCAGTGTTGCATCCTTAAAAGTTTTTAGAAGCTCACATATTTGTGTCGCGATCCCCCATTGCTCCTCGGAAATAAATCCGGGAGTACCATTCGGACCTCTATACTGCTCAGCATACAAAGTGGTTATAACATTTTTATAAGTACAAGCAGGTTGTAACATATCAAAAGTGGAGTTCCAACGAGTTGGTGTATCCATACTCCATTTCCTAGGAAATAATCCTTGTTCTTGACACAAGATCTTATAGCGACGTTTTGCGGTACCGGTGAACCTAAGCCATCTAATGCACTCTCTAATCGGTCCAATCAAATCATGAAGATCTTTGCATGCTTCTTGAACAGATAAGTTAACAATATGCGCAGCACATCTAATATGACAAAGATCTCCATTTAACAAAAGAGGTACATGTCTTTTAAATAAATCAATACATCTAGTATTAGCAGAGGCATTATCGAAGGAAAGTGAAAACACTTTTGCAAACAAATTAAATTCCTTAAGAATTCTAACAATATGATCATATATATTAGCTCCGGTGTGACTTTCAAACATAGGTTCAAAACCAATGACACGTTTTTGCAACAACCAATTATCATCATTCCAGTGGGCAGTGACAGAGATATATGAATCGCCTACTCTAGAACTCCAAATATCACTTGTAATACACACACGACCATCATATTTCTCAAAAAATTGTACCAATTTAGATTTAGCCCTTTCATATTGTTGCACGCATCTACGTTTTAAGGTCTTACGACCAACTTGTTGATAAGCCGGTTGCAAAGATAATTTAGCAAATTTTTGAAAGTCATAGTCTTCTCCAAAAGAGAATGGTTTTTCAGATTTTGTAATATATTCAGTCATGCCATCAATCATTTTATCTCTATTGTAACAAAATAAGTTACCTCCAGCTTGAGAAGAGGCAAACCCGCCTATTTGGGTTTGAATTCCGCCGCTTGAACCACCTTGACCTTCGGGGACCATCACTTCGGGATGTAGCCTATTCAAGTGCCTTTTCAACGTTCCCGTTCCGCTATTCTTGGTGAATTTGTAAGAGTGACCCCTTCTAACTCCCCTCGCCTTGCAAATTAGACACGTAGTAATAAAATTGCCGGGGCTTTTTGGATCGTCGACTTTGTCGAAGTATTTCCAAGCAATAGAGCCAGAGGTCGTATCTTTTATCGTAGTCGAGGAGCTTCCCGCCTCTTGTGTAACACTTGCTTGAGATGGGATGAAACCTAAAAAATAAAATTATTTATATCATAAATGAAATAACAAATTATTTATATTATAAACGAAATAACAAATTATTTGTATTATAAATGAAATAAAAAAATTACTTACCGGGTTGATCTTCCATTTGAGCCCTTCCATGCGCCGCCAAATGATCAAATTCCTCTTGGGACAAACCCATATTACCTTGTCCCTCCATTTTTTATAAAAGGGGATTTTTTTTAAAGACTAAGAATAAGCAAGAGATTATAACTTTTTTTGTTTTTTTTTTATAAAAGGAGAAGAAAATTAAATTCGAAATGTAAATAAATAAGGTAAACTTGTTTTTGAAAATTAATACCTTTTTTTTTTGTTTTGAAAGACTAAATAGAGATTAAAAATAACAAAAGCAAGTAAAATGAGATTAAGACACTTTGTAGATTGTAAGACTTGTAGTAGAATAAGCAAGTATGAGATTGAGAGTTGAGAGATGAGGGATTGAGGAGATTGTGTGGAAAAAAATGTTGAAGATTGGGTGGTATTTATAGAAGATTAGAATAGGAGAGGAATTTAATTTTTTTTTTTTTTAAGGGTAAGTAGCCGTTGCCTTTTTTTTTTTTTTTTTTTTTTTTTTGTGAACTAGCCGTTGGCCCAACGGCTCTTTAAAAGAGCCGTTGAGGACCGGGCCGGGCCGGGCCGGGCCGGGCCGGGCTGGGCCGGGCCGGGCTGTAGGCCCGTTGACCAGCCCGTTGACTGGCCCGTCCGGGCCGGGCCAATATTTCTCGACCCGGGCCCGGCACTGGACCCGGGTGGGTTGGGCTCGTCTGGCCCGCGGGCTGGACGGGCCGGGCTGGATGCTCAAAAAAACGCGGGCCGGGCCGGGCCGGCCCGCACAAATGTCCATGCCTACTTACCGGGTTGATCTTCCATTTGAGCCCTTCCATGCGCCGCCAAATGATCAAATTCCTCTTGGGACAAACCCATATTACCTTGTCCCTCCATTTTTTATAAAAGGGGATTTTTTTTAAAGACTAAGAATAAGCAAGAGATTATAACTTTTTTTGTTTTTTTTTATAAAAGGAGAAGAAAATTAAATTCGAAATGTAAATAAATAAGGTAAACTTGTTTTTGAAAATTAATACCTTTTTTTTTTGTTTTGAAAGACTAAATAGAGATTAAAAATAACAAAAGCAAGTAAAATGAGATTAAGACACTTTGTAGATTGTAAGACTTGTAGTAGAATAAGCAAGTATGAGATTGAGAGTTGAGAGATGAGGGATTGAGGAGATTGTGTGGAAAAAAATGTTGAAGATTGGGTGGTATTTATAGAAGATTAGAATAGGAGAGGAATTTAATTTTTTTTTTTTAAGGGTAAGTAGCCGTTGCCTTTATTTTTTTTTTTTTTTTTTTTTTTGTGAACTAGCCGTTGGCCCAACGGCTCTTTAAAAGAGCCGTTGAGGACCGGGCCGGGCCGGGCCGGGCCGGGCTGGTCCGGGCTGTAGGCCCGTTGACCAGCCCGTTGACTGGCCCGTCCGGACCGGGCCAATATTTCTCGACCCGGGCCCGGCACTGGACCCGGGTGGGTTGGGCCCGTCTGGCCCGCGGGCTGGACGGGCCGGGCTGGATGCTCAAAAAAACGCGGGCCGGGCCGGCCCGGCCCGCACAAATGTCCATACCTACTTACCGGGTTGATCTTCCATTTGAGCCCTTCCATGCGCCGCCAAATGATCAAATTCCTCTTGGGACAAACCCATATTACCTTGTCCCTCCATTTTTTATAAAAGGGGATTTTTTTTAAAGACTAAGAATAAGCAAGAGATTATAACTTTTTTTGTTTTTTTTTATAAAAGGAGAAGAAAATTAAATTCGAAATGTAAATAAATAAGGTAAACTTGTTTTTGAAAATTAATACCTTTTTTTTTTGTTTTGAAAGACTAAATAGAGATTAAAAATAACAAAAGCAAGTAAAATGAGATTAAGACACTTTGTAGATTGTAAGACTTGTAGTAGAATAAGCAAGTATGAGATTGAGAGTTGAGAGATGAGGGATTGAGGAGATTGTGTGGAAAAAAATGTTGAAGATTGGGTGGTATTTATAGAAGATTAGAATAGGAGAGGAATTTAATTTTTTTTTTTTTAAGGGTAAGTAGCCGTTGCCTTTATTTTTTTTTTTTTTTTTTTGTGAACTAGCCGTTGGCCCAACGGCTCTTTAAAAGAGCCGTTGAGGACCGGGCCGGGCCGGGCTGGTCCGGGCTGTAGGCCCGTTGACTGGCCCGTCCGGGCCGGGCCAATATTTCTCGACCCGGGCCCGGCACTGGACCCGGGTGGGTTGGGCCCGTCTGGCCCGCGGGCTGGACGGGCCGGGCTGGATGCTCAAAAAAACGCGGGCCGGGCCGGGCCGGCCCGCACAAATGTCCATGCCTAATATCAAGGACAAGCTAGCAGAGGGCAAAGAGAGAAGATAAAAAAAAAAGATCAAACCAACAGTTTTTATGTTAATCTCCGTCTCCTTTCCTCTACAGTCTACTTTGTCTAAATCTTCTCCTTCATCTTTGTCCCATCCTTTGCTAAACCGACGTCCAAATTCCTTTGTCTATCAAAAGGTATTCTTCTTCAACGTTAAAACCATTCTTTCCCATCTGCTCAGGAAAAAAGGGAAATTCGGCCGATGCAAAAAATCAATTACCACAATCCCCCACAAATTCTCCAACCTTCAGAAATTAATCCCCCGTTTGTAAATCAAGAAAAAAAGGAGAAGAGGAAGGGTAGTTACCGTTCCATCTCTTCCCTTTTTCATCGCTAAAAATCATACTTGTGCGTAGTTACGTACTTGTATACAATTTGCCAAACCCACATGTGCGTAGTTACGTACTTGTGTGAAACTCCTTGTGAAAGGGGTGCGTTTGGATTTTAGAACTAGTTAGTTCCTAAACTTGGAAATTAATTAATTTCCCTCTTGAGTAGTCACTCGAGATTTTAACAAAAAGAATTTCTATATATGCGTAGTTACGTGCTGTAGGGTTCAATAAATTGGTAGTCTTAATTAAGACTCAAGAGATTAATTAATTCCACATGAAGCCTTTAAAAACAAGGGGAATCTCTGCCCAAATTTACCCAACCCCAAATTGTAAAAGACTTGGATTTGGAGGAGTTAAAAGGAAACGGTTTAAAATTAACATGGAGATTAAAACACTCCATGAAAAAGGCGTGAATGGTGCAGATTGGTAGTTAAAATTGAAACCTCTCGCAGTCCGAAAAAAAAAACTAAAAGAGACTCCTTGTTTATAAAGAAGGGCTTCTTTTAAAATCCGTTTTTCATTTGATTTTACAAACAAAGATCAAAGAAAAAAAAAAGAGAAAAGAAATGTGGGTGACTTATGAGTTCATAGATGATAGACCTGCAGAAGGCAGAAGGCTATGGAAAATTGGAAATGATGTAGCCTAAAAAAAATAAAAATAAAAGGGCAATGTACAAGTTGATCAAAAAGCAACGTGGGTCATTTACCAAAGTGCATATTATTAATTTGTGTTTTCTGTAAAGCCTTATCTATTTCTAATAGCTGTGTCAAAGTAAACACTTATGGTCTAGGAAAGGATATAGGCTTAAAATATAATTAAATTAATTATACACACAAACAAAAACCAAAACACTCTGAACTACGTAAAGCTTGATTCTCTTTAAAGAGATACGTAGGCAACCCGTCAAAACTCGGGTGCAGCCCAAATTCTAAAACAAACCAAATCCTTTGTATTTGTATGACTTTTAATCAAAAGGGTAAAAAGAAAGGGTCGAACTCAAGTTTTCAAAATTCAAATAAAATATATTTTGCGAATATTTTCATATTTTTCCTCAACAAATACAATAGAGACAAAGCACAACAAAAGCAATAGCCGTCACTATCCATCCTAACTCCCATAACTCCCATAGCGTATCCTTCATTGACCATACTACATTATAGTTCTCAGGGGAGTTCAGATTAACACAAGTGCTAGAAAAAACATTAACTTCTTTCATATGAATTTTTTCCAATACCCAGATATTGAGAGGCTATATATCTAAATTCCATAAGAACCAAATCCACAAGATTGGATCAACGTTTGAAAGAGAATTGTCATGGTTTTTTAGAACACTTTTCAATCGTAGAGATTTATGTTTCCCATCCAAATTAACACACACACACATGTATCTTTAGTCATTGATGTCACTATATTAGCCCCAGGTAGTCCCCGATCATTCATCTCCACAACAGTGGCGTATTCATCATTTGTATTCTTTTGGATCATTTCAAAATTGGTCTCACTAGTTAAACCTTCTAAAGCCTTCTCGGCCAAACCAGATAGGTCTGTTGTTGCCAATATCACATCGGCTTCCTCAGCCATTGATGCGAGAAAGGAACAGAAACAGTTTGTATCAAAATACCTCACAAGAACCGCAACATCAGTATTCCAAGCAACTCTAAACAGAAAGACATGAGAAAAAACTACTGGATAAAACCAGCAGAGCACAAAGAGCGAACAGTGGCAATATAAGGATCCAAAGTGAAGTTGAACAGAAGTAAAAGAACAAAGAAATAACCTCGCATAAAAGATATGAACCAGGCGAAACCCGAGAGGAAGAGAGAATCGAACGCACTCCAACGACCCTCCCTGGAACTCCGACGAGGACAACGAAGACAAACACCAGGCATCGTCTTCGACTTCGATCGCAGAAATCCCATTCCATAACTTCAAGATTTGCTCAAAATGTCCTTCATTCCAGAAATCCGGCCATAACCAATATCGAAATTTACTCATGGCTCTGGTTTTGGGCGCTCTTCGATTGGGAATTAGATCCTTATAAAACTTTTGCCCTTTCTTTTTTCCACTCGATTTTGCAAGAGAGATGGCCAAACCCCAGATTAGGCAAACGAGATGAATCCGGATGAACATAGGCTGGTTCGGAAAGGTTAATTTGGACGAGATTTTTACACACAGGCTGACGATCTGCCATGGCTTGTCTTTGGAATAACTGAATGATAATAATAATAACTGAATGATAATAATAATAATAAAAAGTAAAGACTCTTGTAAGATTTTACATGTCCTTTTTCTTTTCTTTTTTTTGGTGGAATTACATGTCCTTTTTCTTAGCAATAGACACATAATGTATTAAGGTATTCCTTTGATTTTGTACCAAAATATTCGTAGCTCATTTTTTTTTGATCAGGTAAGAATTAGGACACACTCCTAGACTAAGGAGGCCGCCCTAGAGCATCTTTGCGGATGAGAACTAAAAGTTCTAATGAGTTCCGAATCGCACTAATAGGAAGACTGTGGCCCATTTTAGCTATTTGGTCAGCCACAACGTTACAAGTTCTCTTAGAGTGAACTAAGCGAACAATCTCCAATTCCTGCATAGAAACAAGGATATCAACGACAATCATCTCTATATCCCAAGGGCATCCACGGTATCCTTGGGCAGCTTTTATTACCATTAAACTGTCTCCCTCAATTTCTATGTTTAGGAATTTCCTTTTTCGTGCTTTCCTAATGGCGTCCCTAAGCGCTAATGTTTCTACTTTCAGTGCCGAGCATTTTCCATATTTCCTCGCCATCATGTCAATCACTTTTCCGTTATGGTCTCGTATAACAATGCCCCCCTGCAGCTTGTCCGCTTGATAACCTGGAACCATCAAAGTTAATTTTAATTACACCATGCGGAGGATTTCTCCATTTTATCTCTTTTCCCTTTTTTTAACTTTAGTGTATTTTTGGGTTCCTATCATTTCTTCATCCTCCCTCCATTGTTTGGTTTGTTCCCAGTTCTGCAATTGGTTTCGTATGTAGAGGTTCAGGTCATGTATGGGGTCATTAGGATCTTGTTGGAAGACCAACTTGTTATGTTGATGCCATAGGCACCACCAAATGACAGCCAACTCCGTAAAGTCTTTATTCCCAATTAACCATTAATTTCATTAAGGATGTTATGTGGCCTTTTATTTGTTATGGCATAGTCATGCACAGTGGCGTAGCCAGGAATATTTGTCAGTGGGGGCTAAATTCCTTTGGCTACATGAAAATTCGATTTTTTTTTGTTTTTTTATAAAATATATAAAAAATTACAATAATTTGTTTATTTCAATGACCTTCTTCGATTTGCTATATCTTGAAATCGTACAATAATATCTTCAGTTTCAATACAACACACTACATCTTTCTTAATATAAGTAATCAAACAGTCATTCATCAACTCAGGTGCGGCTTTTGTGACTTTCGGGAGCTACGATTTTCATGACTATCGGGTCTCGGTTGCGGCTTTCGTGACTCCAAACCTAAAAACATACTCCCTCCGTTAAGAAATACATGATGTTTTAGGTTGATTTTCTTGTTCAATAATACTTGATGTTTTACATAATTTACCATATTTTTTTCCAATATTATCCTCATAAATTAAAAAGAATAATAAAAATAGAAAATAGAAAAGGAAAGATCTTCACAAAATTATGGATATTTAAGTCAAATCACATACTATTTTAATTTTAGAGGCAAATTCTAACACATACTATTTTAATTATGGATATTGTTTTTAGTATATTAAATTTATTTTTTTTTAAAATCCCAGTGGGGGTTGTAGCCCCCACTGGGCATAGAGTAAATCCACCACTGGTCATGCAACATGTGAGCGGTTTTTGGGTTTACTTGTTGTGTTATTCTTTGCGTATGTTGGCATTTGACAAACATGTGTCCAATGTCTTCCGACGTGCAGTTACACATAACACAGCCCTCAGGTGTCATAACATGCCTCTCCCTTAGTCTCGCTTTTGTTGGAAGGCCATTAGAATGGAACTTCCACAAGAAATTTTTAACTTTCGGGAATGTGTCCAGTTTCCATATCCAGCTGTTAATGCTTGGGTTCTGGGCTTTAATATTTGTTATTAGATTGATCGCTGAGGTGGTCGAGAACCATCCATTTTTGCTCGAGGCCCAATATAATCGATCCCTAATGAGGTTGTCGGGGATTGGAATAGCACTAATTTGTTCAATAATATCACTTGGAAGTAGTTGTTGTAGTTGTGCTATTTTCCACTCTTTGTCTTCCGAAATAAAGTCCCCTACCTTGGATGGGACTGCAACCATCGCAGGATCTAGCACATAAGGTGCAAGAATCTCATTCATTACTCATTTATCTTTCCAGAAATTAATCGTTTTTCCATCTCCGACTTGCCAAATAAGTCCTTTTTCAAATTCTTCTCTCAAATTCATTAGTTTTTTTCATTGCCACGATGTGTTAGTCTTTAGTTTGTATGTGAAGAAAGTGTCTTGTCAAAAATATTTTTCAGATACTACTTTGACCCAACTGTTATGTAATTCCGCCAAAATTTTCCAAAAAGTTTCATTTGGAGTGCTTTGTTCATGTGTTCTGACTTCCTAATCCCAAGGCCTCCATGGGATTTTGGCTTACATATTTTGTCCCAACCAATGAGCGGTTTGTAATGTTGATCTTTGTTCCATATGAAGCATCTGTTTAATCTATCTAGGTTTTCATGAGCATTTTTCGGGAGCATAAAGCTTTGCATCACATGATTCGGTTTTGTTGCTAGGTTGGCTCTAATAAGAGTGGCCCGACCTTCCTGAGATAGAGAGTTTGCCTTTCACTTTGTTAGTTGGTTTTGCGTTTTTCCTATCACATCTTTAAATGTTTCCTTGTTGACTCTACCATTTATAATAGGGCATCCTAGATATTTTTCCAAATCTGTCATGGCTGAGATTCCAAGAGCTTGTTGGACTTGTTGTTTGTGTTCGTTAGTAATGTGTTTCGATGCTTGGAATGCTGATTTATGGTAGTTAACTTTTTGTCCTGACACCGCACAATATTCTTCAACAACTTTCCTTACAGTCCCACATGCGCCTTGGGAAGCTTTAGAAAAAATTATGATGTCATCCGCAAATGCAAGGAAGGGAATGCGAGTCCCACCTCGGGATATGGGGAAACCAATATGTTTGTTCCTTTCCATGCTTAGTTATTGTAATTTCCTGGCAATGATTTCCATTCCCACGACAAATAGGAAGGGTGATAACGGGTCTCCATGACGGAGTCCACGTTCTGGTAGGAAAGGGTCAGTAGGTCCATTGTTTACTAGGATTGAGAAGGAGGTCGCACACACATTCTTTCACCCAGTTCATGAAGATTGGGTGGAATCCAAACTTTTCCATGACAGCAAAAAGGAAGTTCCAATCCACCCGGTCATAAGCTTTTTCCATATCAAGTTTCACTGCAATCCATCCATCTTTTGCTTCGCTTCCTCTAAATGAGTGGAAAATTTCATGTGCTATTAGGACGTTATCCTGAATGGCACGATTTGCTACAAATGCCCCTTGGAGTGGGTGTATAATTTTCCCCATTACTTGTTTCATTCTGTCAGTCATAATTTTTTATATAACTTTATATATTGTTGAACAAAGACTGATCGGTCTGTAATGGTTAGTGGAGCTAGGGTTGTCATTTTTTGGTATAAGCGATATGAATGTATGGTTGATCTGTTTGAGCATCTTTCCTGAGTGAAAGAAACTTTTAACAGCTTTTATAACTGAGGGTCTAACTATGTCCCAATATTTCTTGTAAAATTCTGCAGTCATTCCATCAAGTCTTGGAGATTTGTCAGATCCAATTTGCATTACTGCTATTTTTATTTCCTCATTAGTGACTGGTTTAATTAGTTTCAAATTGTCTTCTATAGTAATTTCTGCATTAATCAAACTCAGGTAGTCTCTTAAGAGCGATTGGTTAGTAGGTTCTTTAATATATCGTTTCTTAAAGTCGTTCCTGATTTCACTCCGAATGTTCTCTTCACCAGAGATTAGTGTCCCTTCAGCTGTTCTTATTTCCTTAATAATTTTCCTATTTTTTCGCCCACTTGCAATTTTGTGAAAGTATATTGTGTTTGCATCTGCTAAACATATGTGTTTTGTTTTCACTCTTTGTCGCCAATATGTTTTATGGTAGTTCAGTATGCATTCTTTCTTTTTTATCAACCGGATTTGCTTTTGAATCAAACCTGGTTGCGGGGAGACTAGTATTTGGGCTTGGATGTCAACTAGGCTATTTTCTATTACTTTTAATTGTTCGAATGTGTTTCCAAATGTTTTTTTGTTCCATTGTTTTGCATGGCTCTTGAGAATTTGCGTTTTTTAACCAATGAAAACATATTAGATCCCATGAACTCAACTCTCCAAGCTTGTTTTACTATATTTCTAAAGTCCTTTCTGTACATCCACATCTTCTCCATTTTAAACGAGAGTGCTTTATTCGTGTGTTCATTGGCAATTTCTACCGAAATTTTGCAGTGATCTGATGTGGTAAATGAGTGATTTGTGGTTTTAATATTAGGAAACCACAGTAAGACGCAATTGGTAACTAGTACTTTGTCCAGTTTTTCATATATATTATTATCTTCAGTCCTATTTTTTCTCCACGTGAATTGATTTCCTAGAGTTGGTATATCCACAAGTTCGCATAGATTTTTAAAATTAATTAATCTTTCAAGTCTACTTGGCTCCGGGTATGCACCTCCTTTCTTCTCACTCGGGTCTTGGATCTCATTCAGGTCTCCAATTATAATAAGGGGAAGACTTAAGTTGGTAACAGTTTGCGCAAACTTATCCCAAAATTCATCTTTGTCGCTTTCATTAGGTGGTGTGTAAACAAAACAAAGTGCTACAATGTAGTGGCTTACTAGGTGAGTATATTTTAGAATTACATACCTTGGTTCATGTATTAGAATCGAGACTTGTTCATTTATTAGTTGGTGCTCCTTCCACATCACACATAAACCTCCCGCTCTGCCATTAGCAGGAGACCATACTAAGTTATCAAATCCTGCTCGTTGCCATGATTGGTCACTTGGTAATTTGTCAGACTTTGTTTCAACTATTGCCATAATTTGAATTCTTTCTATCTTACAATGTGAGTCGATCTCAGGCTAGAACGATTTCCGACCCATACCTCTGTTGTTCCATAGACTAATTCTCATTAGACACTAATTTATTAGGAAATTGGACCAATCCAAGGGGCCTTCTGCTAAAGTTGGCAAAATTTAATCTATAGGAGAGTTCTAAAATTTGTTTTCTTAAAAGATAAATTAGCTTAACATCACAATGATAGATACAGCTATGGAGGATACTAATTTTTTGTTTTCTATTCTTAATGTTCACGTAGCAACTTTTTCAAGGTCTTTAAACTTTTCTTTACAAACCAGTATTTTCCTTAAATGTCCAAAAGGTTTTTCAAGGTCTTTAAAATTTTCTTTACAAATCAGTATTTTTCTTACAAGTCCAAAAGGTTCCTGCAGATGCATTTTCCTCGTTACATTAACATCAATCTTTTTACAATATTGGCTACAAAGTCTTTGATCATTGAGCTTTTTGTAAAGCCAAGTTACTATGTGGTTGTTGGCTGTGATGCTCTTCTTATGTGGTCCTCCAATCTCTAAGTCAGGTGCTCTTTTCCAGTCTTGATTAATGGTTCTCGCCTTGGATTCTAATATGCAATTGTTTCTCCAAACCCCATGAGTGTGCCTGAACATTATAATATAGCAAAGAGTGGCTTCCTTATAATCATCACTATCATAAATAAAAGCATTGACATATATACTCAGCTTATAATCATGATCATGTGCATTTTCAGTGGTAACTAAGTGGATAGAGATCAGATTTCCAATGGTTTGTCCAGTGATTTCATCATTTCTCACACAATTCCAACAAGAAGATAAATTCCAACTTTCTTCGAGGTTTCTGTACACTATTATATAACAAAGATGGATTTTATGATAAGTATCAATCCCAAAAACTAGCATCTTTACATAAATATATATCTTAGAATCATACTCATTATCAATTTTAGTGATACATAAATAATTGGAGATCAGTTTATCAGTGGTTTGACCATCTGTATCATTATTTCTCTTATATTTCCAACAAGTGTAGAAGTTGCAGTTATAATTAGGGCTGTCAAAATTTGACCCGACCCCAGAAACCCGCCCGACTCCGAACCCGACCCGACCCGAGAAAAAGATAAAAAGTTTTATACCCGAGACATGTCGTTTGACCCGAACTGATTTGACCCGAATCCGAAAAAACCCGAATCCGAGATTAACCCAAAACCGATTATACCTGAACGGACTAAGCCTGATGCAACCCGATATCCGATGCTACCCGACCCGAAGTCATCCGAAAATCCGAAGTTATCCGACCCGAAGCCATCCGAAAATCCGAAGTTACCCGACCCGAAACCATCCGAAAATTAAATTATGTTTTAAAATATTAATAATAGTAAATATTTATTATAATTATGTTTTTAATTTAAATGTTACATTAAATATTTAGACCCTAGAGTAGTTAAAATACAAAAAATCATCATTCAATATATAGTCTGAATCAAAATTCGGCTTACTCGAAATCATATTAACCGGAAATTCGGCCAAAGTCGAAATCCAATTCACCCAAAATCCGAAAAACCCAAAACCCAACTCACGCGAAATCCGACTAAATCCTAAACTAACTAAACCCGAAACCGGACATATCCGAAATCAAGTTGGATCGAAAACCGAATGACCCGACCGAAATTGACCCAAAACCGGACTTTGCCCGATTAATTGAGCACCCGACCCGAAATGATCCAACCCAATTTGACCCGATTTTCAAAATATCCGAATTTAACCCGAATCCGAACTTACCCGAAACTGAATTGACCCGACCCAAACCCGACCCGACCTGCCCGATTGACACCCCTAGTTATAATACATGCATTTAGTATCAATTTTCTCAGCAATAACTTTCACCAAAGAAGCATAAAGACGACTTTGTTTGGTCATAGGAGATTAAGCATAGAGAAAGGTTGTTTCACAATCTAAAGTTGTCATCATGGTCTCATAAGAGCAATTATCTTTGTTCAGCGAATAAATTCTAGTCAAGCTATCATCCAGAGTACACAAAGGGGAATTAACACCAGAAATTATAGCTTTAGAGTAATGGCAGCAATATAGGGAGAGTCTAGAAAAACCTCCATTTGGCATCCATAAGTTTAAAACACAGTTCATGTTTTTGACAAACAATTACTTCTCAAGGCTGCCAAGACAAGCCTTTACACAACCTTTCCCTTTGTTGTTCTTTATGCCAGTCGAACTGGCGTTGTTGTTGTTCTTTAAAACACCACTATTTAAGGTTTCCTCAACTATAGTGGGTTCAGGTTCAAATTGTTCAAGGGTTCTCCAGTAAGAGATTTGTTCAGTAGAAGATTTCTTTTCATTACAGGGAACAAAATAGTTCCCAATGGTGGCATCCCAGGGACACCGCACAGAAACAAAAGGGTTTCTATATTGCAAAATGAAATTAGATATGCTGTAATTTGGAGTATTTGCGGGGGAAGAGGAACAAAGCCAACACACACACAAGCTCTGCCCTCTAGGGTTCAAATTAAAACCATCAGGCAAGCATACAAAAAGTTGTTCATGGGATACAAAAAACGAGATTAGAGATGAGGAGATATTACACCTAGTCATTTGAGATGCAGCCATGTCAAGCTTGGTTCTCCCTTTACTTTTCTCTTTTTTAGTCCCCGAAGGGCCAACCTCATTATGCAAGGAGTTTTTGCTACCCTTTAAGGTCTTGAAGACCATGGTAGACTTGGATTTAAGTATAGGTTGAATGTTATCAAGCTCATCCTCTTCTTTAGAGAAAAAGGAGTCTGAACAAAGTACCTTCTTGAAGGTTTTCAGCTTGTTCTTCAATTCTGTCTTTTTCTTTTCCATTACACCCTCCCACCAGAAGGAAACCCAGAAAGAAGAGATGTGGTTTTTAGAGAGAGATTCGTATTGGAGAATGATGAGAATAACAGGGAATGCAAGGGGAAGCAAGCCCCCACAGTTCTTTATATAGAAGTACTCTAGGCACGTTTCATGGAGATTGTTATCTACCAATTTATCAATATTCTGAGAGGAGAGATATAACCTGATATTATGCGCCATCCTGCGCACAACCATGTTCACCCATAGGTAGGTGAGTAGCCAACCTCCAAGCGTCGTCGCCTGTCTTCGCTCCTCCAGAAGTTGCAGCTCAGAGGGCTGCTGAATTCTAGCCCTTCCTTTTCCGGTGAACATCGAGAAATAGTACCACACCAACCCCGCCCATTGAAATTCTCGATTTTCCATTGGAGATTTTGTATGCCTTGATCGTCCCCAGCACGGTAACATGCCAGAGATTCTCTCTAGCCATCGGAGATATACCCACGCCCCATCGCTAGAAGGCGGGTACAAACTAGGTCTAAATCGCCTTTGTTTATTTTCGTAGAATCTGGGCTTATTACGCCAAATTGATTCCCCCAAAGATTTATATTCAGCATTGCAAATCTTTTGCAACAGAGAAAGGGGGATATGTATTGCGAACAAGATAAAGATTTGTGATCTAGGGTTTCTAATTTGGGGTTTCCAAAGGGGGTTAGCGGCGGGGTGTCGAGAGAAAGGGGGCACGGGTTCCATTTCTTTTTACTATTTTAGATATATTCGTAGCTCATTCCTTTTCTCATTGGAATGGCTGGTAAATAAGAAGGATATATAGAAATTTATAGTACATTAATTAATTTATATAGATGCTAAAAAAACCCTAAATTAAATAAAATGACTAATTTTGAAGATTTAATAAAACCACCTATATTTTTTTTGGAAGATTTAATAAGAAGGACAATTTTTTTTTTTGGAACAATAAATTGAGACTAAAAGGATATATAAAACTTAACAGAGGAAGTATAACGAAGTTTTGGTATTTTTAACCTATATTCTTAGGACATAGAGTAAATATATTATTCAAGGGAACTAAAATACTATAAAAAAAATTGATGAATTATTTTTAAAAAATAATTAATCCTAATTAACATTGAATAAGAATGCGAGGTCGGAACCATTGTAGGTCAACAGACCATAATTACCATTTGATTATAGGAGTGGGAGGCCTTAACATCTAATTTCAGCTGGCATAATAATATAAACTTAGGAAAAAAAAAATCCTTAACGGATAATACTCTCCCACATATAATCTGATGAAGCCAATCAATCAAACACTTAGAATTATCCATCACGATCATTTACGATCACGTTCACATTTTAATATCCACGTACCCCCCATCCCCCTATCTATTATTTGAGCAGCAATCTATTCACAAAAGATTGCGCCACATGGCTCCATATTGCAATGACATCTGTACCACTCTTAGCTTTGGAACGTGGAAACGTGCCTACACAGTTTTGCCTCTGAAAAAAAAGCAAGAATGGTTACCGGTAGACATTTAGTCTCCGCTCCTCTCTCCACCTTCATTTTCACTCTCTTCAACCTCCTCTCTCCTTCTTCATTTTCAGTGTCGTCAACCTACTCTCTCTTTCGATTGGGTAATCTGTTCGACGCTCCTCTCTCCTGCTTGCCGGCCTGCGATTGAGCCGATTGAGAATTGCTTGGCGGCTTGCTCATTCACCTGATTGAAGCGAATTGCTTGGCGGCTTGCTCATTCGCCGATTGAACCTCCTCTCCTCTGCATGTCCCTTTACACTTCTAGATCTGGGTTCGAAAAAAAGTTGCTGCTTAAATCAGGCGCGTTTGGATTTGTGGTTCTAAAATGGCTGAGATCTGGTGTTTCACTTGCCGTCTTTCATTTGCTACCTAGGCTACTTCTTAAACTCCATTGCTATTTCAGTTGTAACCCTGCGACGAAGAGGGAAAAGGAGTTCGAGCACCTCTGCAAAGGCCCTTACCCTGCTGGATCCGGGTTCGAACAAGTCTAGCGTGCTCCTGGAATCAGGTTGATAATTGCGTTATTTTTCTCTTTCGTATGTGTTAGATTAGCATTGTTTTGCATTATTTTCAGAAATTTCTGTTTACTGATGTTCTGCTCATGTGCAATGTGTGTGTGCGTGCCTATGTGGCCTCTTTCTTTATTTCTCATATAAAATTTTTGTCCTTCTCCCTCTTTTTTCTCTTCTGGTTTCATGGCTTCCGCCAATTCTTCTTCTTCTTCTGGTATTTTGATTTCAGTATGTCTTTGACTCTTTGTTCTTGCTTTATCCTTTTCAGAGCAATATTTTCCCTCTCCACAAAACATTAGAAGACTCACTAAGAAGCATGATTTTTTTCTGATTTATATATTTCCTCTTTGTGCCAGTTTATTAAGTTTTACAAATTTGAAAATTGTTTTTGAGAAGATTGTGTCACAATCAATCAAAATCCGGGACTAAGTGGTTGCAACTGTAATATATTTTCTCTGCTGAACCTTTTCATTAATGATGGTCACAGCTGATCAAAGATCCATAAGAAATAAAATGTGCCCTTTAGTTTAAACTATGGCACTGAAATGAAATATATCTTTTCAGCTTGATTTATATTGCTATGCATGTGTTTCTGGAATCATGTGTCTTTTGTGGATTTTGTGCTTGTAGGCCCTTATGTCCAGCTCCTTTTAATAGTTTGTATATTCATATATTTATATTCCTTATTTTTTTTCCATGTTTTAACCAATAATTTTATAACACCATTTTGTGTTTCAAAAGTAAACATTAAAACAGAAGCTCAAGTTTTTTTTCGAAGTGCAGATTATACCTGAAGGCTATTTATTTGTGTTGAGAGACAACTAAAATAACTTTGATTTTTTAACTGATAATTACCTACCCGAAATATATCCTGATGTTACTTCAGGGCATGGTTGAGAGACAACTCTAGCATGTTGATGATGTATGCTTACCTATAGTGACTGCAACACGAAGTCTTGTGAGTCAGTAGAGTATAGCCTAATTATTGCAAATTTTACAAATTACAACTTCATGTTTCTATGCTGCTCCTATTTGATTAACCTATTTATTTACGAATTTATTTATGTTTTTTGTGTGTCATTACTTTCTAAGATGCAATATATTTTCGGGGACTCCAACGTTTTAGTACAGAATTTTGTAAACATGTGTCCTCGTCCTATATCGGTCTTTCATGAAGGCACTCATGAAGGCACTCATTTTTGTCTAATTTTGTTCCCTTGGTTTCTCGGTCAAGCTAATTCAGTTATATTAACTGTATAATCTTGCTCTTCTTTGGATTTAACTGTTCTTCTTATTCTAAAAAGCTTGCGTGTTCAATTGCTTACTTTATTGTCCTCCAGGAACAACTTTATACTCATATCTCCTTGCTTGGTGAGCTGTGCTATCTTGCTTTGGCACCCTATACTTTGATCTTTGATGCTGAAAATGATTTGCTAAATCATGATAGTTTGACTAGGAATCAAGATTGCATAGCCTTGTCTTTAGATTGTATTTTCTCCTCCATTTCTCTATTCTTGGCATGTTAGTTCCTTCTAATTGGAGGAATATGATATATCTGTCTTTCTCAAGCAAATTCTCTCATCCACCATCTTGTGCTTGAATAAAAAGCATTATATTGATCATGTTCTAAAGCATCTCTGTTTAATTAGGTTGCAGATCTGAGCAATGTTACTTTTTCCTCGTGCAACACCTTGAGAAAGAAGATGTGCTCAAAAATTGTATTCGCGAAACTGAGCTTTTGATATTCACCTCTACATACTTGGACGAGGAGTCCAAAACTAAGCATTCGGTAAACAACTCTTATTGGCCTTGAAAGAACTTCAATGCATTTAAAATTTTCAATAGCGGTTCTTTGAATGTAAAATCATGCACTTGCTGACTCTTTATCTCCAACGTGACAGAGATAAGCGAGGCCTATTATTTGTGGCGACTCTTGTGCCTTTAGTGATTACATCAATGGAACTGCAGCAGAATTAGGTAATTTATCGCCTTTTCGTTTATTCATGTTGTGGCAGTTAATCCTTTTGCACTTGACTGTTTACCTTAAAAACTGTATGTATAATTTTCATAGGGACTTGCTGATTTGGGATCTCTGGTTGCTTCACTTGAAAAAAAGATTTTTATTTATACAGCAACTTTACTAAAGTATATGAATGTAGTGTAAATGTAGTTGTTTTCAAGTGCCATCTTATGGTTATTCTTAGCAACCGGTTACAAGAAAACCAAGATGAGATTTTTCCTTTTTTGTTTCTTTGTTTTTCTTCATACGCATTGAGAAATTTTTGTGGTATGCATTTGGTTCCCTTCTGAATGAAACCTTGAGCTGCACAGGTAGTGCGAAGCTAGAGAATCAAGATATTCTTTCTATTCTGACTACTACTGTGTTAGCACAGTTACTGAAGCTCATATAAGATTTGGTGAGGTAATTGAATCGATGCTCTCTTAAGATTTGGTGTTTTAATATCATTCATATTTTTCTCTGTATTAATCTCTATAAGTTGAAGGTAGGATCTGACACATTTATTATTTCATTAACAACATGTTTTCTGTTGACCGTTTGTGGCTTCCGACTCATTCATATTGCATTTGATTATTTGCTTCACTTCAAACCTCATGCTCTTCACTATCAACCACTGGTATTTGGTAATCATTTCATAGTATATTTTTAAAACTACATCTCAAAGCAATACATGTTTATCGGTCCATACTTGTGCTTGGTTGAGGAAGGTCCAAATTAGTATAACTCTTGGATTCTTAAGTTGGTACAACTTTCTTAACAGCTCCAACTTCCTATAAAATCAACAGGTGTATGCAGTTCACTACAAGTGTAACAAGAAACTTCTATGTGAATACCCAAACCTGTTCAATTACACAAAGCACATCTTCCAAATCCCTGGAATGAGCAGCACAGTGAACATGGTGCACATCAAGAACCATTATTATGGAAGTCACCCAACTATGACTATTAACCCATATGAAGCCGTCCCTCTTGGTCCTATAACATCGATTACTCTCCTCCACATGATAGGGCCAAGTTTTCATAGAAGCTAAATATGTTAGTGGAAAGTTCAAGAGTGGAGGCTATGGTGCTGGATTGAATTGGTAGTGTGTTCTTCTGTGTGTTTGGATGCTCTGATCATGTAACTTGTGTTTTTGGTTATGTAGATCTATGCACGACATAATGACTTGAATTTTATCCAAGAATTGTAGTTTGAATAATCAAAGGAGCACTCAATGAATGAATAATTCTTATACACTATGGTTCTATTCTAAGTTATGTATACAAATGTCAAAACATACTATATAGTTGGAGATAAAAATATTATTTTCAATGTTGATTTTTGGCAATATTTTTTTTTTTGAGATATTTTTTTTTTTTACCTAGAACAAGGGAATAATGGGACTTTGATTTAGGTTGGATCAAAGACCATTAGAAAGTCACCCTAATTTATCACCTATCGTTTACAGAAGTTTTAGAGTTTTTAATTTAAAGCTTTAAACAAATATGAGTAAATTAATTGTGTGAAAATAAACACAGGTAGAGTTTTTAATTAATATTTTATATTTGGTATCATTTAAACAAACTATTGAAAAATCAATAAGTATACCTTATTAAGTTATTAATTTAAAAAAATCTTGTGTGAATTTTGTAAATTTTATATGTGTAAATTCATATATATATATATATATATTTTTTTTTTTATTTCTTCATGACTCATCTTCCACTACCCCACTATTCATCCCATTATATTTTTTTCTAATATTTACCCATTTTTTAATTTTTATATAAATATGTAAGTTGATATTGTGATTTCATGAATGCATGAATTATGATGAACTTTTTAAAGTTAATAACATTACTATGTAATATTATCAATTTAATTTTAAAATTTTTTAACACATAATTTCTTCAATAATATTATCTCAGTTAAAAATATATAGTAAAAAATAAACATTTTATCTATATCTATATCTATATCTATACTTCTATATCTATATCTATATCTATATCTATATCTATATCTATACTTCTATATCTATACTACTATAAAAGCACGGCTAACTATTGAATCCCGTCCGTTCATTTTACAGTTTTCTATATAACACTATCGTGCGGCTGTTATTAATTACGGCTAACTATTGAATCCCGTCCGTTCATTTTACAGTTTTCTATATAACACTATCGTGCGGCTGTTATTAATTACGGCTAACTATTGAATCCCGTCCGTTCATTTTACAGTTTTCTATATAACACTATCGTGCGGCTGTTATTAATTCATTATTTCTCAAGAATACTTTTGTTATTTTAATGCTCCTCGAACTTCGTGTCGGTCTTGCTTAGCTCTTAAGTAATCTCGGGATATATATTCCTGGAAAAGCGTGATCGACTTAGGTGATATTTGGATGTATATGTTTAATTTTGACATGTCTCGAAAAACGTGTCCAAGTTACTTTGCTTGTAAGAAAGCTCGGATAAGTTTGTTTCTTAGTTGTGAAGAAAGCTTGTATAGTAATAATTTTGATATTTTATTTTTCCTCGAAATTCGTATCGGCATTGTTTAGCTCTTAAGTAATCTCGGGATATATATTCTTTGAAAAGCGTGATCGACTTAAGTGATATTTGGATGTAAATGGGTAATTTCGACATGTCTCGAAAAACGTGTCCAAGTTACTTCGCTTGTAAGCAAGCTCGGATACGTTTGTTTCTTAGTTGTGAAGAAAGCTCGTATACGTAATAAAACAATTTTTACGACATTGGATGGCGTGAAGTCAGGTAAATTAATACCAAAAAAATCATATCCCTTTACATAAATTTACGGAAATGCCATTTCCATATCTCTACACTAATGAAGTCTCCGTATTGCTAGTATGTAAAAAGTACGTTTATAATAACCCGTGCAGGGCACGGGATACTACACTAGTTGAATTAAAAGACGCGGTCTTGGTGCATTAGTCTTAATAATTAAGATAAGCACACAAGTTGCGAAAAATCATCTCACTGAGCTCTCTCTCTATGTATTATATATACACTTGAGCAGGGCCAGATTAAGATCACAGATCACAGCTCTTGATCAATTCTATATATCAAGAAAGAAACACAATTGATTAAGAGTGAGTGCATCCATAAAATGGCAGACGAAGAGAAGCACCACCACCACCTCTTCCACCACAAGGACAAGGACAAGGAGGATGGCCCCAAGGATCCCGAGAAGGAGAAGAAACACCACAACCATCTAGAGATCCTCGGAGGAGCCAGTGCCATCGCTGCTGGTGCCTATGCTCTGGTATTTACTTTTTTTTTTCATAAGTTAAATCCATAAGTTAGGTTTAACAGCTCTGCTACTTTTGCGGATTTTAACATGAGAAGCACAAGGCAAAGAAGGACCCGGAGAACGCGCACAAGCACAAGGTCGGAGAGGAGATAGCAGCCACGGTGGCAGTTGGAGCGGCCGGATTCACATTCCATGAACACCATGAGAAGAAGGACGCCAAGCATGAGCTCAAGGAAGAGAGGAAGCACCACCACTAAATCTATCCTGTCAACACACATATATGTTTGCTTTGTGTTTTAATTTTAATTGTGTTTTCGATCTATACTCCTTTGGTTTGAATGTGTAGTCAAAATTATCTCGTGAAGTGGTCGGGTTGTATGAAAATAATTATAATGTGATACTCGGTTTCAAGTTGGATCACCAATCACCATGCCATATCCCTTACATTCATTAGTTCTATATGGTCTTAATGTGTAATTTTGGTTGGGGTTGATGGATTAATTGTCACCATTAATAGAAAGAAATTTTGGTTGTTTAGAAAAACAATGAAATCATAAGGAAAAGAGAAAAATAATGAACCTTCAACATTGGTGACCTAGTGATAAGAGATACACAGGAATGTTAGAAGGTCCCATATTTAATTATTGTCTCTATCTCTTCACTTGGGTGAAAAATCAAATCTTGTCATTTTTTCTACCATAAGGGTAAGTCAGCCTGAAGGTGAAAAATTAAGTCTCGCCATCTTTTCTATCATTTAGTCAACATGGTCGATCCAATCCAGTTTGTAAGGATTGATCGTCTTGATGGGAACAACCAGCGAACTCCCTTGTCCAGTCTTGAATCCTGCTTGCAGTCTGTGAGGGAACAATCAATGATATCTATACTCGGATAGATTTGAATCGTGTGAACACTTTCCGAAATCAGAATTTCTCCCCTTACAAGCCTTAGGGAATCCACGAAATCTGAAGTCAGATAAGACAAATCTTCTAGTTCTCTCCAAGGTTGTTAGAAAGAACTAAACTATAGAATAATATAATAATAGATTGTGGCTTCGGTTTTGATTTGATCGAAAGAGAGATCTTGTTCAACAACCACGACTCTATTCCCCTTTGCCTTTATATAGGACGTGGGAAATGATAGGGATTCATTTCTGGCCATTTAACAGAAGTTACATGGTGGTTACATGGCGGTTACCAACGGTTACCAACCCTTCCTTCTATCACCAACGTCTCTTATCAAAGAGACACGTGTTTAACTTCAAACCAGTCATAAAGGGAAGTTACTAGACGTTTAAACATCAGTTATCAAGGCGGTTATCATCCACTAAGCACGTGGCGAAAATTCCGCAAGTCCGCTAAACTGTTGTTCCCTACAACACAGTTGTTGTTCCCTACAGTACATCTGTAGTTTCCATTGTTCCTTAAGGAACAGCGTAACTTAACCTTTATATTGTAATAACCCTCTTTTTCAAGAAGGACAATTATGTAATTTCCTTTTTATTTTGTTTAATAAAATAAATTATGGCAATATCCTCATAATAATGATATATTGCTTACCTAAGTTATTTTATCAAGTGAAAATTAATAACTAACCCCTAAAGGGTTATTTGAAATAATAATAGACCTTACCCATATGTTAAAAAGAAATAAAGAAATAAATAAAATTAGAATTTTATGAGAAAGACCTCAAAAGTATTTAAATTTATTTTTATAAACAAAGAGAATTATTGTAAAAATATTTTAATTAAAAGCTTTATTCTTTAAAAAGATATTAAGGATATTTATTAATATGAAGGGATTTTTTGTCCATTTCTTAAACTAGAGGGGTTGTTTGTGCAAATTCTTGAAAATAGATTTAAAAATGGGGGTTCTTCTTCCCCAACTTGTTCTTAACTTCAAATGGAAAATTTGATCTCGTTTCTTAACGGAAATGGATTCTGTAAAAGCCTACTTGTCACATTTTTAACCCTCTACAAGTTCCCTCAATCAATTTGGGAGCAATCAATCAAAATCATCCCGAAAATCTCGTTTTAGGTCAAAGTGCACCGTTTTTGGAATCCTTCAAATTAAATTCGAATTGAAGAAGGATAAAGTCGGATTTAAGATGGAAAGGATTGGGATGAGTCAAAGGACGGATTAGAAAATCAATCCCGATTCAATTACAACATAAATCACCCATAAATGGGCGAAATCAACGGGATTGTGTCTAAGGCATTAATGGAGGATTTCGGGCTCGTTTTTGGAGCGTTAAAGCTCATTCTTGGCCCTATAAATAGCTCTTCCCATTGCCTATCTAACCTTAAGCAAAATCACTCCCTTTCCAATCGGAATTTGGTCAAAAACCGATCTAGAAACCCACATAAAAACCAGTCTCTGTTTTCAAACGACCTCACCGGAACAGCCTGTTCAGCGGCGTTTTCCGGCCACCACGGACTACCTCAGCCGCCGATTCTGCCAACAGTTGGTAGGTCTGCTCGTCCCGGTTCCAACGACACCTCACACGCCTCGAACCGATTCCAGACGAAGGAGAACGAAGCTTCTGAAGTTGGAGACGCGATTTGTTGATGTTGCTGTACGTACCAGGCCCGCGGGCCCGACCCGGCCCGTTTGGCTGACCCTCTTCACCCATTCTTGCTTTATTTTTGGTATTTTATTAATTGGGGTATTTAAAATAAAATAAATATTTTTAAATCTTGATTTAAAAGATGTTAAAAATATTTTTTATGATACTTTTATGAAAGAAAAGTAGCAAGTATATATTTTGATAAAATTTGCATATAGAAAGGAAATGATGAATATTATTGATTTTATGTCTTAAAATATGTACTTTGAAAAAGGTTATGATTTTTTTATTTAAATAACATATGGGTAAATATTCTTAATTAATATATATGCATAAAGATAAAGAATCCACAATATGCAATACAAAGAAATTAAAAAGATCCTACATTAATAAAGAAAGATTTTATTAATGTTAATAAGATAAGTTTATTAGAAATATAAACTTAAACGAGGCATAAGAATTCAACTTACGAGGAAAAGTTGAACAAAATAAATTGCTTATAATTTATTTTGTATCTTATGTATGAATCAGGAAAAGGAAATCAATCGTTGGATTGCAAGCTCGTCTAAGATAATTCTCGCTCGCCTTCGAAACAAGGCAAGTAGTGGTTCGCTCTCATTTTTTTTATCATGAATACTTTTATTCATGTTTGCATGTTGTATTGGGAACGCTTGTTTGAATAAAATGAACTTAAGTTATTATAGAGATAATGACCATGTTGAAATGTATAAAGGAATTAGGGTTTATTATGCATAGAAATAATGACCCCATGGTAGCTTATTGTTATTATTACTATTATGCGCTAGAACTTATACTTAGGTTGCAATGTTTGTGCACCTGTTTGTTTCATGGTCTCATTTTGAGATTCGTTGTTTTGGACTAGCGTAGAATTAGGGGTGGGGGTTCACTAACCCCTGAACACCTCTTTATAATATTTTGCATTAGGATGGACCTAGACCCTAATGCTGGTCATGACCGTGCTCACTCAACCGTTTTGAGGAGTGTTTGGCACCTAGCTAGTGCCTTGTATCGGAACTTAGGAACCCGTTCCGCCCTTTGTGGGATTCTATATATTATGGCATATCGCGTTGCCGTCTTAAAAGTTACCAACTTGAATGCAATGTTTTGTAACTAAATAAGATAAGTGCTAGTGCACACCCATTAAAACGTGTTCAGGGTGGTGACTACAACTTGGAAAACTACTCTGGCTCCCGGCTTTGATTAATCTATTTTCCAATCTGAATTCGGACAACACGCATTCGGTGAGGTTGGTTGTAGATTTGATAGGTCGACGGAGGCTTTTCAAAATATTGGTTGATAATTAAAGTTCCCAACATAACCTTTCTCAAGGAACCATAACCTTGTGGTGTCCTAATCTCTTGTCATGATATTTCTCATTTCGTGAGATTATTTGGGTTATGTCATCGACCGACTTTAATTCGGAGACCGATGGTCATAATGCAACTAAGATCACAAGAACCTCACATAAAATTCCACTTGCGTAGTCTTTCATTAGACTGACCGTCCGCTTTATTTCTTTTGCATGGCCGGCTGGTGTCAACCGTCCCTATACCGAACATCAGGGAGTAAAGGAGTGGTGATTCGAGATTGAAGTAGTTGAAGTCTTTGCAAGTTTCTTTTGAATAACTCTGTTTTAGTTTTAAGGTCGAGATCCTTGGTCTGTAAGGACCGCCTTCAAGAATTTTACTTCCGCTTTGTTCAAGACTATTTAATCTTTTTTTCTGCAAGTATTCGGATTATTCAAGATTGTGAAAGTTGGACATTTGTTTAATATTTACTGAATTATCATTATTTATTTATATCTTGAATACCGTGAAAGCCTTGGGTGGCTTCGGAGTGTAAATTCCGAGGTCACTGGCGGTAATATCTCCGAGGGAAAAGCGCATTGAGCCCAGGCAGATTGGAGCCAAATTTGAAGCCACCATCCCACAACTAGAGGAGTGGCATTGCAAGATGAAACACCGTGAGCTCATGGCACAAAGGTTCCAAGATCTTGCGGAGGAGGAGCGCGAACTGGCGCATAACCTCAAGGATAGCATCGAACAAGGGGAGATGTTGTTGAAGCGTGATAATACCATGATGAGTCCCCTAATGTTTGACCCAAATATCTTGGACAAGTGTTGCCATCCCCCATCTTCGGCTGGTCCGAGCGGGCCTGGAATCTAGTCATTTTCTATTTGAGTAGTTGATATAAGTTTATGTTCTATGTCATTCCGTTCTTAGGATATGTTGTTCTTTTCTATGTTGACACTTGGAAGTGTTGAACCTTTTTGTTTTGAACCATTATAAATAAAGCAACTACATTTTTATGTTATGAGATTTTGAGTTAGTGATTCAATATCTAAATGGATGGAACTTCGCTTATGAATGTTCAAATGGTCAATACTCGCAACACGAATAGAATTCAATTGAGGAGTGCCCGAAATCAGGACAACAACAAGGAAGGCACAGAGTCCCACAACCAAGGAACTCAACGTGATCGTCAACAAGCTGCCAACATTGAGGAGGCTTTGAACCTCAACGCTGCCACCCTAAAGGCAATCAAAGCTATAGTGGTTCAAACCATGCAAGGAATGAACCAAGAAGTTCCATTGGTAGCACCTGAGGTTGAGCTAGGAGAGCAATCTGCTAGCAACGGAGATCGTACTTTGCAAAACCCACCTCATGACAATGGGTCCAACTTTGCTCGAGCGTTGAAGACGTTCACATTTATGAGACCCGATAGCTATGATGGCACAGGGGAACCGGTTAAGATCACTTAGTGGTTCTCGCACATAGAGAAGTTGCTACGCAATGTGGTGTGTACTCCTGCCGAAAAGGTGCACATCGCTTCTCTACAGTTGAAAGAAGGAGCAAATGGGTGGTGGGAGAACTCTGGACTCTCCGAACATCCTCAACTAAGCTGGGACATGTTTAAGAACAAGATGTTAGATAGGTTCTTCTCGACGGCAATGAGAGAAGAGAAGCTGAAGGAATTTCTTTATCCACAGATTGATGGGATGAAGGTACCGGAAATGGCTACCAAATTCAACCACCTGCTCCAGTATGCAGGATCTGAGGTCTCTTCTGAGGAGCAAAAGATAAGAAAATTCCATGAGTGGATGAACCCGAAGGTCAAGCCACTTATGGTGTATCATACCTGCAATACATTGGAGGAGTACGTCTATGCGGCGTACAAGCTGGAGATGACACTGGAAGAGTCCACTTTGAAGATGAAAGGTTGGGGAAAGCCACCTCAATATGGTTCTCATTATCAGAGTTTCAAGCGGCCAGCTCCACCTCAGAACTTTGAGCGGTCCAATCGGGCCAAGACTGAGTCAACTTATTCCAAAACGACTCAGAATTCTGGACCACGGAAAGGACCGATCGTGTGCTACAACTGTGGTGAGCCAGGGCACACTAGCAGGGGGTGTACACAAAAGAAAAGAAAGTGTTATCATTGTGGGAAGGAGGGGCATGTTCAGACTTATTGCCCTTAGAAAAAGAATGGTCCAACACAGTCACGACAAGGTTCGGTGTCCTATAATAACCGAGCTCCAACTACATCTGGGAAATCAGCTTCTGCTCACACCACAACTCACAACAAGGGGCATACTCCTGCATCGTCATCTGGCCAAGGACAGCGGTTGTATGAGATGCGTCGGGCAGATGAACCTAATGCCCCAGTTGCTCAAGGTACTTTGTATGTTCGTTCCACTCCTGCCTTTATGCTTTTCGATTCTGGGGCTACTCATTCTTTTATATCAGAAAGTTGTGTAGATCAAATAGGACTTGAATGTAATGCTATATGTGAGCCATTCGTTGTGAATCTTCCTAATGGAGAGAAGATTGTCGGTACCAAACAACTCACTGACTTTCCAATCAACATCCAAGGGAGGAAGTTTGATGCTGATCTTATCTGTATACCGATGGCTCCATATGATATAATCTTGGGAATGGACTGGTTAACTCGTCACGGAGCTGTGATAGATTTCAACACCAGAATTGTAACCATCACATCAGGAGGCAAATATGTTTGTAAGTTCAAAGGACGACGAGAAGACGAGAACGGGAAAATGGTAAATGCTATGAAGGCGAT